>CM019071.1:137443897-137876397 GCA_009667805.1 Leptobrachium leishanense
GCGACAGGATTTCAATTGCTGGCGCACTGATTTTCAGCAGCATTGCTGGTATTTTGATCAGGTCCAAACTGGTATTTCATTTTTTGCTTACGGAGAAGTTTTAGTAACGACACTGACAGGCACTGGTCTAAACTGAATTCCTGTCTATACAGGGACTTGCACAGTTGGAGGGCCTGACCTGCATGAGGGCCTCTCTGATTGCATGTCATTTCCTAGCTTGGCAATCAAAGTGGTGGCGCATCCAACAAAATAATCATTAAAGGCATTTGCTACATCTAGGGGGTGTTGCAGGGTTGGTTGTTTACTTTGACAGCAGCCGGCTGGGAGTGGACTGGGGGTGCTTGTATGTTACTTATGGTTCTCCAAAGTTTCTAGGGTTTGATTATGTTATTGTTTAGATTTTCATTGAGGTAATGGGCTTTGGCCATTTTTGTTTGTTTTGTGCATTCATCAGGCATTTTCGGTATTGTAGTGATCGTTCATGGAACCAGTCTCTTGAAAATTTGACCACAGTGAATCTCTAAGCTGGTACATTAGTGTAAGATCAGCTGTAACCCAGGGGAGATGAGTCCCTTTTACTCGCACTTTACGCAGCGGGGCATGGGAATTCCAGACTTGCAGGAGCTCAGACTGAAAGTATTCACTGCACAGTCTAGGTCTGGGATTAGGTTTAGTCTGTTACCAGGGGAGCTGTTTGAGATCACTTAGGAAGGATTCAAGAATAAATTTCTTGAAAGACCTGGTGGTTATTACCTTTGGGGGAGATTTCAAGGCCTTTTATTTTGCACACGCAGTACACTAGACAATGGTCACTAAAGCTATTATATATAAATATATATATATATTTCAAAGTTTTGATTCCTAAGGTACTAGCCTGGCCTAAAAGTTACTCGCCGCTTCTGATCCCAAGAGGTCAACAACAAATTCACAGTTGCAAAGGGCCAGCTTCACACTAGCCCTGCCTAAATTAACACTCTCCCCCTAGGTGTGAGGGCTAGTGGAAATTTTGAGCCCTGATGTTCTTGTGAACATGTATGAACTTTAATACATGTTCACGCACAGATTTGCAAAAAAATAGATGCTTGGTATTTAGACAGATGAAAAATACATGAACAGCAAAAGAGCTAGCACTCTAAGGTCTCAAACTTAAAAACAAAAAATGCTATTATCTATCAATTAAAATAAATTGAAGTTTCAGTCTCTATTAGAGTCTCACCAGGACATGCGATAGTTTTTTCTTTTTAAGTATGAGACCATAGAGTGCTAGCTCTTTTCCTGACCAAATATATATGTATTACTCTCTTATATAGAAAGACTTGTCACCCGCAGAAGATTATTACACTATACTCACATCGGATCTTCTTTGCGGGAGCAACTCTCTTGCAGTTTCTTGTATGTAAATCCACTTCTGTAACTTGAAAGAAAGTTAAAGTTATGTATACATTTACACATTAAAACATGTATTTTAGAGTGCAGGTATATAGGAAAAATTTGAGTTTCTTTACATTCCCATCAGACGAGCAAGTGGTTTTTGGCTAAGGTTTTCACTCAATCAGGTTGATTTAGTGAGGAATATCAGGACACACGTGTCATTCGCCTGCATACAGACATATTCCACACAATTGCACACCTGCATTCACACGCACACAGCTGTCATGAGTCGTGTGAGCCTTCATTGCTTCACTTTTGTTTTAATTCTAACAAGAAAGAACGTATAAATGAGCTTTTACTATGGCATGAGTAACTCTGGATATCATCGGTCCACAACCTGGTCACCGGTGGTTGTGATTTTCAAATCCCGTGCGGGCAGTGGAAGCTCCTCCACTTAACATAGCGTTACCAGCCAAATGGATATAGGGAGGGTGAAGGTGGGGGCACGTCATGCAGCCAGACCACTTTAAAAAGCTAACACAGTCAGGGTACATCGAGCAAACCCTTTAAATGAGCAGAATATCAGCACCAGTCTGTAACGTTGGGGGCTTCCAGCCTCTCCAGTGTGCTTGAAGGCAGCATGTCTGATGCTGCTCGCTGACCAACACCCGGTTTAAATAGAGACAGGCAGGGAGGTGGCTGCATGAGGCGCGACTTGAGAGGGGGGCGCGGTCTGGTGAAGGGCTTTAAAAACCCACAGTTCCTTCTCAGCAGTGCCAGATCGTGGTTATCCATACCTGAGCTCCTTGTACCTGAATTCTCTCATGATTTAACCTGTTATTGACCTCTGCTTGTTTTCTGACCATTCTGCCTTCCGTTGCCCTAGACTATTTTCCTTGTACTACGCTACTGCACTGATATCGACCCAGCTATTCCATTTGACTATTCTATTCTCTGTATTCCTGACTCTGGCTCGTCTGACTAACCCCGTGTTGCTGACCTGGTTTTGTATTACGACATTGACTTTGATTAACCCTTTCTGTCTAGCTAGTATACTTATACCTGGCCAATTTTTAAGGACCAGACAGTTAGGGATTGTTCTACGGCTACTCTGTTGGTAGCTTTTTGGCTCTGTGGAGTGTTGGGCTTTAAGGGCTGCGTGGTGGGATCCGGGAACCATGACAGTCATTAAAAATCAGCTAGATAGGCAACTGAGAGTGTGTATCAGCATCGGCTCAGGAAAAATTATATCAGTCGATCCACAATTTCAGTGTGCTATTATTATTAGGAACGTGACTGTAATTTTCTTTTGATCACATGGCATGACATTTTCTTTATCTCCCTGGGTGTCTTGCTCGATGCTCCTCCCTGGATGCTGGATCATTGCATTTGCTGGTCCGTCCGTGGACCACCCATTGGCAAACCTGGCAAATCGGCTGTGGAATTCTCTGCCTGTTGAGGTGGTTGGGTCAGAGACTTTTCAGACTTTTAAAAAATGACTGGATGACTTCCTGCAGACACAGAATACTAAGGGTCATAATATTTAATATGTGGGTAAAAGCTTTTTGATCCAAGGAGAAATCTGACGCCATTCTGGGGTCCAGAAGGAACTTTTACCCAGTATGTTGCATATTGGCGAGCGCTTCAGAATGGGGTTTTTGCCTTCTTTTGGATCAACAGCAGTAGGTGATGAGTGAAAGGCTAAACCTGATGGACGCATGTCTTCTTTCAGCCTATGTAACTATGTAACCAGCAAATGCAATGATCCAGCACCCTGGTTGTCTTGCTCTATGGTCTTCCCTGGGTTCTAGATCATTGCATTTTCTGGTTTGCCGATGGGCGTTCCGTGGGTGTTCTGGCCGTTTTGCACAATGGAAATCTCCCAGCATTCACTAAAGTGTGCATGTTTGCAGCACAGGATTCCCTCCAGGGGTCTAGCCCTCACAAACGCTCCACAATTTCTGCTCCTCCTTGGACCATTGACGTGTCAGCTTAGGCCACCACTCAACATGCAAATTTTATATTAATGTTTAAAAATAAGGACAGGCTGGGTGTTAGGGAATCCTTACGATAATTGTAATAAATATCGCATATTTCTGGCGACTTAATAAGGAAACATACAATTGGAACCTAATCAAAGCTTCTCAGTGTGTGGATCAAAAGGGAATTCCAAACATGACCTTCAATCATGCTCTATGAGGACAAACATACAAGGGTTATTCAGAGAGAGCCGATCTGGCCCCGAAATTGCACCGAACAGTGAATTTCCCAGTACGGTGCAATTTCGTGGCCATTTGGCTATTCACAAAGCTGGCAGTTCACCAAATTTTGGGGAACTGCCAATGAAACACAGTGCTGTTTGACAGCAGTGAAATCCCCATAGAGAAGCAATGATTAATCTATTCACAGACACCGAACAGCAGAGAGAAGCTGCCGAAATGCCCTGCTGTTCAGTGTTTTCATTCGGCAGGTTTATTCAGGCGAATCCCATAGGTTTCAATGTAAAAAATATTCCTGTTTTTAAATATCTATTAAAACGTTTATTCTTTTAATCGGCAGCAAAAAGTCTCTTTATATATTTTTTAGGCTTTTTCTGACATTTTTTAGGATTTTTTTCAGCAATTTTTTTTTGTTTTTTTAATAGCAGTTTTTTTTCCCTGTAACATACCTTTTTATTAATATTCATAGGACCTTATGTTAATCCCAGACATTTTCATCTACTAGTTCTTTTTCTGCAAACAGCTTTTCAATTTTTAAAAGTTTCAATCGTTTTGTTTTTTTCTTTACCCCGTTCATCGGCTTGTCGGCTTTTTCCAGCGGCTGGTCGGCTCTGTGTTCATCGAATTGTCTGCTTTTTTTAGATGCGTTCATATTTTTTCGGTGGTTGGTCGGCTTTTTTTTGGATGCGTTAGGTGTTTATTCGGCAGTTTTGCAGCGGATTTTTGGATGCGGTCGGCGGATTTTCCCTGCACTTCAAGGACCCTGTGGTGAATGCTGACTTCACCGTAGGGTCAGAGAATTTGAAGTGCAGGGAACACCGAAATGTATGACCTGCAATCATGCTCTATGACAACAAACACAACCCTAAATAATGTTGTGTGAGAACAAACATAACCTTCAATGCTCTATGAGATCAAACATAAACTTGGATCGTGCACTATGAGGGCAAACATAAGCTTGGAACGTGCACTATGAGGGCAAACATAAGCTTGGATCATGCACTAGGACATGGATAGGCAACCTTTCTCTGCCTGAGGGCTGGATGCAACAACTGTGAATGCATGGAGGGCCGCATTCACCTACAAAGCTAATAAATAATGTTAATATTGTAATAACGCACCAATTACAGTATATTTTAAATAGCGTTTACTTTTTAAACTTAAATAAGATAAATATTGTAATAATAAGAATTATAAACAACAAACACAAGAAACTAAGGTTTGCTTTTTAGAATTAAAATATTTAGTAATAATATCAGTAATAAACAAACACAGAAAAACAAAGTAATGTTTCCTTTTTTTAACTTAAATTGTAACAAATATAGCACATTACTGAGTTTTATTGCAGGGGTGCCCTGGATTCGCTCTTCCACAGCATTGACAAACAATTTAGTAAATGCCTTCCTTAATGGATATTGTTGTGATGGGGGATTGCTACATATCTGTTTAATAGCAAATTAGATATATGTTTAATATTCTAGTGTAATGGCGCATTAAGCAGATATTGCAATTCCTTATCATAATATAAATTTAGGGAGCCCTGTACTAAAGAAATATTTAGCAATCCCCTGACTGATCCCACACCCCCCAAAACTATATTAAGCCATATTCTGTTTATATTGCCCCCCAGCTCACATGGATATATATATTGCCTCCAGGTCACATGGGTATATATTGCCCCCTGCTCTCATGGGTATATATTGCCCCCCAGCTCACATGGGTATATATTGCCCCCCAGATCACATGGGTATATATTGCCCCCCAGCTCACATGGGTATATATTGCCCCCCAGCTTACATGGGTTTATATTTCCCCCCATCTCACATGGATATATATATTGCTTCCAGGTCACATTGGTATATATTGCCCACTGCTCTCATGGGTATATATTGCCCCCCAGATCACATGGGTATATATTGCCCCCAGCTCTCATGGGTATATATTGCCCCCAACTCTCATGGGTATATATTGCCCCCAGCCCTCATGGGTATATACAGTATATTGCCCCCAGCTCTCATGGATATATATATTGCCCCAGTTCACATGGGTATATATTGCCCCCAGCTCTCATGGATATATATTGCCCCCAACTCACATGGATATATATATTGCCACAGCTTACATGGGTATACACCCTGTTCCAAATTATTATGCAAACTATATTTTTCTCATTTAGCTAAATAATTTATGTACACAACAGTCAGCATAATTTTCATGTTATCAACTATTAAGAGTACAATTCAAATTTTATTGAACAAACCTCCTAATGATAACAGTATTTTTTTTCAAAGTAAAAAACTTACAATGCACAATCAAACTTTGAACAACATTTTAACTTTTTAAACATTTTAACAGGTCACGTTACATTTTAACATAGCAGCTTCACAAGTCTTGCATTCATTGAACCTGTGAGTTTTTGGACAGTTTCTGCTTGAATTTGTTTGCAAGATGTCAGAATAGCCTCCCACAGCTGCTGTTTGGATGTAAACTGCCTCCCACCCTCATAGATCTTTTGCTTGAGGATGCTCCAAAGGTTCTCAATAGGATTGAGGTCAGGGGAGGATGGAGGCCACACCATGACTTTCTCTGCTTTTATCCCCATAGCAGCCATTGATGCAGAGGTATTCTTTGTAGCATGAGATGGTGCATTGTCATGCATGAAGATGATTTTATTACGGAAAGCATAGTTCTTCCTTCTGTACCAGGGAAGGAAGTGGTCAGTCAGGAACTCCACATACTTTGCAGAGGTCATCTTTACACCTTCGGGGACCATAAAGGGGCTGACCAGCTCTCTTCCCATGATTCCGGCCCAACACATGACTCCACCATTGCCTTGCTGGCGTCACAGCCTTGTTGGAACAGAATGGCCGTCCACCAACCATCCACTACTCCATCCATCCGGACCATACAGGGTTGCACGGCACTTATCAGTGAACAGGACTGTTTGAAAATTAGTCTTCATGTATTTTTCTGCCCAATGCAGCTGTTTCTGCTTGTGAGCATTGGTTAGTGGTGGCCGAATGGAAGGTTTATGAACAGTTGCAAGACTCTGGAGGACTCTACACCTTGATGTCCGTCCGTGGGACTCCAGAGGCACCAGCAGCTTCAAATATCTGTTTGCTGCTATGTAATGGGATTTTAGCAGCTGCACTCTAGGTCCGATGCATGGATCTGGCAGAAATCTTTCTCAATGTGCCTTTATCTGCACGAACCCGTTTGTGCTCGGAATCATCCACAAATCTCTTAATAGTGCGATGATCACGCTTAAGTTTTTGTGAAATATCTAATGTTTTCATACCTCGGCCAAGGCATTGAACTATTTCACTCTTTTCCAGCAGAGCTTTTTCTTCCACATATTGCTTGAAAATTATGCTCTGCTTAATAATGTGCAACATCCTCCTTTAGTAGTTTTTCCTTTAATTGGGCTCACCTGGCATTATCTAATTATCACAGGTGTCCGAGATTGTCTTCAATGATCAAAAGAGCCCTGAGACACAATGCCATCCATGAGTTAAACTGAAAAACAAAGGGCCCTATTACATTCTTCGCATTTGTTTTGCACGCGCAAATGCGCATTTGCGCGAGTGCAAAACTATTTGAGCAGAACGTCGTATTACGACGTTCGCGCAAACGATGCGCGTTAACGTCCACCACGAGTGACCCTGCGCGAATGCAAATTCATGCGCGCATCCTATACTTAACATTGTGAGCGCAAATGCGTTCGTGCGCTGGTACGCGCATGGTATTACAATCTTCGCGCAACGAACGTTTGCGCGAATTTTCGTAACGTCTTTGAAAAGCAGGTGGTAACTGTAAATGTGATCGTCCTGGCCGAAACTAAAAAAATACAGCACAGTACAGTTACATATTCTACACATATCCAAACAATAAAATTAATAAATAGCTTTATTTTTTTTCTTGCTGCAGCATATATACTCAGATTGACTTTGACAGGCGCAACAACCTAACGTTAGAAAATGGTGGTTCTTAATTCTGATTGGCTGAATCCCGTGAAAAAAACAGTCTGAACACAGATTTCTGCGCGCAACGTACTTTGCACACAGTTTTGCGTGTCGTTTTTACGCACGAAAATTTTTGACGAGCTAAAAAATGCGCTCGGATCGTAATACCACGTAAATTTTCGCGTGATAACGTTTTTTTTTGGGGAAAATTGCGCGAAGAGAATGTAGTAGGGCCCAAAATATTTAATCTTTGTGACACTGAAATAGAATTTGCATAATAATTTGAAACAGGGTGTATATTGCCCCCAGCTCTCATGGGTATTTATTGCCCCAGCTCACGTAGAAACATAGAAACATAGAAAAATGTCCGCAGATAAGAACCTTTCGGCCCATCTAGTCTGCCCAATTACATGGATACTTTACCTGGATTTATCTTTTGTTTAGGATAGCCTTAGGCCTATCCCATGGATTCCCTTTACATATTTAAATGTTTCTATCATATCTCCTCTGTCTCGGCTTTTTTCCAAGCTGTACATGTTATATGGGTATATATTGCCCCCAGCTCTCATGGGTATATATTGCCCACAGCTCTCATGGGTATATATTGCCCCCAGCTCTCATGGGTATATATATATATATTGCCCCCAGCTCTCATGGGTATATATTGCCCCCGGCTCTCATGGGTATATATTGCCCCCAGCTCTCATGGGTATATATTGCCCCTAGCTCTCATGGATAAATTTGCCCCCAACTCACAAGGATATATTTGCCCCCAGCTCTCACCTCTGCCGGCGTCTTCTCCCTAGAGGCGAGTGGCAGCATGCAGCTTGGCCGCTCGCCGGGAACCACCTGACCAGTGCAGCCGAGTTCTCGCGACAGGGTCTCGTGCGCTGGTCAGGTGGTTCCCATCCCACGCGAGCGGCCATGCTGCAACCCAGTGGCCACTTGTAGGGATAGGAACTGCTGGCGGCGCTGCTCCCAGATTCTGGCACTGATTGCCAGTATCTGGTGGTGGCACTGGGCCCCGCGGTCTGGGTGTCCGTGATTTTATCACAGACACCTGTGGGCCGTGACAACAGGGGCGGCGGCCCGTATGTAGGTTGCCGACCTCTGCACTAGGAGGACAAACATAACCTTCAATCATGCACTATGAAAACAAACTACCGCATCAAATGGAAAAACGGCTGAAAAAAATTGAAAAATAAATCGAATTGATCAGATAAACCACCAAAAAAATGCCGAACGCACCCGATAATCCCCTGCCAAACGCATCGGAAAAAAGCCGAACCGCCGAACAGAGCGCAGAACACCAGCCATCAGAAAAAAGCAGACAAGCTGATGAAAAGGGTAAATAATTTTTTTTAAAAACTACTCACATTGCCACTTTTAAAATCTGTTTGCAAAAAGCTACTGGATGAAAATGTCAGGAATTAATATATAAGGTCCTATGAATAATAATAAAAAGGTCTGTTACAGAAAAAACGCTATTTAAAAACGCTGCTTAAAGAAAATCCCAAAAAATAAATATAGAGACTTTTTGCTGCAAATAAAAAATAAATGGTTTAAATTAATATTTAAGAAAAATGGGAATAATTTTGACATTGAAACCTACGGGATTCGCCAAATTAAACCTGTCGAATGTAATCAGGTAAATTCACTG
This sequence comes from Leptobrachium leishanense, assembly GCA_009667805.1. Classification (NCBI taxonomy): domain Eukaryota; kingdom Metazoa; phylum Chordata; class Amphibia; order Anura; family Megophryidae; genus Leptobrachium; species Leptobrachium leishanense. Next base: position 137,453,110 of record CM019071.1, read on the forward strand.
ACTTTTCTCTTCTATTCAGAGTCTCTGAATAGATTAACTATTGCTTCTCTATGGGGATTCCACTGCCGAAGAGAAGATCACTGTATTTCGCTGGCAATTGGCGAAAATTTAGCAAACTGCCAGCTTTTTAATAGCCGAATGTCCGTGAAATTGCACCGTATGAAGAATTTCAGCTAAGTCTGTTCTCTCTGAATAGCCCCTATAGTGAAAGAGAAAGAGCCTGGTATTCGCAGATGGAACGCATGTCCTTCTTGTGAGTGAAACGTAGGACGTGTAGGAATGACATCACACGCATGTGTATTGCGGGACGCGGCCGCCATCTTGGATCGACAGAACCGTCTTTTTCAGGCAGGTTTTGAAGCAATCACTGCAAAGATTGAAACACAGGACTATTTAAAGGACACAGGAGAAGATACAGAGACTATACTATCAACTGAAGAAGCGATTTACCGCAAAATGCGTTTTGTGCCATTTTATCATTTATTTATTCATTTTATTACCAATAAATTAATACTTACTTTAAACCTCTGTCCTGGTCTGATTGTCCAGCGGAGGAGGTAAACGTGGCTGAAGGTAGATCCAAGTTGAAGGTAGATCGAGGCTGAGGGGAGATCTGGTACTCTGATACCTTTACCCCTAAATCCTGATCCTGATCTGACTTTCCAGCAGAGGAGGTGATCGTCACTGAGGGGAGATCCGGTGCTCCCAAAAGTGCTGCCGGCTGCCTGTATATCTGGTGTCTGATCTTGAGACGCCAAGAAAAGTGAGTGCAACCTTTCTATTTTTACTCTAATACCCAAAACTTGCTACACTATATATTGTGTTTGTGTTCTGTTCGAGGATACGGGTTTCAATACCATTAGAAGGAGACGTCTCAATAGGCCCCGGGAACACATCAACATAAAATCATTTCTACCAGCATAGCTTGAAAGAAACGCTGACTCCACCACATCTCATTTGGCAAAAGGGAATTCCTCCAGGAAACAGAATGAACTGCTTTCCCTTGGTATGCCGCTCGACTTGAATCCTGGTTCTTCTTCTCCATTGAGGCTCGTCCCTTTAAAATTGATATTAGTAAGACCGCAAGTTCTCAAGTTCTGCTCTTCTGATTGAAAAAAAGGATAAGAGTCCAGAGGCAACATGGCTACTTTATGCCCTTACAAGTTTCCTTTTCAGTTTTCTTCTGGCCAAAACCATAGGATTTCAAACACTTTGCTGCTGCATTACAACAGACAGGGGTTTGTCAGAATATAGGGAGAGCTGTGAGGGTCAGTCGCTGCTGTACAGGGATAAGATTCAGGGGGTTATAATGAGTGAATTCCCTGTACAGTACAGATACAAGGCGTTGCTGTAATTGCCATATACAGGCATTATGCAGCACATACAGATACAAGGTGTTGCTGTAATTGTCATACACAGGCATTATGCAGCACATACAGATACAAGGTGTTGCTGTAATTGCCATACACAGGCATTATGCAGCACATACAGATACAAGGTGTTGCTGTAATTGCCATACACAGGCATTATGCAGCACATACAGATACAAGGTGTTGCTGTAATTGCCACACACAGGCATTATACGGCACATACAGATACAAGGTGTTGCTATATTTGCCATACACAGGCATTATGCTGCACATACAGATACAAGGTGTTGCTGTAATTGCCATACACAGACATTATGCAGCACATACAGATACAAGGTATTACTGTAATTGCCATACACAGGCATTATGCAGCACATACTGTACAGATACAAGGTGTTGCCGTAATTGCCATACACAGGCATTATGCAGCACATACAGATACAAGGTGTTGCTGTAATTGCCATACACAGGTATTATGCAGCACATACAGATATTGCATTGCTAATAATCTCATTATGATCACTGCAAATCCCCATAAGCAGGAGATCTCACCACCTTATTATCTGTCTGCAGCACATTTACTGACACAAAGGGCATTTCTGCCTGTATGCTGATGATGCAGACCACGTGTGACATTGTGCCAGATAGGAGACGCCATCTAGCATCTAGAACCTTTCATCCAAGTAATATTTCTGTAAAGGATAAACCAATACATGAAAAATTATAAAGGAGCAAATTTATTTTATTTTAACTATCTCAGTATCGCGCAGAATGGAAACATAGTAGTCATGAACATTTTTTTGACTCACCAGGTAAAAATGAAGACCAGCACCAAGCATATGGTGAGTATGTAACAGTATTTTCCTTTTATGACCTTTGCCCCTGTAACACAAAGCGTGTGACTGGTAAACAGGCTGCACTATGGACAATATGATATTGATTATATCTTTCCAAAAATTTGCATACAGTTATAAAGTGCGCCAGCGTATACATAAACAGGCAGGTCAGAAACCGCCGCTACAGGAATATTCTAGTATCGTTCATTTACCTCTTAATTATATTCAATTACTCCCACCTGCAACATGACTCTCTTTAAAGTGTCTCTCACTCTGGCCCATGTAACAGGGCACCTCTCCCTTTATATAGATCAGCATCTTTTGTTGAGTTACATAATGCAAATAATTAAGATATTCCATTTTTAAGTTTCCCCATGTGACTGCGGCATGCCGCAGCGAGGAGGACGGCTCTGAGAAGAGAGTCGACCTACAGGACCACTCTCTGCTCTGTCTGCCTGTCACGATCTGAGTGACAGGCCCTGTAGCACACTGACTTTACAGGGGGACGACTCTCCGTGTCCTGCAGTCCCTCCCCCCGCAATATGGTCCGGATCCAGCACCAAAGCGGTTAAAGAGAGGCATTGCTGGGAAGGGCGCCAGGCACAATGACGTCAGTGCGCTGACCAGGGTCCCAGAGGCGGGCTGACATCCAAAAATTCAGCCTACACCGGGAGACCACAGCGGTCGGCCGAAATAATGGCTGATCATGGCTGTGAAGTGAGGACATGCTCAGCGCGTCATGCGCGTGATCGAGACAATGCACTGAGCGTGTCCTTCACAGTTACATAGTTACATAGTTATATAGGCTGAAAAAAGACATGCGTCCATCGGGTTCAGCCTCTCCCACATAACCTACTGCTGTTGATCCAAAAGAAGGCAAAAAACCCAGTCTGAATGCTTGCCAATATGCACATACTGGAAAAAATTCCTTCTTGACCCCAGAATGGCGTCAGATTTCTCCTTGGATCAAGAAGCTTTTACCCACATATTAAATATTATAACCCTTAATTCTGTGTCTGCAGGAAGTCATCCAGTCGTTTTTAAAAGTCTGTACAGACTCTGACCCAACCACCTCAACAGGCAGAGAATTCCACAGCTTGATTGTTCTCACCGTAAAATAACCCTTCCTATGCTTTAAGCTAAATTTTCTTTCTTCCAGTCTAAATGGATGACCCCGTGTCCTATGTATAGTCCTGTTAATGAATAGGTTATCAGACAATGGTTGATAATGGCCCCGTATATATTTATATAAGGTTATCAGATCCCCTCTAAGGCGCCTTTTCTCTAAACTAAACAGGTTTAAGCTTGTTAGTCTTTCCTCATAACTTAACCCTTCCATCCCCCTTATTAATTTAGTTGCCCGTCTCTGCACTTTTTCTAGCGATATAATATCTTTTTTTAAGACAGGTGCCCAAAATTGCACGGCATATTCAAGGTGCGGCCTGACCATTGATTTATACAGAGGCAAAATTATGTTTTCATCCCGTGAGTGAACTCCCCTTTTAATGCATGCCAGTACTTTGCTGGCCTTGGCGGCTGCTGTTTGACATTGCACATTGTTACTTAGTTTGAAGTCTATGATTATTCCCAAATCCTTCTCCTGCTTGGATTTCCCTAACTCCGTACCATTTAGGGTAACATTGCTTGTGTGTTCTTCACTCCAAAGTGCATAACTTTACATTTATCTAGATTAAATTTCATCTGCCATTTAAGTGCCCAGTCCCCCAATATATCTAAATCCCTCTGCAGCGAAGTAACATCCTGCTCACATTGTATTACTTTTCCTAGTTTTGTGTCATCTGCAAACACTGATACATGACTTTCAATGCCTATCTCAAGGTCATTTATAAATAAATTGAATAGTATTGGTCCTATAACAGACCCCTGAGGGACACCACTTACCACTGGTGTCCATCTTGAAAATGTACCTTTTATGACCACTCTCTGTACCCTATCTTTTAGCCAGTTTTCTATCCAAGACAAGTATTTTCATCTAGACCATTTTTTCTTAATTTAAATAGTAACCTTTTGTGTGGAACTGTGTCGAAAGCTTTGGCAAAATCTAAGTAAATCAATCCACTGCGACCCCCTGATCTATTCTTCTACTTACTTACTCATAGAACGTAATTAGGTTAGTCTGACATGATCTGTGTTCATGAAACCATGCTGATTTTTGCCAATTACATTATACCTCCCAATAAATTCCTGAATACTATCCCTTAGTAACCCCTCAAATACTTTCCCAGCCACAGATGTTAAGCTCACAGGTCTATAATTCCCAGGCACAAATTTTAAACCTTTCTTAAATATAGGGACCACGTCAGCTTTTCTCCAATCCTCTGGTACTATTCCTGAAAGAAAAGAATCTTGAAAGATTAAGAACAAAGGTTTACATATTTCAACACATAGCTCTCTTAGTACTCGCGGTGAATTCCATCTGGCCCTGGGGCTTTATTAACATTCACATTGTTTAATTTGTGTAAAACCATGTCCTGAGTCAACCAGTCACTTTGTATTAGTAAGTTTTTATTAATGAATTTCATGTCTCCTGTTATAGGTTTCTCTTTGATAAATACTGAAGATAAATAATCATTTAAAATTTCTGCCTTATCCTGATCTTCAGTTAACAATAACCCTGACTCAGATTTTAGTGAACCTACATTTTCACTCTTAGGTTTTTTGGAATTTATGTACCTAAAGAATCTTTTAGGGTTGGTCTTGCTCTCTTTGGCTATTTCTTTTTCATTTTCTAGTTTAGCCCATCTAATCGCATTTTTACATGCTTTATTGGCTGCCCTATATACTTTATAGGATGCCTCAGATTTATCAAATTTAAAAGCTTTAAATGCCTTCTTTTTATTTTCCATTTCCTTAGTTACCTTCCTACTAAGCCACATTGGTTTCAGTCTGTTTCTTTTATATTTATTAACCAGTGGAATATATTGTGACGTGTACTTTTCTAGTGTTAGTTTAAAGATATTCCACTTATCCTCAGTATTTTTCCCGTGAAAGAGTTTCTGCCAGTCAATGACATTGAGAGCTTCCTTTATTTTAATAAAGTTGGCCTTTTTAAAATGATATATTTTAGCATGCCCCTTATGAATGTGTTTTTTTGAGTTTATTTCAAAAGTCACCATATTATGGTCGCTGTTTCCCAACTGTTCTTTTACATTAATATTTGAGAAAAGATCCACATTATTTGTTATAACCAGGTCCAGACAGTTATCCTCTCTAGTTGGTGTTTCTACCAGTTGTGACATGAAGGTATCATTTAAAATGTTCAGGAACCGGATTCCCTTTGCTGAATTACTAGTCCCACTATCCCAATTAATGTCTGGGTAATTAAAATCTCCAATAATTAAAGTGCTACCATGATGTGCAGCCTTCCTAATTTGCTCTAACAGTTGTTCTTCCTCATCATTATCTATATTAGGTGGTTTATAGCATATACCAACCAATAGTTGACTTCCCTGTTTATTCCCCAACGAAATATTTACCCATAAGGATTCCACATTTCCCTCATCGCTTTCCAGTTGTGTAATATTAGGCTTTAAATCCTGATTTACATATAAACACACTCCACCCCCTTTCTTATGTTTCCTATCCTTTCTAAACAATGTATAACCGTTTAAGTTTACAGCCCAGTCATGCGTTTCGTCCCACCATGTTTCTGTTATTCCTCTATAATGTCGTATTGCTTAGTGTGTGCTATTACCTCTAGTTCCCCCATCTTGTTATTAAGGCTCCTTGCATTAGCAAGCATACATTTAATGTTGTCTCTACCCACACATGCTGAATGCGACTTTACATTACATGCCTCCACTGTTCTTACATTACCCATCCCCCCGGCTCCACCCCCTTAGTCTGAACTGAAACCCTTCCGCTATCTGCTCTGTCTCCATTTTGTAAGATACTGTATCCCTCCCCCCTTCCACTAGTTTAAAGTCTCCTCCAACCTTTTAACCATCCTCTCCCCTAGCACAGCAGACCCTCTTCCATTCAGGTGCAATCTATCACAACTATACAGATTGTACCCCAGTGCAAAATGAGCCCAGTGCTCTAAAAACCCAAAGCCCTCCTTCCTGCACCAAGCTTTAAGCCACGCATTGACCTCCCTGATCTCCCGCTGCCTTTCCACTGTAGCACGTGGCACAGGTAGGATCTCAGAAAATACTACCTTGGAGGACCTCTTCTTCAGTTTACTTCCTAATTCCCTGAAATCATTCTTCAGGTCCTTCCATCTTCCGCTTACTTTGTCATTGGTACCAATATGGACCATGACAGCTGGGTCATCTCCAGCCCCTCCCAATAATCTATCAACTCTGTCAACCACATGCCTAACACAGGCACCCGGCAGACAGCAAACTGTCCGGTTAAGGCGATCAGCGCGACAGATTACCCTGTCTACTCTCTTAATAATAGAGTCCCCTACCACCACAACCTGTCTAGGCTTACTTGCCCTCTTTATCCCTCCCTTACTTGGTGGGCTGATCCCCCTGCTGTTAGAGGGAGCAGCCTCCTCCAGTACTGCTACACCTGAGCTGCTGCACCCAACATCTTCGCTCAAGGGGGCAAATCTGTTGGTGTGCGCAAGATCAGGACTAGCCAACCTTTTCCTCTTCCCTCCCCCCCTGCTACCACGTGTCACTGACACCCAGCTACCAACCTGTTCCCCGGTTAACTCCACTCCTCCCACACCCCTAGATTCCTCAACTATACTTTGCTCCGTGAGAAGCAGGCTCCTTTCAAGATTGTCAATCTGCCTCAGCGTTACGATTTGCCCTTCCAGATCTCCAATACGAGCTTCCAGAAGAGCTACACGTTCACACTTGCTACAGAGATATGGACCCTGGAAGGATTCCTCCAGACATGCATACATGCAGCAGGATGTGCACTGGGTCAAACCTTCAAGCTTGCTAACACTCATACCCAAAACAAGACAACAAATATATAAACAACAATTGATACCTGTTATTTAAACTCCTGTTTTTAACTCCACTTAAAAGTAGACCACCTCAAACCCTTGTGAGCAAGCTCAGTGAGTTGCCATTGAGATTATGTAGCCATACAAGTGAAATCACCTGACAGGCTACACGCCCCCAATTAACAAGTCACCAGCCACCCAGGGAAAAAAAACAACCAAAAAGCACAACAGAAAAAAAAAAAAACAGCAGAAAAAAAAAAAAAAAAAAGAGAAATTAAATTGACACAGTCAAGTGGTTAAGCTTGCCTTTAAAATGCACCATTAGCTCAAATAAAAAAGGTAGCACTACGTACTGCTACCAATATACTCTGGTGATTTCCCAGCAATGCCACAGCGCTGCGGAATATGCTGGCGCTTTATAAATAAAAAATAAAAATAAAAATTTGGAATATATATAATCTTTTTTGATGCTATTTTTAACTTTTAACCCTTTCACCCAAAATTGATCTCGATCTTGCATTGTAATGCATTGAAAAGCACTCATTAGCACATCGAAAGACCATTTTCACACTTTTTTAAGCAAGATTAGTGCATGTCCCCTATGGAGAAACAAAATCCTATTTTTTTATGTCTCTCCAAGCTCCCTGGAGAGACTTTAAACCAGTTCAGGTTAGCAGCCCTAAACCTCACTGTGACAAAATGTCAACTAGATTACCGGGATTTGGCACAATACAGGGAGAGCTGTGGGGTCATAGAGATATGATTCATGGGGTTATATTGAGTGAAAACCCCTGTACAGTACAGATACAAGGTATTCCTGCAGTTTACATATACAGACATTATGACACATACTGGTAGGATTTCTATATTCTATTGGTATTTTTTGAGAGCTGAATCACTATTAATCACTAATAATCACTAATAATCTCATTATTATCACTACAAATCCCCAGTAGCAAGAGACCTGGACATTTTTATTATTTATCTCTATCACAGTTACTGTATCTAACACAAATGTATTTTCTGCCTGTATGATGATAGTGCAGACCCCGTTTGAAATAACGTAAGATAAAGGACACCAGCTAAAGCTCAGAATCTTATATTTCAACAATATTTCTGTAAAGGATAAGCAAATACATGAAAGATTAAAAAGGAGCAAATTACCATTATTTCAATTTTTTAACTATCGTAAGGAGTTATTCAGAGAGTACTGAAATGTCACCGACGTTTCGGTGCCCTCTCGTTCCCCGTGCTTCCTGCAGTTCGGGGAACCAAAGTTCCCAACCCTGCGATGTATTCAGCAAGCACCGCAGGGCCCCTGGAGTGCGGGGAAAACCCGCCGATAACCCACCACAACCGCCGGAAAAAACACACCGGATAAAGCCGACGAGCCGATGATCACAGCGCAGAGCAGCTGCTGGAAAAAGCCGACATGCAGGCGAGCGGGGTAAAAAAACAAAAAAAGAAACAGTACGCTTGAAAGTTTCAAAATTGAAACGCTGTTTGCAAAAAAACTACTGAACGAAAATATCTGGAATTTACATATAAGATCCAGTGAATGATAATAAAAAAAGTCTGTTACAGAAAACGAAAAAAAACACTTTAAAAAAAAAACGCCTAAAAGATCCTAAAAAATGTATAAACAGACTTTTTGCTACAGATTAAAATAATAAACGGTTTATTAGATATTGAATTAAAACCGGAATATTTTTAACATTGAAGTCTATGGGATTCCGCTGAATAAACCTGACGAATGAAATCACCGAACATCAGGGCATTTCACTGACATTTCTCTGCTGTTCAGTGTCTGTGAATAGATTAACCATTGCTTCACTATGGGGGATTTAACTGCCCTCAAACAGGCACCGTACGTGCAGGCAACTAGTCAAAATTTGGCGAACTGCCTGCTCTCTGAAGATAGAATAGTCGAATGACCTTGAAATGTCACCTTATGCTGAATTTCAGTGTCCGGTTACATTTCAGTGCCAGATCGGCTCTCTCTGAATCACACCTTCAGAATAACAATTTCTGTGCGAAACTTGTATTTTACCCCATATAAAATTATGAACTTCACATCCCGTGTTTCAAATAAATGCTATGATAACATTTTTCACGACATTAATTGCTTGGCAGTGAAGGTGTCAAAAATTATCAGCTTGCGAATTTACATCAGGACTATTGTTGTTTAAACAAAAAGAAAATAAATAAAGAAAGTGATAAAACAACAAAAGCTTTATTTGATTACATTGTAACAATGTTAATAAACTTCTTAAATAATTTCAGATTAGTCGATTTCAGACATTTCAGCGCGACATCACATATTTTTATTTTTTGTAATCAAGGAAATCCGAAGCTTCCGCAATAAACAAACATGTATCTATTTCATGTCACACTTTAGTCGTATATTAATTAAATGAGTTTGTTTTCTATAGGAGATACGTCGGAACTGAGAATGTTTAGGCACCTGCTTCCTCGGTGAGAAATTCTCTCTTATTATGCTGTTTTTGGGTCTTTTTTAAGCAGGAAATCGAGGTTTTGGGTTCCTAATGGGAATTTTGCAAATCTATGCAGACCCCCAGCTCTCCTATACAATTTTTTGGGGAGGGGGATAAAAAAAATTACTTTACTGACCGTTTTCCATGCTTCCTCACAGTCTGGCTGAACAGAATGAAATCCTAGGTGTTCAGGTCGCGCTGCTCTGTCACCTTATCAGTCCTGGGTGTGTTCAGCAATTCCCTTGCATATTGCGCCCTGTGTGTACGTGTTTTCTCTTTTTGTTGCTTTTTTGTGCCGTGCTTGTTTGACAAGTGTTTGATGTCGAGCCCGTAATAACCTTCCTCCCCCAGTCACTATATAATAAAGAATTTGTTGACTGATATCTGCCGGCACAATTTTTTCTTAAATCCCATCCCGTCATTTATTTCTAGGGTATAATACTCGTGTAAATAGAATATAAGAGTATACGAACGATGCATAAGCGAGACATAATAAATAAAAGAAATACATAACCCCAATAAAAAGTTAGAGAAGGTCAACGAAGAGCACCAAAAAGCACCAAAAGCTCCGAAGTGGTCTTGGCGAATTCCACCGAACTGCAAATAGGATAAAAAAAAAAACAGAACTCCCAATAGGTGTTTTTCCACCAATAAAAATTTATTAAAATAGGTCTGAACAATAAAAACAGTTCCTTTAAAAAATAAATGGAATGTCTGTTAGATTAAAAAAACAGGCATTTTTTTAAAAAAAATTGGGAATCAAAATTTTCATCTAAAAAAATAAAAAGGCTTTTTGCTGAAAATGAATTAAATAAATGGTCTTTTTTTAAAAAACGATTTTATTTTTTACGTTGAATTCTATGGGATTCACTGACATTTTGGTGCTCTCTTTTTCCCCGTACTTCGTGGAATCAAATTTCACAACCCTGCGATGAATTCAACATTCACCGCAGGGTCCCCAAAGTGCAGGGAAAATCCTCCGACCGCATCCAAAAATTTGCCGCAATACCGCCGAAATAAAACACTGCACGCATCCGAAAAAACATCCGCCGCAAAACTGCCAAAAACAACCCCAAACGCCAAAAAAGCAGGCGATCCGCCGAACACAGCACCGACCAGCTGAAGGACAAAGCCGACAAGCCGACAAACGGGGTATAAAAACAAAACGATTAAAAGTTTCAAAATTGAAACACTGTTTGCAAAAAAACTACTGAACGAAAATGTCTGGAATTTACATCTACTGTAAGATCCAGTGAATGATATAAAAAGGTCTGTTACAGAAAAATGAAAAAACGCTTTTAAAAAACAAAACGGAAAAAAAATTACAAAGAAATCCCGAAAAATGCCCAAAAGATCCAAAAAAAAAAATCGAAAAGTTAAGAGACTTTTTAATGCAGAATAAAATTATAAATGGTTTATTAGATATTGAATTAAAACAGGAATATTTTTAACATTGAAGCCTATGGGATTCACCAGAATAAACCTGTCGAATGAAACCCATCAAACAGCCGGGCATTTCCTATGAATGATAATAAAAAAGTGTGTTACAGGAAAAATAAAAAAACGCTATTTAAAAAATAAAAAGCAGATTTTTTTTTGCCGAAAAAAATCCCCTAAAAATTTAAATTTTCCATAAATTAATTTAATTCGATTTTTTTTCACCCAACCACTGGCTGCATAGCGACCTTTGACTAACAGCCTTCAGGGTGGAGGGAGGGGTAGATCCTCCCTTTACAGTAGCCTGGGACGGTTGGGCATGGAGGACGACACTCATCGTAATCAAAAATTCACTTAAATGGTCATACTTAGGGATAAGCTGTTCGGTTCGATCGGTTCGATTCGAACATCGCCAGTTCGTATGTTTGCGAACTTCGAACATTTCCGCGTGTTTGCAGCATGTTCGCCCACAATGCACCACAATGCACTTTTCCACTGGCCTGAAGCTTGTAATTGGCTACAGCCTTGCACCTGACCACAGTTTAGGTGCAAGACTATGCAATCACGGCACATTTTGCCCAATCATGGGCTCACAGAGCTAAGTCCCGCAGCACACTATATAAGGCTTCACACAGCCTTCAGCACATGTTTTTTGAGAGGAGATTGTTGTGTTAGTGTGTGTTCTCACTGCCAGTCTGCCACCAGCTATTGGGGGGAGGGTCTCACTTTGTAATGCCCCACGCCGCGGTCGGACCGCGGCCGCCATATTGGGACGCCTGGCAGACTCACCTGAGGTCCCTCGTGGCGCGTCGCTCTCTGATTCCGATCTTCAGCTCGAGGGAGGAGAGCCAGGATGTGTCCCACGCCGTCTCCGGGATCCAACTGAACAGGAGGCAAGCGCGCATGCGCGATCGTCCATCCCAGAGCATGAAGACCTAGGTACTCTGGTCAAGTTAAGGTACTGCACCCCACCTGCACTGGAGATCCTCGTATACCACCAATTAATCTACCTAGCACTCAGGTATCCCTATTACACCTGCGAGTCCCAGGTGAACGGTGTTCGTATGATTCCCTGAACCCTATTTAAACCTGCCGCCTTCTCCAGTTCACTAACCAGGTTATACTGTGGTTACACCACGTTACCCAGTGGTTCCCCTTCGTGTTCCTCTAAAAGGATTCTGACTTCCGTTCCTGCTGCCGATACAGCTCCGCTCCGGTTCCTGTTGCCACGGTACAGCTCCACTCCGGTTCCGCTGCCACAGTACAGCTCCGCTCCGGTTCTGTTGCCACGGTACAGCTCCACTCCGGTTCCCGCTGCCACAGTACAGCTCCGCTCCGGTTCCTGTTGCCACGGTACAGCTCACTCCGGTTCCCGCTGCCACAGTACAGCTCCGCTCCGGTTCCTGTTGCCACGGTACAGCTCCACTCCAGTTCCCGCTGCCACAGTACAGCTCCGCTCTGGTTCCCGCTGCCACGGTACAGCTCCGCTCTGGTTCCTGTTGCCACGGTACAGCTCCACTCCGGTTCCCGCTGCCACAGTACAGCTCCGCTCCGGTTCCTGTTGCCACGGTACAGCTCCACTCCGGTTCCCGCTGCCACAGTACAGCTCCGCTCTGGTTCCCGCTGCCACGGTACAGCTCCGCTCTGGTTCCTGTCCACGGTACAGCTCACTCCGGTTCCGCTGCCACAGTACAGCTCGCTCGGTTCCTGTTGCCACGGTACAGCTCCACTCCGTTCCCGCTGACAGTACAGCTCTGCTCTGGTTCCTGTTGCCACGATACAGCTCCGCTTCTATTCCTGCGGCCACGATACAGCTCTGCTTCTGTTGCCACGATACAGCTCCGCTTCGGTTCCTACCATCACGGTACAGCTCCATTCCGCTTCCATATTCAGGATTGCCATCGCAGTGCCAGTTCCACCTCCCGGCATACCTCTACCCCTGGACTATTTCCAAGATTGCAACCGTATTTAATTATCCTTACAACTCTCCGTTCTGGACTTTTATTTCTGTCAAAAGAAACATTACATTACTTTATTCTGGACTTATATTTTGTTGTCTTCAGTAAAGCTTAATCAATCATATTCCTTCTGGTCTCCTCCTTCGGCTTGCCATTGGGTTCCATACACCCAACACCATACAGGGGTCAAAGCCTCTGTCCTTACAGAATAACCTGGTTCCTAAAACATGGAACCCGCAAGCTCGAACCAAATCCTTGCTGTACTTACAGAACAAGTGTCAGCACTAACCAAGGTGGTACAGAAACTACAAACCGGCCAAGAAGCCTTATTGCATAAGGAAAGAAGCCGGGCTGAGAGTACTGCATTACCTCCATCACCATCCGGCTCTATGATACAGCAGGTGGACCTGCCCGCTCCCGAGCCCAGAGTCAACATGCCTGAACGGTTTGCCGGTGATCGCACAAGGTATCGTACGTTCATCACCGCCTGTGAGCTCATGTTTTCACTTTGTCCACGTACCTATGGATCGGACTCTGTGAAGGTGAGGTCAGCCATCTCCTTACTGTCTGGACCTCCACAGGAATGGGCCTTCCAGTTACTACGTGAAGGAAGCCCCCTATTGACTTCCTGGGGTTCCTTCGTCCGAGCTATGAATCCTATCTATGATGACCCTCTAAGGTCTTCCGCTGCACTAACCACCATCCGACATCTAAAACAAGGAAGGCGACCGGTGGAGGATTACATCTCTGAGTTCCGGGCAGTGGCAGCCGATACAGGCCTGAATGATGTGGGCCTTAAAGATCACTTTCGTCATGGTCTTTCTGAACAATTGAAAGATGAATTGGCTCGTATAGGAGTACCTACTTCCTTGGAGGCCTTGATTACCCAGTCTCTGGTCTTGGATCAACGCTTCAGAGAACGACGTCAAGAGAGACTCTCTAATGCTCCTTTCACCTCCCTCGAAGACACGAACCTTCTCCTGTGTCTTCTCCACGACCGACCTCCTCCTCTTCAAATCCCGAACCCATGGAGATTGGTACCACCAAAGGTCCGCTGTCGCCCTCTGAGCGTGATAGACGTCGCAGCCAGAATCTCTGCCTGTATTGCGGTCAACCAGGTCATCTTTTGCGTGGCTGCCCTACACGACCACCACGTCCCTCTGAAAGAGGTAAGAACCATCCAACTATTGCCTCTCTTCAAAGTGTGGTCGGCTCTGCTTCTACTCACCTAGCCATTCCTGTCACCTTACAGTGGGGAGATAGAAGCGTCGATTTGAACGCCATCATCGACTCTGGAGCCAGTAACAGCTTCTTTGACTCATCCCTTGCTACCTCCTTGGCTGTTCCTACTCAACTAAAAAAGAAACCCGTGCCTCTGCATATGGTGGATGGAAGCACCCTACGCACCGGTCCAGTTACCCACGAAACCACCCTCTTGAAGCTCCTAATTGGAACCAAGCACCAAGAAAATCTTCAGTGGGACATTGTTCCTTCACCCTTATTCCCTATAGTCCTGGGACTTCCTTGGCTCCGCACCCATAACCCATATATTGATTGGCCTTCCAATACCGTGTCCTTCCCCTCCTGTCACTGTCGAGTCCACTGCATGAACGGCTCCAAGTCCGAGAAGGTCGCCTTTTCCACCTATCCATCTTCCACGCTACCACCTAAGTATTCAGAATTTCAAGACGTATTTGAGAAAAAAGGGGTCGATACACTTCCTCCACACAGAGAGTACGACTGTCCTATTGACCTCCTTCCAGGAGCACCCATACCCCATGGACGTATCTTTAACCTGTCTGTTCCCGAATCACAGTCTCTGAAGGACTACATCGAAGACAGTCTTACAAAGGGATTCATCCGTCACTCTACATCTCCTGCTGGAGCGGGTATCTTCTTCGTTGGGAAAAGAGACGGCGGTCTCCGCCCTTGCGTTGACTATAGAGCATTAAACGCGATTACAGTACGGAATCGCTACCCGCTCCCATTGATTCCTGAACTACTCGATAGGGTGAAGGATGCGTGTATTTTTACTAAGATTGATCTTCGTGGAGCGTATAATTTGGTCCGCATGAGAAAAGGAGACGAGTGGAAGACCGCCTTTCGATCCCGATACGGTCACTTCGAGTATCTCGTCATGCCATTTGGGTTATGCAATGCTCCAGCCGCCTTCCAGCATTTTCTCAACGACATCTTCCGTGACGTTCTGGATACCTTCCTTGTGGTCTACCTCGACGATCTCTTGGTATACTCTCGAACCATCCAAGAACATGAACAGCACGTCCGTCTTGTGTTATCTCGTCTTCGTCAACATAAGCTATATGGCAAAATCGAGAAAAGCACTTTTGAAAAATCCTCTATAGAATTCCTGGGATATGTCCTATCACCAGGACATGTTGAAATGGACAAAGCCAAGATTAAGGCGATCCTAGACTGGCCGACACCCAGAGATAAAAAGATGGTTCAACAATTCATGGGATTCGCCAACTTTTATCGTCGCTTCATTCGGTCCTTCTCTCATCTCACCGCACCCATCACTTCCCTGACCAAAAAAGATGTAAAATTCTGTTGGACTGAAGAAGCTCAGCAAGCCTTCGACAAGCTGAAAGAAAGCTTCACCCAAGCCCCCATCCTGAAACAACCAGACATCGACTTACCATATTCTCTGGAGACAGACGCCTCCGATATCGCCCTAGGAGCAATTCTCTCCCAGAAATCGGGAGTAAAGAACCTTATGCATCCCGTGGCCTTTTATTCCAGACGTCTTTCCCCAGCCGAAAAGAATTACAGTATAGGTGAGAAAGAGCTCCTGGCGATCAAGAGTGCCCTCGAGGAATGGAGACACCTTCTCGAAGGGGCAAAACATCCCGTGGTCGTCTACACGGACCACCGCAATTTGGAATATCTCCGCACCGCCAAAAGATTGCGACCTCGACAAGCCAGATGGGCGTTATTCTTCGCCCGCTTCCTGTTGCAAATTACCTACAGACCTGGAGTAAGAAATGGTAAGGCAGATGCGCTTTCCCGTCGGTACGATTCAGACGCCTTTCCTTCCACCACTCAACCCGACTCCATCCTACCTGACGAATTCTTCTGTGCCTCACAAGGATCCTTAATAGAAAATATAAAGAAATATAGTCTTCAACCACCGACTGACGTTCAGGGGCTCATACCCAACGATGGACTTTTCTATCATGATGAACAAATATATGTTCCTCCAGAGGTTCGTCTACAGGTATTACAACACTCCACGACCTCCCGGCTGCTGGACATGGTGGCATCAAGAAAACCATAGATACCGTACATCGACACTTCTGGTGGCCATCCGTGAAGAAGGACATCATCGCCTTTGTAACCTCTTGTTCTGTTTGTGCACGCAACAAGCAACCCCGTACCCGTCCTGCTGGTCTTCTCCAACCCCTGGCTCCACCGCTGCATCCGTGGAAAGATATTTCGATGGACTTTATAGTAGATCTTCCCCCTTCGCATCGCTACACCACCATCCTGGTAGTGGTAGACCGCTGTACCAAGATGGCCCATTTCATACCAGCAGTAGGCCTACCCACAGCAGCTGAAACAGCCACCTTGTTCATCAAGGAGATATTCCGCCTCCATGGTACTCCTCGTTCCATTGTCACAGACAGAGGATCTCAGTTTACTTCCCGTTTTTGGTCCCAAATGTGTCGTAGCTTAAAAATTGCCAGGTGTCTTTCTTCAGCCTTTCATCCACAGAGTAACGGCCAGACTGAGCGGACAAATCAGACGCTGGAACAATACCTTCGTTGCTTCACCACGCATCTCCAAGACGACTGGCTGGACGTCATCCGACTGCCGAATTTGCGTACAATAATCAGGTACACTCATCAACTCGCTTTTCACCTTTCTTTGCCAATTACGGTTATCATCCTAGCACTCTTCCAGAGATGCCGCTCAACACTCCGGTTCCAGAAGTATCAACCCGCTTGAGAAACCTACGCGGTCAACTACGAACGCTACGCCACCAGTTGCTACTAGCCCAACAGAACCAAAAGAAATATGCTGATCGTGGTCGCAAGGAAGCTCCTGTGTATGCACCCGGAGACAAGGTGTTACTATCCACGGCTCATCTCCGTTTGGATTGTCCCTCGAAGAAGCTGGGCCCTCGCTACATTGGCCCATTCCGGTCCTCAGAATGGTTAACTCCGTGGCGGCCCGCTTAACTCTTCCTCCTTCCTACAGGATCCATCCTGTCTTCCATGTATCTCTCTTGAAACCCTGGCATGAGAATCCGTTCCCCGATCGGAATACTAAACCACCTGCTCCTGTACCCATATCTGGAGAAGAGGAATTCGAGATATCACGTATTCTGGATTCGAGACTCCGTTACGGCAGGTTAGAATACTTGGTACACTGGAAGGGATACGGTCCTGAAGAACGATCTTGGGAACCCAGTGCCAGCGTCCATGCTCCTGCAAAGGTTCGTGCCTTTCATATCCGTTATCCTTCCAAGCCGTCGACCAAGCGCACCCGGGGTTGCGCCTTGGTGGGGGTCCTGTAATGCCCCACGCCGCGGTCGGACCGCGGCCGCCATATTGGGACGCCTGGCAGACTCACCTGAGGTCCCTCGTGGCGCGTCGCTCCCTGATTCCGATCTTCAGCTCGAGGGAGGAGAGCCAGGATGTGTCCCACGCCGTCTCCGGGATCCAACTGAACAGGAGGCAAGCGCGCATGCGCGCGATCGTCCATCCCAGAGCATGAAGACCTAGGTACTCTGGCGCCCTCTGCTGGTCAAGTTAAGGTACTGCACCCCACCTGCACTGGAGATCCTCGTATACCACCAATTAATCTACCTAGCACTCAGGTATCCCTATTACACCTGCGAGTCCCAGGTGAACGGTGTTCGTATGATTCCCTGAACCCTATTTAAACCTGCCGCCTTCTCCAGTTCACTAACCAGGTTATACTGTGGTTACACCACGTTACCCAGTGGTTCCCCTTCGTGTTCCTCTAAAAGGATTCTGACTTCCGTTCCTGCTGCCGATACAGCTCCGCTCCGGTTCCTGTTGCCACGGTACAGCTCCACTCCGGTTCCCGCTGCCACAGTACAGCTCCGCTCCGGTTCCTGTTGCCACGGTACAGCTCCACTCCGGTTCCCGCTGCCACAGTACAGCTCCGCTCTGGTTCCCGCTGCCACGGTACAGCTCCGCTCTGGTTCCTGTTGCCACGGTACAGCTCCACTCCTGTTCGCTGCCACAGTACAGCTCCGCTCCGGTTCCTGTTGCCACGGTACAGCTCCGCTCCGTTCCTGTTGCCACAGTACAGCTCCGCTCTGGTTCCGCTGCCACGGTACAGCTCCGCTCTGGTTCCTGTTGCCACGGTACAGCTCCACTCCGGTTCCGCTGCCACAGTACAGCTCCGCTCCGGTTCCTGTTGCCACGGTACAGCTCCACTCCGGTTCCGCTGCCACAGTACAGCTCCGCTCTGGTTCCTGTTGCCACGGTACAGCTCCACTCCGATTCCCGCTGCCACGAGTACAGCTCCGCTCCGGTTCCTGTTGCCACGGTACAGCTCCGCTCCGGTTCCGCTGCCACGTACAGCTCCGCTCTGGTTCCCGCTGCCACGGTACAGCTCCGCTCTGGTTCCTGTCCACGGTACAGCTCCACTCGGTTCCCTGCACATACAGCTCTGCTCCGGTTCTGTTGCCACGGTACAGCCCACTCCGGTTCCCGCTGCACAGTACAGCTCCGCTCTGGTTCCTGTTGCCACGATACAGCTCCGCTTCTATTCCTGCGGCCACGATACAGCTCTGCTTCTGTTGCCACGATACAGCTCCGCTTCGGTTCCTACCATCAACGGTACAGCTCCATTCCGCTTCCATATTCAGGATTGCCATCGCAGTGCCAGTTCCACCTCCCGGCATACCTCTACCCCTGGACTATTTCCAAGATTGCAACCGTATTTAATTATCCTTACAAATCTCCGTTCTGGACTTTTATTTCTGTCAAAAGAGACATTACATTACTTTATTCTGGACTTATATTTTGTTGTCTTCAGTAAAGCTTAATCAATCATATTCCTTCTGGTCTCCTCCTTCGGCTTGCCATTGGGTTCCATACACCCAACACCATACAGGGGTCAAAGCCTCTGTCCTTACACACTTCTACAAAATATCTGGGAATTGTTGTAATCTGTGTGTTCTCACTGCCACCAACTATTTTGGGGGTCAGTCATTTCTACAAAATATCTGGGAATTGTTGTAATCTTTGTGTTCTCACTGCCAGCAGCAATTGTGGGGGTCTCATTTCTACAAAATATCTGGGAATTGTTCTAATCTGTGTGTTCTCACTGCCACTCATCGGGGGTCTCACTGATTTATAGGAGGTTTCTGGGAATTGTAATCTGTGTCTTCTCACTGCCAGCTATCAGGGGGTCCCACATACTTCTAGCAGATTTCTGCGAATTGCAATCTGTGTCTTGTCACTGTTGCCAGCTATCAGGGGGTCTCACTGACTTATAGGTGGTTTCTGGGAATTGTAATTTGTGTCTTATCACTGCCACCCATCAGGAGGTCTCACTGATTTATAGGAGGTTTCTGGGAATTTTAATCTGTGTCTTTTCACTGCTGGCTGCCAGCTATCAGGGTGTCTCGCTGAGTTATACCAGAGTTCTGGAAATCTTTAATCTTTATACCAGAGTTGAATCAGAGTTCTGCAGCATATCTCCAATTTTTATAACAGAATTGAATCAGAGTTCTGTATATCTTTAATCTATATATCACTCACCATGTCAGAAAGGCCAAAAAGGACAGGCAGACGCTCCCAGGCACAGATAAGAGGGCAAGCAGCCTCTGTGTCGGGAGGCTGTGCCTCTGGTCATCGTGGTCGTGGTGCATCCTCTGCAGGGGCACGCTTGTCCTTTCTAACTGGTGCTGGCCATTTTAAGCAGCAGCAACATACAGAGGATTTGGTGGATTGGCTAACCAGGCCATCCTCATCCTCCGAGTCCTCCGCCAGCCAGGCTTGTAGTGCTTTACAGTCCACCTCAGCTGCCAAAGCATCTAATCCAGCCTCCATGTCCACAGCTACTCCTGCCGTAGCCTCACTATCACACATGGAGGAGTCAGCTGAATTGTTTGACTACAATGACCGTGACATGCTGCTTGAGGATGCTTAGCAACTACAGTGCTCTGATTCAATCTCTGAGGTTGAGGAAGGGGGTGCCAGTGATGACACACAAATAACTGGCACTCATGTTGCCCCAGCAGCTGCAGCATACTGCCAAGTTGGCTCCAGTGATGAGGAGATAGGGGGTGATGACAATGATGATGAGATCACTGACTCCACCTGGGTGCCTGATCGAACAGAGGAGTCAAGTGAGGAGGAGGCACAACAAACACGAGGCACAACGTCCCCTATGACCAACCGTAGCACTAGCCAGTCCAGGGCATCTGATGTCGGAGCTGCTCAGGTGCAGAGCACTGTTTCTCAAAGCACACATCCAGGAACTCTGCTGTCTGGGAGTTCTTTAAGAAATGTGCAGCAGACCCCACCGTTGCTATTTGTAATCTATGTCAGATGAGGATCAAGCGTGGGAAAGACACCGGACACTTGGGTACCACCAGGGCCGGCGCTAATGTAAGGCAGCTCAGGCGGCTGCCTTACTGTCCTGGCCTGATACCAAACTAGGGGGCGCCACAATCTAGTTCCCTGTCCACTGCTGGCCAGGGATTTCTAGTGCCGCCCATTAGGAAAAGTATCCTCCTCCTCCCTGTGACTGGAGCAGCTCCTTCACTTCCGGGCTGATGAGGTGGAGGGCGCTCCCGAGATGCAGCAGAGCTGTGGGACAAGTGCTGCCTCGTGGTGCTCCTCTTCCAGCTGACAAGTGAGGAGGTGTGACCAGCCCTGCTTGAGTCTGCAGCAGAGATCCCCCCCAGGGCAGGAGGTGAGTGATCCCACTTCCTGCTCTCCCTCTGCCCCGTGTTTGTGGCACTCCTCCCTCCTCTATAGACACACACAATTTCCCCTGCTGTGAAGGAGAAGCTTGTGTTTTTAATTCATGTTGGACCAGTTATGTGAGCACCACACTGCAATGTGCTTCAGCTGTGCTTTTTAATGTGGAGCTCAAATACCTGGTCCAGCAGGAGTTAAAAACACAAGCTTCTCCTTCACAGCATGGGAGATCTCTCACTCTTATATCACTGTTACTGCCCCCACTGGGAGGCTATTCCATCTATATACTGCCCTTTCAATATCATTGTTACTGCCCCCACTGGGAGGATATTCCATGTATCTACTACCCTTTCTATATCACTGTTACAGGGAATAGCCTCCCAGTGGGGGCAGTAACAGTGATATAGAAAGGGTAGTAGATACATGGAATAGCCTCCCAGTGGGAGCAGTAACAGTGATATAGAAAGGGTAGTAGATACATGGAATAGCCTCCCAGTGGGAGCAGTAACAGTGATATAGAAAGGGTAGTAGATACATGGAATAGCCTCCCAGTGGGAGCAGTATCTACTACCCTTTCTATATCACTGTTACTGCCCCAGTGGGAGGCTATTCCATCTATATACTGCCCTTTCAATATCACTGTTGCTGCTCCACTGGGAGGTTATTCCATGTAACAGTGATATAGAATGGGTAGTAGATACATGGAATAGCCTCCCAGTGGGGGCAGTAACAGTGATATTGAAAGGGCAGTATATAGATGGAATAGCCTCCCAGTGGGGGCAGTAACAGTGATATAGAAAGGGTAGTAGATACTGCTCCCACTGGGAGGCTATTCCATGTATCTACTACCCTTTCTATATCACTGTTACTGCTCCCACTGGAAGGATATTCCATGTATCTACTACCCTTTCTATATCACTGTTACAGGGAATAGCCTCCCAGTGGGGGCAGTAACAGTGATATAGAAAGGGTAGTAGATACATGGAATAGCCTCCCAGTGGGAGCAGTAACAGTGATATAGAAAGGGTAGTAGATACATGGAATAGCCTCCCAGTGGGGGCAGTAACAGTGATATTGAAAGGGCAGTATATAGATGGAATAGCCTCCCAGTGGGGGGCAGTAACAGTGATATAGAAAGGGTAGTAGATACATGGAATATCCTCCCAGTGGGAGCAGTAACAGTGATATAGAAAGGGTAGTAGATACATGGAATAGCCTCCCAGTGGGGGCAGTAACAGTGATATAGAAAGGTAGTAGACACTGCCCCCACTGGGAGGTTATTCCATGTATCTACTACCTTTTCAATATCACTGTTACTGCTCCCACTGGGAGGCTATTCCATGTAACAGTGATATAGAAAAGAAGGTAGTAGATACATGGAATAACCTCCCAGTGGGGGCAGTAACAGTGATATAGAATGGGTAGTAGATACATGGAATAACCTCCAAGTGGGAGCAGTAACAGTGATATAGAAAGGTAGTAGATACATGGAATAGCCTCCCAGTGGGGGCAGTAACAGTGATATAGAAAGGGTAGTAGATACATGGAATAGCCTCCCAGTGGGGGCAGTAACAGTGATATAGAAAGGGTAGTAGATACATGGAATAACCTCCCAGTGGGAGCAGTAACAGTGATATAGAAAGGGTAGTAGATACATGGAATAGCCTCCCAGTGGAGCAGTAACAGTGATATAGAAAGGGTAGTAGATACATGGAATAGCCTCCAGTGGGAGCAGTAACAGTGATATAGAAAGGGTAGTAGATACATGGAATAGCCTCCCAGTGGGGGAGTAACAGTGATATAGAAAGGGTAGTAGATACATGGAATAACCTCCCAGTGGGAGCAGTAACAGTGATATAGAAAGAGTAGTAGATACATGGAATAGCCTCCCAGTGGGAGCAGTAACAGTGATATAGAAACTGAAAGGGTAGTAGATACTGCTCCCACAGGGAGTTATTCCAAGTATCTACTACCCTTTCTATATCACTGTTAAATAGAATAGTCTCCAGTGGGAGCAGTATCACAACAAGTGGTAAGGTACGGCAGCTGTGACACTGGTAATAATTGTGGGTATTGGCAATGTGGCACAGAAGTGGCACCACCAGGCACAGCATAGTTTTTGGTGACACTCCTGTGCCATAGTGCCAATCAATCAGTGACTCAGACCACTGCTAGAGGTTGTCCTTGCAAGAGCAACATTCAGCGTCCTTTACTTTCGGTGAGAAGACACTAAATACTCCTGATAGAGACTATTATTATACATCTCTATGCTGATATTGGAGGGGGGGCACCAAAACGCACCTTCGCCAGAGTAGACAAAAATGCTTGCACCGGCCCTGGGTACCACGTGCTTGAGGCGACATATGTCTCCTGCCACGCATCCCATTGGCACAACACTTTGCGTAGGTACTCCTCCTCACCTGCCTCTACCCCCACTATATGTCCTGCCATGTCATTGACTCCAACCTCCACTGACAGGGATGATGCTACAGTAATGGATGTACCAGGTCCTTCCTCACAATGTGACAGCATCCCATCAGCTGAAGATTTATGCAGTTAGATTACGTTGCCCCAGCTGCTGCAGTGTAAGAAAAAATATATGAAAAGGGTAGCCAAACAATTGACTACTATAGAGCTTCTTGGATATGATATCCAGAGCCACTAAGGGGGTAACCCAGTATTAACAAGAAAGGACCTCTGAACTAGAGGTAACCGGCTAGGACATATACATTTAAAATATGAATACTTTGAGCCGAGGAAGCGAGCGGCTGCATGTTGAAGGAGCTCCGTGATAAACACGGTTTTTAAAGTTATTTCCGCCGCTGCTCGCACTTGAGAAACGCTCTACGGTCACTGGGGGCACTGGGGGACTCGGTGAGTTTGCCTTACCCCCGAAATTGACGCTCCGGAGCGGATTAACCCCCGCGGCACAATCGGGGCCTAGTACTAGCGGCCATTTTAGAAGCCTGGAAGGAGATTTCTGAGAACTTTTACCGCTCTTCTTCCTTGTGCCTGCGCTTTTGGTGACATGCCCACCGGTCGCTCACAGAAGCTGCGGTCCAGACAGAGGGACATTCGGGACTCCATGAGAGGTGGGTCCACTTCGAAGGGAGATGCGATCTCCTACTCCCTCCCCCCGGGCTATGACTTTTCGGAAGATGAAGAGGACCCCTGGCACTCGGGTGGTAGTTCTGCGATGACCTGGATCTCCCCACAATCTCGGACACCAGACTCCCAACCACTATCTGCAGCAGCAAAAAAAAGGGCGCAAAAGAAACGAAAAGCAGCGCTGGCGGCGTCTTTGAGTGCCTCACTTGCTGCTGGTGGCCTCTCTGACGGGGATTTGGCTGAGGAACACCAGCTTTCAGCCAGCAGTAGTGTGGCTTCATTACGACAGGACATTTGAGACCGGGTGCCCAACCGCAACAAACGAGAGCGACCTCATTCGAAACCCGTATGACACAGCCTGAGGAAAGTCGGCAGGAGGAGGATGATGATCTTCCTCTTACGAAAAGAGACCTTCGGAGGATCCTGGACGAACTCCGGGAGATCCGGGGGTGTGGAAACCTGAAGTGCGGCGGCGGGAGGAGGTTGCAACAATCCGTGCGCAGGTGACAGCAGTGCAGGCGACGACCTCTACAGTGCTATCGGAACATACTCACCTGTTGGGACAGGTCGCTGGTCTAAGATCCCAGGTCGAGCTTTTGTCCCGCTCTGTGGAGATGCTGGAAACAAGACACCGCCGTCGTAACGTCAGGGTCAGAGGCATCCCGGACTCTGTGTCGTCTGATGAACTCCCAGCTTATGTGTCTCGTTTGGCCCTTC
Source organism: Leptobrachium leishanense (assembly GCA_009667805.1). Classification (NCBI taxonomy): domain Eukaryota; kingdom Metazoa; phylum Chordata; class Amphibia; order Anura; family Megophryidae; genus Leptobrachium; species Leptobrachium leishanense. Next base: position 137,477,883 of record CM019071.1, read on the forward strand.
GGATGGCGGGACTCCCTCCTGACAAGCCAGATGTGATCGGATCGGTATTCAGGGTTCGGAAACCTGCGGCGCTTTCGAAGGGGACACCCCGTGATGTCGTGGTGGCCTTTCGTGACGTAGCATTTAAGGTCAAGCTTATGTCTGCTCCTGGCGCAAGAGATCCAGTGAAATTTGAGGGCTCCACGTTGGCTTTGTATCACGACCTTCCATTCCAGACTCTGCTTGCTCGCAGGCGGTTCCGTCCTGTGACTGCGGTTCTTCGTCGGAGGGGGATCCGTTATCGGTGGGGCTTGGCGGGAGCATTGGTGGTGACACATAATAATGTCCCCTACACCATCACTGATCCTGAAACCGCCTGGTCCGACCTGAAGCGGCGGGCATCTCGCCGGACCCTCCGGAACTTCAGCCAGACTGAGACCTGAGCGATATTGTTTATCCCCCCCCAGCTTTTTTTCTTCTATGTTTACGTGTCACTGGTCTATAGATAAGCTCTGAGTATAATCTATCAGGACAATTTATGGCATTTACGTTGATAGTCCTACATGCTTATGTGTTCTTTTGTGTTTTCTTCCTTCACTGAGGTTGGGACTTATTGCTTTTTGTTTTTTTTTTTATTATTCCCTTATTGACCTGTTACTACTTGCATCTTACATTATCTGACTGGCTGACCGTAGTTAGTTTGGCCAGCCCTAGACGGCTGTCTTTTTCTACGTTTGATTTCGTGAATTTCTTGTTATGTATAATTCTCTAAATAAAGAATTTAAAAAAAAATAAATAAATAAAAAAAAAAAATATGAATACTTTATTGAACATTAAACATAAACCCTTCAGAAGGTTAAATAAACTCAACTCGAAACAACATTACAATATAGACAATATAAATCAATATAACCACTGAGAATTCGTAGGTAAAATACCTCAAAGGAGTGATTATAACAAGGATATGATAAATTGAACATGTGAAATAACCATTTAAATTGCTCCTACTATTATAAAGCATTCATTTCTTGATGGAGCATCAATGGATTCACAGGATTACATGAGATAACAATGATCGCTGTCTGACCAATTAAGCTTCCTAATGATGACCCAAGAGATATGATTATTGAAGATCCTATGAGGTTAAATTTATTTGTTAAAGGGGTTAAATATTCACTACCTCCTTTACACATGTGTGATAATAAACCATTTGTGGAACGTAACAGTCCAAATCGGCAGCCTAAATCATAGACCTGAATTAACTCGCTGTGTACAAATATGCAGCCTTGATGTTAAATAAATTATTATACTAGGCGCTCAAAAGGATCTTATACATTAATATCAATCATTTACATAAAGATTAATAGTACAGGCGAATCATCCATAGATAGCCAACTCGCTATTACGTTGTGCTGATTAGAAGCCACTTGCTCATAGTTTTCACCGAATGCAAATGAACAATTACTACCACAAGATGTTTAATGGATCATAAATCGTAGCCGTACAGTAAATAAGTGCAGTGTTAAAGGAGAACAATTATCTAAAGATTCTTTATATGATAATTATTCCACCAGATGTAAATAATAACTTATAGAGCTAAAGCGGTCACCAAAATTCCTTAATAGCCACCACAAGGGCTTAATAGCCACCACAATTTTACCGGTCCAGTTTGAACTGCACTAAATGCCAACCTTAGATCATTTATCTATAAAATTGCCCAGAATACAATTGGAAAACGTCACCACCAATTGGGGTTTGGCATGAATTCAACTATGATCAGAATGAACTCAATTTGGTTGTGAACCAGTGCTGCAAATACTTAATGGATCGTTAAATCGTAACTATGCAGACCAATTAAGGTTTAACATGAATTAAACAGTGATCAGAATGAACTCAATTCAATTGTAAACCAGTGCTACAGATTACTGAATAGATCGTAGAATCGTAACTATGCAAAAAATGGTTGCATGATGATATCAAGACAACCAATGCTTATCTGAACAATTATATACGATACTTATTCAAACAGATATAGGCAACGATTTTTATAGCTCAAGCGGCCAACGATATTTCTTAATAGCCGCCTCAATTGACTGAGTTAATTGATGGTACAAATTAAACGCACACTTCTAGGCTAAGATCATAATGCCTCAGTTGTCATTGCGTTATTAACATACAAAGTTCGATCTTTTTCATAGTACTACAGTTTTAACTGTTACACTCGTTCATCAGGTACCTTAAAGTGCTATGTTTCAAAAGCGCATATATTTTAAATTGAGTAATAGCGCCCAAAGCAGCGTTTAAATTTTAAATTTTTCAATAGAGAAATTTCAATCATTCATTATCTCACTAAAGATTCGATTATTCATTTATCATTTCATTTCATTTGAATTCTTTAGAAAAGAAAGTATATTATTTCATAAATATCTTAAATTAAGATTAGAATCATTTCTTAAGGCATCCGACGCGCGTTTCACATGCGTGCTCCTCAGGAATGCTAACTAATCCAGTATATCGGGGTTGCTTTTAAAGACCTCCTTTGATCTTTCAATTAAACACGTGATTAGGTTCTCCAATCAGATTATTTTCTGGACCAACAGAGTTTCTTGGAGAATCATTTGTTTATTTGAATACGTGTTTTAAAGCCGCCAATCACCTATTCTTACTTATAAACAGTGTAAATCCTTATCTGTTCATGTTGGAGATCATTTACGAGTAGATATTGAATAATATTGTGTTTATGAGAAGCAAAATTTATAAATTCAATTAGCTATTGCTAAACAATAGACAAAACTCATAAATCGAACCGTACTGCTAACAATCTCGTTGGTGATTTTTTTGCTTATTGGATTCTTTTGTCGGATTCTTATATTAGACTTTAATTCAAGATATATAATAACCATTTTGATGTAGTTATTCATCAAAGTTTTTGTACAGTTTATTAAAAATAGGATCACAAAAAAGGAGTATAGTTGAATTCTTCATTGAGGCCATTAGGAAACTGTGTTTTAACCCCTTCACTGCTGAGCCATTTCACGTCTTAAGAAAGTTTTATTATTTTTCATTCTTTACTTTAAACATGGGCATGTTTGATATCATTGGAAAGGCCATGCTCTGGGCTTTCTAATGATAAACCTGACCCTGCTAGCCGCCAACAGTCGGAAGATATCAGGGTTCAAAGGAACCCCCCCCCCCCCATCTCCACCCCTATCTTTCCTTAGGAGTCAATAAGGACGTTCCCCACACGTCCTCAGCAGTGAAAGGGTTAAGTACAAAGATCCATCTGGATTCTTTTCTTCTGAGTATTACATCAAAGTCTCCTCTTCTTGGCCCTAATGTGATAGCCTCTATTGCTTGAAAACTCAGACATTTAGGATCCCCATTGTGATTAGCCCACACATGTCTAGATATAGGAGTTTCTGTTATATTGATAACAGAATTAATGTGTTGTAAAATTCTCTTTTTGAACTGCTGATAGGTTTTCCCTACGTATTGTTTTTTGCAGGCACAGGTAATTAAATAAATTACTTTCATAGTTTCGCAAGTAATTGATTCTTTTATCGGGAATGTTTTTCCTGTGATGGTACTATTAAAAGATTCCGAATTTTCCACAGACGGACATGCTTTACAGTGTCCACATCTACGTATGCCAGGTTTTGATTTCAGCCAGTGTGTTTTAGGCTCTTTTGTAGAAAAATGACTGTGAACTAGTATATCTTTTAAATTGGTGGATCTCCTTGCTGTGAAAGTAGCTGATTTAGATATTACATTGGAGATATTCTCATCCATTTGTAGAATTGGCCAGTATTTGTGGCATATTTCTTTAATTTCATTCCATCCCTTATCGTAAGTCGCAATAAATCTTATTTGCTTTTCACTTGGTATTTTCTTCTTTGGAATAAGTCATTTTTTTCTGTCCGATAACAAGGCTTTTTTATAAGCTCTTTTTAAACATCTATTAGGGTAGCCTTTAGAACGAAACATTTCCCTGAGTCGATTAGCTTCTTCTTGGAAGTCTTTAAGATTACTGCAATTTCTCCGGGCTCTTAAATATTGCCCTATTGGTATTCCCAGTTTTAAAGGGACTGGATGGAAACTCTCCCAGTTTAACAGATTATTTGTTGATGTTTCTTTTCTATATAATTTAGTTTGCAAGGTATTTTTATCAATTTCTATCATTAGATCCAGAAATTGTAACTTTTCTTTGCTGTTAATCAAAGTTAGTGTCAGTCCAATATTGTTGGTGTTCAGTTCATCAAGCCATTCATTTAAGAGGTTATCAGAGCCATGCCATAACAGAAAGATATCATCTATGTATCTGAACCACTTGGACACATTTTTGGTATATTTTTTGGTTTTATCTGTAAAAACTACAGTTTCTTCCCAAAGGGCTAGATATAAGTTCGCATAACTTGGGGCACAGGATGTTTAATAGTACCATCACAGGAAAAACATTCCCGATAAAAGAATCAATTACTTGCGAAACTATGAAAGTAATTTATTTAATTACCTGTGCCTGCAAAAAACAATACGTAGGGAAAACCTATCAGCAGTTCAAAAAGAGAATTTTACAACACATTAATTCTGTTATCAATATAACAGAAACTCCTATATCTAGACATGTGTGGGCTAATCACAATGGGGATCCTAAATGTCTGAGTTTTCAAGCAATAGAGGCTATCACATTAGGACCAAGAAGAGGAGACTTTGATGTAATACTCAGAAGAAAAGAATCCAGATGGATCTTTGTACTTAAAACACAGTTTCCTAATGGCCTCAATGAAGAATTCAACTATACTCCTTTTTTGTGATCCTATTTTTAATAAACTGTACAAAAACTTTGATGAATAACTACATCAAAATGGTTATTATATATCTTGAATTAAAGTCTAATATAAGAATCCGACAAAAGAATCCAATAAGCAAAAAAATCACCAACGAGATTGTTAGCAGTACGGTTCGATTTATGAGTTTTGTCTATTGTTTAGCAATAGCTAATTGAATTTATAAATTTTGCTTCTCATAAACACAATATTATTCAATATCTACTCGTAAATGATCTCCAACATGAACAGATAAGGATTTACACTGTTTATAAAGTAAGAATAGGTGATTGGCGGCTTTAAAACACGTATTCAAATAAACAAATGATTCTCCAAGAAACTCTGTTGGTCCAGAAAATAATCTGATTGGAGAACCTAATCACGTGTTTAATTGAAAGATCAAAGGAGGTCTTTAAAAGCAACCCCGATATACTGGATTAGTTAGCATTCCTGAGGAGCACGCATGTGAAACGCGCGTCGGATGCCTTAAGAAATTATTCTAATCTTAATTTAAGATATTTATGAAATAATATACTTTCTTTTCTAAAGAATTCAAATGAAATGAAATGATAAATGAATAATCGAATCTTTAGTGAGATAATGAATGATTGAAATTTCTCTATTGAAAAATTTAAAATTTAAACGCTGCTTTGGGCGCTATTACTCAATTTAAAATATATGCGCTTTTGAAACATAGCACTTTAAGGTACCTGATGAACGAGTGTAACAGTTAAAACTGTAGTACTATGAAAAAGATCGAACTTTGTATGTTAATAACTAGGGATGCACCGATACCACTTTTTTAAGACCGAGTACGAGTACCAATACTTTTTAAAAGTACTCACCGATACCGAGTACCGATACTTTTATTTAATGTCATGTGACGCTTTCCAATAGGAACAGACCTCATAAAAATTTATATGAGATTGACCGCAGCTCACATGGATTTGCCCCCAGGTCACATGGGTTTGCCCCCAGCTCACATGGGTTTGCCCCCAGCTCACATGGGTTTGCCCCCAGCTCACATTGGTTTGCCCCCAGCTCTGATGGATATGTCCCCCAGGTCTCATGGATTGGCCCCCAGGTCTCATGGATTGGCCCCCAGCTCTCATGGATTGGCCCCCAGCTCTCATGGATTGGCCCCCAGCTCGAACGCTGGCCGTGTGCATGTAAAGCACGCGGCCAGCGTTCCCCTCCGGCGCGCCAAATACTCACCCTTCCTGAAGTTCCGGTCGCTGGGCAGTGATGCGGTCACGTGGCCGCCGGGCGCATCTGTGACGCTGCCTCCAGCCGAGAGGCAGCGTCACAGGAGCACCCAGTGGCCGCAGGAACGCATCACTGCCCAGCGACCGGAACTTCAGGAAGGTTGAGTATTTGGCATGCGGCCAGCTTCCCCAGCCCCGCGGATACCGGCAAGCCGGCCCAGCGCCGGCTTCCGGTATCGGTGGGATGTATCGGGCTGTTTGCACGAGTAACAAGTACTCGTGCAAACGGCAATATCGGCCCCGATACCGATACTAGTATCAGTATCGGTGCATCCCTATTAATAACGCAATGACAACTGAGGCATTATGATCTTAGCCTAGAAGTGAGCGTTTAATTTGTACAATCAATTAACTCAGTCAATTGAGGTTGTGTTGATATCATCATGCAACTATTTTTTGCATAAAATTTTTAAAATTTAAACGCTGCCTTGGGCGCTATTACTCGATTTAAAATACATGCGCTTTTGAAACATAGCACTTTAAGGTATCTGATGAATGAGTGCAACAGTTAAAACTGTAGTATTATGAAAAGATCGAACTTTGTATGTTAATAACGCAATGACAACTGAGGCATTATGATCTTAGCCTAGAAGTGTGCGTTTAATTTGTACCATCAATTAACTCAGTCAATTGAGGCGGCTATTAAGAAATATCGTTGGCCGCTTGAGCTATAAAAATCGTTGCCTATATCTGTTTGAATAAGTATCGTATATAATTGTTCAGATAAGCATTGGTTGTCTTGATATCATCATGCAACCATTTTTTGCATAGTTACGATTCTACGATCTATTCAGTAATCTGTAGCACTGGTTTACAATTGAATTGAGTTCATTCTGATCACTGTTTAATTCATGTTAAACCTTAATTGGTCTGCATAGTTACGATTTAACGATCTATTAAGTATTTGCAGCACTGGTTCACAACCAAATTGAGTTCATTCTGATCATAGTTGAATTCATGCCAAACCCCAATTGGTGGTGACGTTTTCCAATTGTATTCTGGGCAATTTTATAGATAAATGATCTAAGGTTGGCATTTAGTGCAGTTCAAACTGGACCGGTAAAATTGTGGTGGCTATTAAGCCCTTGTGGTGGCTATTAAGGAATTTTGGTGACCGCTTTAGCTCTATAAGTTATTATTTACATCTGGTGGAATAATTATCATATAAAGAATCTTTAGATAATTGTTCTCCTTTAACACTGCACTTATTTACTGTACGGCTACGATTTATGATCCATTTAAACATCTTGTGGTAGTAATTGTTCATTTGCATTCGGTGAAAACTATGAGCAAGTGGCTTCTAATCAGCACAACGTAATAGCGAGTTGGCTATCTATGGATGATTCGCCTGTACTATTAATCTTTATGTAAATGATTGATATTAATGTATAAGATCCTTTTGAGCGCCTAGTATAATAATTTATTTAACATCAAGGCTGCATATTTGTACACAGCGAGTTAATTCAGGTCTATGATTTAGGCTGCCGATTTGGACTGTTACGTTCCACAAATGGTTTATTATCACACATGTGTAAAGGAGGTAGTGAATATTTAACCCCTTTAACAAATAAATTTAACCTCATAGGATCTTCAATAATCATATCTCTTGGGTCATCATTAGGAAGCTTAATTTGGTCAGACAGCGATCATTGTTATCTCATGTAATCCTGTGAATCCATTGATGCTCCAACAAGAAATGAATGCTTTATAATAGTAGGAGCAATTTAAATGGTTATTTCACATGTTCAATTTATCATATCCTTGTTATAATCACTCCTTTGAGGTATTTTACCTACGAATTCTCAGTGGTTATATTGATTTTATATATGTCTATACTTGTAATGTTGTTTTGAGTTGAGTTTATTTAACCTTCTGAAGGGTTTATGTTTAATGTTCAATAAAGTATTCATATTTTAAATGTATATGTCCTAGCCGGTTACCTCTAGTTCAGAGGTCCTTTCTTCTTAAGAAAAAATATAGTCCCAACCATCCCCAAGCACAGCGTCTAAATGCCAGCTTAGCAAAATTACTCGCATTGCAGCTGCTGCCTTTCCAGCTGGTGGACTCTGCTTCCTTCCGTGAATTTGCTGAATGTGCTGTACCACAGTGGCAGGTTCCAAAACGCCATTTATTTTCACGGAAGGCCATTCCAGCACTATACTAGCACGTGGAAGACAATGTTATGGAGTCATTGGGAAAGGCAGTCAGCAGCAATGTGCACATGACTTTAGACATGTGGTCCAGCAAGCATGGACAGGGCCGCTACATTTCCTTCTCGGCACACTGGGTAACTCTGATTGCATCAGGGAGGGATCCAAGATGGGGCTCTGTGCTGGAGCATGTTCATCCACCAAGCCTCCAGAAAGCTGCTTGTATGAGGTCTGTCTGCTCCACCACCACCTCTCCCTCTTCCTCTTCCTCCTCCTCCTCCTCCTTCTTCTCTGTCTCTGGCGAAGTAGCAGTTAAACCAATGCGTGGCAGGGGCTCAAGCAAAAAGATGCCATACTGTGCTTGAGCTGGTTTGTTTAGGGGACAGGAGCCACACCGAGCGAGAAATTCTGTGAGCTCTGCAGGGGCAGGTGCAGAGATGGTTAACACCACACCAGCTTCAGCTGGGAATGGTCGTCTTTGATAATGGCAGCAACCTTCTCTCCGCCCTACGCCAGGGTTGGTTGACGCATGTACCATGCCTAGCACACGTCCTAAATCTGGTGGTACAGCGTTTCCTAACCAGGTACCCAGGGCTGGCAGAGCTTCTCAGCCAGGCCAGAAAAGTCTGCAGCCACTTCAGATGGTCATTCCCAGCAAGTGTTCGCCTGCAGAAATTCAAAGAGAATTCCACCTTCCCACAAACCGCCTGATCTGTGACATGCCCACCAGGTGGAACTCGACATTAGCAATGTTGCAGTGTCTGCACAAGCAGCAGAGGGCCATCAATGAGTACCTTTGTGAGTATGGCACAAGGACAGGTTCAGGTCAACTTGTTTTTTTCCTTCCGCAGTGGCTGATGATCAAGGATGCATGCACTGTCCTGTCTCCATTTGAGGAAGCAACAAGGATGCTGAGCAAGGACAGTGCATGCATCAGTGACACAATTCCTTTAGTGTTCCTGCTGGAGCACACTCTGCGGGGAATTATAGATGTGACTCTAGAGGCAGAGCAGCGGGAGGAAGAGGAGGCCTTCCCTAGCTCTCAAGGCCCCAGTCTTTCCACAGACAGCATTCCTGCGGGTCCTCCTCAGATCAGACAGGAGGAGGAATATTTAAGTAGTGGGGGCATTGAAGGTGGGGATTCCTCAAGGGAGGGTTTTGTGTGCCCAGAAACCCAATGACTAGTACGTGACTGGGAGGAGGAAGTGCACGATGGGGTCATCCTCATTGACCAGGAAGACTTGGAAGCTAATGCCACCTCCAACCTATGCTGCATGGGCTCCCTTATCTTGCAAAGCCTGGTAAAGGACCCCAGGATTCATGCTATCAAGGAGAGGGATCATTACTGGTTGACAAGCCTTCTTGATCCACGATACAAGGATAAAGTTGCAGAGCTCATCCTGCCCGCACAGAGGGAGCACAGGATGAACAAACTTGAGGACGCTCTAAAGCGACACTTGTGTAACACCTTTCCAGGCACTGGTAGGTTACCAAGTGATGACGCAGGTGTTTCTGAGGCTGCGAATGATCAGAGGAAGAGTGGTGAAGGCCGGGGCCACTTGACTGATGCCTTTTTAAATTTTTTTAGTCCACGACAGCCCAGGGACGTCAAATGTAGGCACCCATGCCAGCGTCTTCAACATATGGTGCAGGACTACCTAGGGGCAAGTGCAGACCTGGATACCTTTCCAGCAGATGATCCACTGGCTTACTGGGTGTTGAGATTGGATCACTGACCAGAATTTAGCCAATATGCCATGCAGCTACTAGGTTGCCCTTCATCCAGCGTGCTTTTTGAAAGGACATCCAGTGCCGCTGGAGGTTTTGTCACAGACAAAAGAGTGCGTCTGTCCACCGACTCTGTAGACCGGCTGACATTTATAAAAATGAATCAGTCCTGGATCAGTAGCTATCAATCCCCTGATGCTGACGTAACAGAATAGATCGGGAATCTCTTCTGCATTCACAAAACATCCACCACTGCACTCTTCCACAATACCTCAGAGGGGTTACGGTGTGAAGGCACTTGCTGCCACCAAAGGCACATTATTTGGCTGCATTGACACTGACGCCTATATTACCAGATTTATATCATTTTAATTTTTTGAACCGCAGGGTCCAACCCTGCACTCTTCCACAATACCACAAAGGAGTTACGGTGTGAAAGCACTTGATGCCACCAAAGGCACAATCTTTGGGTGCATTGACGCCTGTACCATATTCATATCATTTTAATATTGGACCGCAGGGTCCAACCCTGCACTCTTCCACAAAAGGGTTACGGTGTGAAGGCACTTGCTGCCGCCAAAGGCACAATTTGACTGCACTGACACTGACGCCTATATTACCAGATTTATATCATTTTAATATTGGACCGCAGGGTCCAACCCTGCACTCTTCCACAAAACTACAGAGGGGTTACGGTGTGACGGCACTGTTGCGGACACTAAAGGCCCAATTTTAAAGCACCTATTGTTTCTTTCATCCAAAGCCTGCATAAGTTTCACCATAATTTAGCCAAAAAAATCACTAAACTTGTTCTGCGTGTCCTAAAATGTCTTTTCATACAGGCTGCCGCCCCAAGCAGTTGTTTATGGCTAGATTTACCGTCATTTGAAATGTCATTTTTTTGTTTTTAAATGTTTCTATACATCCTACAAATCCACCACTTCACGGGCAGGTTATGGGGACCTCCTAGGCACGATATTTGAAGGAATTTTTCGTTTTTATTTTTAACCCTTATTTCATGGAAAACTCACTGTTCCTTTAACCACTTGAATGCTAAGGACGCGCTCAGCGCGTCCTCAGCATTCCCCCTGGTATGCGGAGGACGCGCTGAGCGCGTCCTCGCATTGGGGTCAGCGTTCGGCCGGGTTCCGGCCGATCGCTGGCCCCTCCGGTGCGGGCTGACATCCTGGATGTCAGCCCGGCATCCGGAGCAGTGGCCGCCATTATTATGTGTCATCGCGCCCCCGCGATGACACATAATTCAGGCGCCCCCCCCGCATGTGCGGAGGAGGCGCCTGAAAGGGAGGGGGGGGAGGTCCTTCGGACCTCTCTCCCTCCCGATCGGCGGCTCACAGGTGCTTAACCCAGGCATCATTTGGAAGGGCACAGCCTGCCCTTCCAAATGATGCCTGGCATTAACCCCTGGGGAGCTGGATCGCAAATCGGCGCTGAAAAGCGCCGATTTGCGATCCTTCCCGGGAGCTGGCCGACATCTTGGATGTCGGCCAAGCTTCCGGGAACTCCCCCAGAGGACTGGCGTCATCGTGCGCAGCACGATGACGCCAGTCCTAGCATTAACCCCTAACTGCCACGAAGTGTGGAGATAGGGAGTTCCAATGAACTCCCTATCTCCCGATCCGTGGCAGTTAGGGGTTAAATTTTGATATCGTTGGATCGGCCAGAGCATGGCCGTTCCAACGATACCAAACATGAAAGTAAAAAAAATTGTAAAAAAAAAAAAAAAAAAGAAAAATAAAAATAAAAAAAAATTAAAAAAAAAATAATAAAAAAAAATAAACACTTTTTTTTTTTTGTTTTGTTTTGTTAATGCAGCAATATTGTTCCCATTTCAATTATAATGTGAACAATGATGCTGCATTAACGATTTTTGTATGCGGTGCGTTTGTTAAAAATGGTGTCATTTTCCCCAAAAAAAAATGTAACGAGACCCCATCTCTAATTTTTTTAACAAGCGCACCCCATACAAAATATAACCGCAATTGCTCGCATGTTAAAATGTGGAAAAAAACACTTTACACGCTGTAAATTATTGAAAATACATATTTTATTGCATTTTTTGTTATAATATACAAACATGACATAACGTATACATATAATAATGACATATTATGAATCTACCGAGTCTGACGGAAAGAACGATATATAATATGTCGATGTCATATACTAAAATAAGCCTTCAAAACACGTTTAAACATGATGCGCAAAACAGGTAAAAAATGACCTCAGCACAGGGGCGGGAAAAGCCTCAGCAGCGAAAGGGTTAAAAACGTTTTTTTTTAAAACTTTTTGTCCATGTTTCCTGTCTCCCAGGCCACTACCCGGACCCCCATACACCTTTAATGTCAAATATCTTGCATATATGCCCTCTTGCAGGGCACTCCAAAAATTGAACTTTTGAGTCCCATTGACTTGCATTGAGTTTGGTTCGTGTTCGCGTTCGAACTTGAACTTTTGAAATTGTTCGAGTTTGAATGCGAACACGGTCACTCCAGAAGTCGGAGAAATTGTGGTTAGACTTAAAGGAAACGCTGATAGGCGCGCCTTTATGGACGCTGCCATGGATTCATTGTCGAGGTCCGTGGGAACAACAAAAGATTTGGTATCTTACCAATGAAACACTGGGTGTTTGGAGACGATTGCGTATGCAATTTGGGTTGACATCCTAGATTTCACCGCTTTTACCATTACAGGATAATCCTGATTTCTCGCCAGGAGTATGTCCGGCCCTTGCAGCGAGATTCGACCTACCGGCCAGGATCACGGTCGCGACTTATTTGAAGGACGGGAATCTGCCCCCGTTACAGAGCTTGGAAGGAACACCGACGAGCCGTCTTCAGGAGCGGTTCAATTATCATCAGATCCAATCATATTTGCGCTCTCTAAAGGCAGGTTACAGCCTTGCCCGTCCCCTTTCTCCCTTTGAGCAGTACTTTCAGCTTGGTATCCCGTTGGCCAGAAGTGTTTCCACTATATACCGCATGCTCCTTGGGCGTTATGCAGAGACCCGGGCTTTTAGAAACAGATGGAGTGCCGTGATAGGGAGAAATATTTCAGACGAGGAATGGATTAAAACTTTCACACTCATTCATAAGGGAACCGGAGCCTTGAAATGTGCGGAAAATGCATACAAGATTCTTACCTTTTGGTATCGGACCCCGGACCGATTTACAGAAAATGTTCCGTCTCCATCATCCACAATGCTGGCGGTGTAATGCGGCTTTTGGCGATTTCCTGCATATTTGGTGGGATTGTCCCATGATACCGGTTTTTTGGAACATGGTTCACACAGCGATTCGTGCCGTTTCAGATTCGGACATTGAGTTTGTGCCCTCTAACTATATTTTTTTGCAGTTCCCTGCCTCCATTAAAATTCTGAAGTGGTCGGTAGTGTTGAGATTGGTAACTGCGGCAAAGCTGTTGATACCGCTGCATGGGGCAAATCGTTGCTACCCTCGTGGCGTGAATGGGTAGATAAGGTCGAATTTCTACGCAGAATGGACAACCTGATAGCGAGGGACCTAGACCAGGTTGAACAATTTGTAATGACTTGGTTCCATTGGGATACCTAGGTGAGCTCAGCCCCTGTCAGGGGTGCTCGGTGGGATGGGAGAACCCAGGTGCAGAGTTTGCGTAGTAAGTTGTATATCGCGGTACCAAAGGAATATCCAAGAAACGTAGTCAGGTTCACAATCGAGGTCAGGGGCAAACGGCGAATCAAGAGAGGTCGGTTAATAAGCCAAGTACTGGTACACAGAATAAACATAGGGAGAAGCTTCTAAGAGTAACACTGGCAGGAGTGATACAACGCTGAAGCAACGATATACTGGCAGAGAAAACTCTATATAGGTGCAGAATCGTCAAGACACACCCCACTGTGAATCCCTCCAACAATCAACCTCTCCTCTGAGCCAGGACAATCAAGGAGCTGGAGGTGTCTGGTGCAGTTCCCCATCAGGTCCACCGGGAATGAGGACCTCCCCCTAGGTCTGCACCTCCCACCCAGATCCCTGCGCCCGCCCCTGTGACGTCAGACGCCACTCACCGCCATGCTCAGGGTGGACAGGACGGCATGGCCGCGCCGACCCACCCGAACAGACGCGGCAGAATTCGCAGGGGGCGGCGCAGGACCCGGGGATGCTCCCAGCCCGCACCTGGAGCGTGAGGAGCGCCGCATCGCCACCCGCTCGGCACCTGCCTGCCTCCGAGGTAAGGGACCCAGCTGGCGGCGTGCCACGGGGCGGCGTGACAGAACCCCCCCTGAAGGAGTGGCCTCCGGACACGACAAGGACCCGGCCTTCCTGGGTGTGCACGATGAAAAGCACGGAGGCACGAAGGGGCGTGCACCTGGGAGGCGGGTTCCCAAGAACGCTCTTCAGGGCCAAACCCCTTCCACAATACAAGGTACTGAAGGGTACCTCGGTGAAACCTGGAATCCAAGATACTGGCCACCTCATACTCCAACTCATCACCAACAAGCACAGGAGGACAAGAGGGAGCGGACCTTCCCGGAAACTCATCAGGAGGAACACGTTTAAGGAGGGAAACATGAAACACAGGGTGGATTAGGTATGTGGGAGGGAGAGCGCGTCGGAAGGTAACCGGGTTAACCTGGTGGGTGATCTCAAAAGGACCTATGAAACGGGGCCCCAATTTTTTCGAGGGACATTGGAGACGGAGGTTTCTGGTGGACAGCAGAACCCGGTCACCTGGTTGGAAAGGAGGGGGAACGGACCTGGAGCGATCTGCCGAAGCCTTGTATTTGTCTTGGGCAACACGTAGGGTCTTTTTGGCCAGTTGCCAAACCTCCCGTATGGTGGCCAATCTGGAGTCGGCGTCAGGCACAGAGGAGAGGGGAATCAGACCCGGGATCATAGTGGGGTGGTACCCATAGTTGAGAAAAAATGGGGAGGAAGAAGTAGATTCATGGTCATGGGAGTTATAAGCAAACTCGGCCAACGGTAAAAGGTCAGTCCAGTCATCTTGGAGGTAAGAGGAAAAGCAACGCAGGTACCGTTCTAAGGTCTGATTAACTCGCTCCGTCTGTCCATTTGTCTGGGGGTGGAAAGCTGTAGAGAGGTGGATGCGAATGTTAAGTCGGGAACAAAAGGCTCTCCAGAAACGAGAGGTAAACTGGGTACCCCTATCAGAGGTTATCGAGTCGGGGATTCCATGGAGCCTGAATATGGCCTCAAATCTTGTGCGGTCTCCATTGAAAGTCTCAGGTAGTTTAACTTGAGGCTCAGGAAAGGGGGTATCCAAGTTTGCCTGTATGGGTGCGGAAGGCGGCGTGTAAGGAGGTGGTAGTGTCACGACTTGAACTTGCGCCTGCAATTGTCGATGTTCTGTCTGAAGTTTCTGAAAGGAGTGAGTGAGGGCGGATACCTGGTGTGACAAGGCCGCAACGGTATCAGTGATCTCTGCGGGTTCCATATGTTTGGCTTCAGCGTCTGTCAGGGGTGCTTGGTGGGATGGGAGAACCCAGGTGCAGAGTTTGCGTAGTAAGTAGTATATCGCGGTACCAAAGGAATATCCAAGAAACGTAGTCAGGTTCACAATCGAGGTCAGGGGCAAACGGCGAATCAAGAGAGGTCGGGTAATAAGCCAAGTACTGGTACACAGAATAAACATAGGGAGAAGCTTCTAAGAGTAACACTGGCAGGAGTGATACAACGCTGAAGCAACGATATACTGGCAGAGAAAACTCTATATAGGTGCAGAATCGTCAAGACACACCCCACTGTGAATCCCTCCACCAATCAACCTCTCCTCTGAGCCAGGACAATCAAGGAGCTGGAGGTGTCTGGTGCAGTTCCCCATCAGGTCCACCGGGAATGAGGACCTCCCCCTAGGTCTGCACCTCCCACCCAGATCCCTGCGCCCGCCCCTGTGACGTCAGACGCCACTCGCCGCCATGCTCAGGGTGGACAGGACAGCATGGCCGCGCCGACCCACCCGAACAGACGCGGCAGAATTCGCAGGGGGCAGCGCAGGACCCGGGGATGCTCCCAGCCCGCACCTGGAGCGTGAGGAGCGCCGCAGCGCCACCCGCTCGGCACCTGCCTGCCTCCGAGGTAAGGGACCCGGCTGGCGGCGTGCCGCGGGGCGGCGTGACAGCCCCTGAGAGACACCAGGAAGTGGCGCGGCCTGATCCGTGAGTGAGAAAGCTGACCAATGGAAAATAAATCGTGGAGGTGGATATGCCACAATGCTGTTATCTCAGAGTAACCCAGTGGAGTCTGAGAGGGTCAGGAGCTGTGCTTGTCCCTGTGAGTTACCCGCCTATAAGCATGCCGTGTCCTCCCCCTCAGGGATGTTTCCAACCCTCCCCCTTTTTTTTCCCTCTCTTTTCCCCCCTTAATTTCCCCTTGGACCTATACTCTTCACTGATAGTTGTCTCTTTTTGCGTTGTCTTCTTTGTGTTTGTTTTTATCGTTGTCTTGTCAACCCTGTATGTTTGTCTGTCTGTAGTTACAGTGGCAAGAAAAAGTATGTGAACCCTTTAGGATTACGTGGAGTTTTGCATGAATTGGTCATAAAATGTGCTCTGATCTTCATCTAAGTCACAACAATTTGAAAAACACAGTCTGCTTAAAATAATAAAACACAAACATTATATGTTTTCATGTGTTTATTGAACAGAACATGTAAACATTCACAGTGCAGGATGGAAAAAGTATGTGAACCTTTGGACTTAATAACTGGTTGACCCTCCTTTGGCAGCAATAACCTCAACCAAACGTTTCTTGAAGTTGCAGATCAGACCTGCACAACGATCTGGAGTAATTTTGGACCACTCCTCTTCACAAAACTGTTTCAGTGTAGCAATATTCTTGGGATGTCTGGTGTGAATCGCTCTCTTAAGGTCATGCCACAGCATTTCAATCAGGTTGAGGTCAGGACTCTGACTGGGCCACTCCAGAAGGCGTATTTTGTTTTGTTGAAGCCATTCTTTTGTTGAATTACTTGTATGCTTTGGGTCATTGTCCTGTTGCATCACCCATCCTCTGCGGAGCTGCAATTGGCGGACAGATGGTCTTACGTTTTCCTGCAAAATATCTTGATAAACTCTGGAATTCATTTTTCCATCAATGACAACAATCCGTCCAGGCCCTGAAGCAGCAAAGCAGCCCCAAACCATGATGCTCCCTACACCATGTTTTACAGTGGGGATGAGGTTTTGATGTTGGTGTGCTGTGCCTTTTTTTCTCCACACATAGTGTTGTGTGTTTTTTCCAAACAACTCAATTTTGGTTTCATCTGTCCACAGAATATTTTGCCAGTAGTGCTGTTGAACATCCAGGTGCTCTTTTGCAGACTTCAAACGTGCTGCAATATTCTTTTTGGACAGCAATGGCTTCTCCGTGGTGTCCTCCCATGTACTCCATTCTTGTTTAATGTTTTCCTTATTGTAGATGTGTCAACAAAAATGTTAGCATGTGCCAGAGATTTCTGTAAGTCTTTAGCTGACACTCTAGGATTCTTCATTACCTCATTAAGCATTCTGCGCTGTGCTCTTGCAGTCATCTTTACAGGACAACCACGCCTAGGGAGAGTAGCAACAGTGCTGAACTTTCTCCATTTGTAGACAGTCTGTTTTACCGTGGACACATGAACATCAAGGCTTTTGGAGATACTTTTGTAACCCTTTCCAGCTTCATGCAAGTCAACAATTCTTGATCGTAGGTCTTCTGAGAGCTCTTTTCTGCGAGGCATGGTTCACATCAGGCTTCTTGAAACCAGTAAACCCAAAACTGGTATATGTTTTTAAAGGGCAGGACAGCTTTCAGCAACACATCCAATAATATCACACTGATTGGACTCAAGGTTGGCTCACTCCTGGCTCCAATTAGCTCTTGGAGAAGTCATTAGGCTAGGGGTTCACATACTTTTTCCACCCTGCACTGCGAATATTTACATGTTATGTTCAATAAACACATGAAAACATATAATGTTTGCGTTGTATTATTTTAAGCAGACTGTGTTTTTCAAATTGTTGTGATTTAGATGAAGATCAGAGCACATTTTATGACCAATTCATGCAAAACTCCACTTAATCCCAAAGGGTTCACATACTTTTTCTTGCCACTGTATGTTATGTTGCTGATAGTCTGTTTATACCCTTGCAGCATTGAAATAGCTTTAAATGACTAGGATGATTCCTTCCCGAGGCTGGTCAGCTGTAGTGTGACATACATCTGCAGTTGTTACACCTAATACTCTGTTATTGGCCAGATCTGGTTTTTGCTTTGCACCGCCTGAACATATGTACAGCCTTACGCTGTGCCTAGGGGGATCCCATGTGTATGTGTCGAGCGAACTTTATAATTGTGCTATTACTGCTGCTGATGTTTATGTTTGTGTCTGTCTATTTATGTCAATAAAAATTCTGATTGCAAAACAAAAAAAAAGAATAGAATCCAAGAGCAATAGGGCTAGTGGGACGCAAGTGTAATTGGTAAATTTGGTGTAACCAACTACTGTTATGCAGTGGTGTATTTTGGCCTAGGCCAACAAGGCCTAGGCCTAGGGTGGCACTTTCCAGGGGGTGGCGGCCCGCACTGGCGGCCCCACCCCTAAATTTTTTTAAAATTTTTTTTTACTTTTGCAAAGTATTTTTTTTTTTTTTTTATATTTAAAGTTTTTTATTTTGTAATTAAGTCGTCATATAAACAGAAAGAGTAAGGGCCTCGCAGGGCCACATGTGACGCTATCAACAGAAACACTTCTTAAGAAAATAACATGGGGGGGTCGAATGAAAAATCTGCAGAATTTCGGAGAAGGGGGGGAGGGGGGCGTAACAGAAAGCCATCAAAGAAAATCCAAAACATTTCAGAAAAATAAAATGGAAGAATAAAAGAAAACCAAAAGTCTCAAATTTAGTCCCCTCTGGGGAGTGTCAGCAGTGAAAAAACAATAAAATAAAGACCCGAAGCGTCTCAGAGCAGCATAAAA
Source organism: Leptobrachium leishanense (assembly GCA_009667805.1). Taxonomy (NCBI): domain Eukaryota; kingdom Metazoa; phylum Chordata; class Amphibia; order Anura; family Megophryidae; genus Leptobrachium; species Leptobrachium leishanense. The sequence continues at coordinate 137,496,801 of CM019071.1, forward strand.
CAAGGGTAGGGGAAAGGAAACGTTAAGACATAGTGGACTTCAAAACACAGCTAGAAGACTGCGAAGGGGGATTATAAAAGGAAAAATAAAAACAAAAAACAGCTTTTACTCAGCAAGAATCAGGGTAAAGAAAGAAAAAAAAAGAAAAACAAAGTCATCAGAAAAGATTCGCAGGGGGGGGGGGAAATACACAGCAGGCCATGTAAGGGTGCCAGGGTCGAAAACAGTGCGTAACAGATCGGCAGGGCAGATCCCTTCAGCCCGTATCCAGCAGAAACGTTGGGCAGAAAGCAGCTTCAAGCCTTCTTTCACCTCCTTCAGCGCATGAGACATCCGGCAACCAGGTCCCTCCATCTGCCGCGCTGGGGACAGCCCGGGTCCAAGGCAAGCACTGCCCCTCAATAGTGCCCACGCTCAGGGTACAGAGCTGCGCCGACAGCACAGGCCTCACCGACGGAGCCGCTACCACCGGTTCCTTGGTCGCCTTCCCAGCTAGGCCCCAACTCACAGGCCTCCCAGCAACCTCGCGCACCTCCAGCGTCGTCATTGGGAGCAGGGCTCTGCGCTCTGGACCAGGTATTCTTTCGGTCTCTCCTCCAGGTGTAGGTGCAAGCGTCAGCTTCCCAGGTGGGACGCCGATCGTGTCGCCGCTCCCCGTTCCAACCACTGAGCAGGTCCCAGCCATGCACCCATCCGGCGCATCCTCCTCTAAATTTGAGTCTCCTTTCTCCCGGCAGCTCCGCATCACCGACATCAGACTCCGCCAGACTCCTCTAGTGAGCGGCGCATCTTCCTCCTCCCCGTCCAGCAACTGCAGACAGGCCTCCAGGCCTGCAAAGAAGGCCTCAGCGTTTCTCGTGGGGGGAAGTGATCCACACCGCTCGTCCTCTCTCATCTGACCTCCCCTCTGGGCGATCGGGAAACGCGGGCCCACCGTTTCCCCAATCCCCAACTCAGAAGTAGGTCTGGTGGAGGCGGCAGGACAGTCAGGGACAGAGGCCCGAAGGGCTGGGACGAAGGCAGCAAAATGGCCGCCGGCTCCTCGCTCCGGCCACACACTGGCAGCTGCAGAGGGAGACCCAGGTCCGGAGGGGGGGACAGAACGGCCTCCGGACATCTCCAGTCCGGTGGCCAGCTATCTGGAGCCTGAAATCCAGAGATGCACAGCGAAAAGAGTCTTTTATCAGTCTCCAAGGGTGGCAGACGTGCGGAGCTCCTTGAATACACGTCTGCTCCCTTCAGTAGCCGGCCTTGCAAAGTATTTTGCCAGAAAGGATACATTGAGATTTCACAAATTTTCAAGTATGTCCTGGGTAGACAAGGCCTAGGCTTTCACTTTCCAGGGGGCAGCAAAAAACCTCACCACTAAATGGGTTACTCACAGAGCACCGAAATGACGCCAACATTTTGGTGTTCTGTAGTTCCCTGCACTTCGGGGAATAAAATTTCCCCACCCTGCAGTGAATTCACCATTCACTGCAGGGTCCCCAAAGTGCATGGAGTCAGCCGCTGAATGTTGCCACCGCAAACCCGTGGCCTGCGGTTTTCAAAAGAACTACTGAACGAAAATGTCTGGAATTTACATATAAGATCCTATGATTGATAATAAAAAGTTCTGTTACAGAAAAAAGAAAAAACGCTATTAAAAAAAAGGGGGGAAATTTTGCTTAAAAATTACTAAAAGGTACTAAAAAAAATTCAATAAAGACTTTTTACTGCAGATTAAAATAATAAATGGTTTATTGCATAAAAACGGGAATATTTTTAACATTGAAACCTATGGGATTCGCCTGAATTAACCTGCTGATTGAAACCACCGAACATCAGGGCATTTCACTGCCATTTCTCTGCTGTTTGGTGTTCTCTGAATAGATTAACCATTACTTCTCTATGGGGATTTGCAATGCCTTCACACAGCACTGTACTTGCTGGCAGTTCGCCAAACTTGTGTGTGAGCATATCACAGAGCAGTGGTGTACTTAGGGGAGTGGCAAAGGGCGGGCCGCCCCAGGTACCAGTGATTATTTGGGTGTCATTAGGGGGTACTAGGAGGTGCCACTGTCACTGTGTGTCAGCTTTGAGCAGTGTTCTCAAACAATGAGCAGCGGAGCAGGGCGTTTGCATATGGAATAAAATCGAATAGAATAAAAATCCCCCTCTCCTCCCTCCATAGCTCCTCCCCTGCCCTGCAGCAGCTCTAGGAGAGGGGAGGGGGACGTGATTTGTGTGCAGAGAGAGAAGATGACAAAAAAAGGCAGGTAAAGGTGGGGTATCAGCAGAATATGAAGCCCTGTCTGCTTACTGCTGTTTAAAGTGGACCTTTCCTATCCTTAACCAGCACTGCAGTGATAGAAATTTGTCATTGAGCTGCCTGGCTCCTGGTGAGGCTGCGTGTGTGCAGGTCAAGCGGTCTGGCCAGTCAGGTGGTACTGAGTCTCAGTACCACCTGACTGGCTGGACCACATGACACGCACGCACACAGCTGCCCGCCCTTTCATTAACATGGACTCTCACTCTATTCTGGACTGAACACCCACCGGGAAGGGAATCAAAGCCACGGTGCACCCTCTGGCAGTGGCACCCCACTGCTGACAAGATGGCTCCACGCACAGGCACAGCTGCGATCCTAATGTGGCCTGGAGGGACCTCCTGCTGAGTCCGTACACAGTCCCTGCTGACTCTGCACACAGCCCTACCGCGGACGGAGGCCGGTAAATATAGAATAAATAATTGCTGTGTGCTCATATTCACTCGGTTTGCTGGGAGTCTTATTGCAGTGGATTCTGATGCACTCATACACACCGCACATTGCATTGCTGGGAGTTTTATTGCTGTGAATTCTGATACGCTGACACACACACCACACATTGCATTGCTGGGAGTTTTATTGCTGTGGATTCCGATACACTCATACACACTGCACATTGCATTGCTGGGAGCTTTATTGCTGTGGATTCTGTGATACACACTGCATATTACTGGGAGTTTTATTGCCCTGGAGCTCTGGGATACGCTCATACACACTGCACATTACCGTGAGTTTTATTGCTGTGCAGTTCTGATATGCTCATACACAGTGCCCATTTCTGTGGGTTTTATTGCTGTGCAGCTCTGTGATAAACTCATATGCAGTGCACGTTTCTGTGGATTTTATTGTTCAACCAATTAGAGCGGCTGTGATCCAGTATACTTGACATGCGTGGCTGTTCTTTGTAAAAATGCTTGAATTTAAACATTTCATAATTTTATTTATCTTAATAGATACATTTGAAATGGTATACAAAATATAAAAGTAGGCACTTGGTATCCACTTTTAATATAAAGCGAGGAAAAGGCGGAGCTCTAAGAGGAAAAGGTGGAGCTTAAAGAGGAAGGGTGGGGATTAACCAGGAAGACGTGTGCCCTTGACAGGAAGGGGTGCCTCAAATTTAAATTAGGGGGTGCACGAGTTTAGTCAGGCCTAGGGCAGCACAAAACCTAAATACACCACTGCTGTTATGCTGGTATTCCGGTGGGAACTTTTTTGCATTTTGTGCTAATAAGCCACACAGTCTATTTCATGTAGATTAAAATTTGCAGTTCAGGATTACCAATTGTATATGCACATTATTAGCCGCTGACTTTCTGACTAGAAACCAATCTCACTTTGCAATTGTTGGGCCCTATTACATTCTTCACACAAAAATGAGTGAATTTTTGCTCGAAGCGTTAAACGTTAACGCGCTTAAATTAACACTGATATTACAATCCTCACGCATTTTTTCATCCGTCAAAAAATAACGTACATAAAAAAGATGCAAAAAAACGCGTGCGCATTAACGTTGCGCGCAGAAATCGGTGTGTGGACTGTTTTTCACACGATTCAACCAATCAGAATTAAGAACCTTAATAGTCTCACGTTAAGTTTTTGTGCCTGTCAAAATCAATCTGCGCATATATGCTGCAGCAATAATAAATGCACGTACAACTTCTCCATTTTATTGGTTTGGGTATGTGTAGAATGTGTAACTATACTTTGCTGCGTATTTTTTTTTGGGCTGGTGTATTTGGTTTCGGCCAGGTTGATAGAATTTGCCATTAACACCAGGTTTCGGAGTTGCTAAAATTATGCGCGCAAAGGCTGTGCGTTACAGACTGCGCATAGATTGTAATACCATCCGCGTACCAGCGCACAAACGCATTTGCGCTCACAATGTTAAGTATAGGACGCGCAAAGTACAGTAAGCTCGTGCAGGTTCACCCGTGGTAGACGTATACGTCAGTTTGTTGCGCTGACATTGTAATACGACGTTCTGCGCAAAGGGTTTTGCCCCTCGCGTCAATGCGTTTTTGCGCGCGCGCGAATATTTGCGTGAAGATTGTAATAGAGCCCGTTATGTTTTGTTTTTAGAATTCGTATCTGGGAGTGTCTTTTTGAACAATTAACCCCTTCGCTGCTAAGGACGCGCTCAGCGCGTCCAACCGCATGTCACGTTCCATGTGGTGGACGCGCTGAGCGCGTCCTCTCTTTGGGGTCAGCGTTCGGCCGGGTTCCGGCCGATCGCTGGCCCCCCTGGTGCGGGCTGACATCCTCGATGTCAGCCCAGCATCCGGAACCACCGCCGGAGTAATTAGGTGTCATCGCGGGGGCGCGATGACACCTAATTCAGGCGCCCCCCCCGCGCCCCCCTCCTTCGGACCTCTCTCCCTCCCGATCGGCGGCATTGCGGGGGCTAACCCAGGCACCGTTTGGAAGGGCACAGCCTGCCCTTCCAAATGGTACCTGGCATTAACCCCATGGGGGCCGGATCACGAATCGGCGCTGAAAAGCGCCGGTTCGTGATCCTTTCCCGGAGCTGGCCGACATCTTGGATGTCGGCCAAGCTTCCGGGAATGCCCCCTGAGGACTGGCGTCATCGTGCTATGCACAATGACGCCAGTCCTGGAGTTAACCCCTAACTGCCACCAATGGTGGAGATAGGGGGTTCCAATGAACCCTCTATCTCCCGATCCGTGGCAGTTAGGGGTTAATGTTTGGTATTGTTGGATCGACCAGAGCATGGCCGTTCCAACGATACCAAACATGAGTATAAAAAAAGTTTGTAAAAAAAATACAAATTAAAAATAAAAATAAAAAAATATTTTAAAAAGATTATAAAAAAAAAATAAGCAAGTTTTTTTTCTTTTTTTTGGTTTGTTAATGCAGCAATATTGTTCCCCATTTCAATTATAATGTGAACAATGATGCTGCACTAACGATTTTTGTATGCGGTGCGTTTGTTAAAAATCGTGTAATTTCCCCCCAAAAAAATGTACCCCATCTCTAATTTTTTTAACAAGCGCACCCCATACAAAATATAACCGCAATTGCTCGCATGTTAAAATGTGAAAAATAAACACTATACACGTTGTAAATTATTGAAAACTCATATTTTATTGCATTGTTTGTTATAATATACAGACAGGTCATGACGTATACATATAATAATGACATATTATGAATCTGCCGAGTCTGGCGGAAAGAACGATATATAATATGTCTGGGTCATATACTAAAATAAGCCTTAAAAACACGTTTAAACATGATGAGCGAAACAGATAAAAATGACCTCAGCACAGAGGTGGGAAAAGCCTCAGCAGCGAAAGGGTTAAAGGATTTTTTCCATTTTCTTGTCACTCCTCGATAAACAGTAGCTAATCCCACGGGTGTACTACCTGACTGGTTCATTGATATTTGTTTTTAAATTTACAGGTTTAATCCTTTTATGGGGATGGTATCCCTGTTCAATCAGGGATAAGTGATTGTAGGATCAGGGGGATCGTTTCGTTAAATCCCTTGATCTATTTTTGGTTATACTTGTCCTCCAGACCAAAGCTTGCCATACCTGTCCTGTCTCTGCACTGGGAAAAATGACAAACATTGCTTGACTCGTTCTTCAAGCTTTGCGTTTTTATGGTTGTGTATATGTTTAAGGTCACAGCAATGACAAAGGTATTAGTGTGTTTAGTGCTCGGGTCAGGTTGGCTCTGGTCAGGGTAAAACCAGTTGCGTTGTAACTTGCGATTGTAATTATCTGTATGGACAACAACCCGGGGGCATCTGTAAGAGCCCTCTGCGGGAGTGCCATGCCCGGAGAAGACTACCAATGTTTTTCCTCATTCCACTGACATGTGTTCAATTAGTTAGATTTAATAACGCTAGAGTGTTACTTTCACATTGAAGAAAAGCTAAAATTGTTGTCAATGTACATAAGTTTATTTGCTGTGACATACAAAATACATAGGGGCAGGAGTAAAACTGGTCATTGTCGGGCCCCGGGGCAAAGTCTGTGTTCTGGGCCTCCTCCGGACACCTCTACTTTACCACACCCAGCATGCATGTACACACACACACACACACACACACAGCATGCATTTATGGTAGAGTTGCACTAATACCACTTTTTTAAGACCGAGTACAAATACTGATAGTTTTTTTCAGGTACTCACCGATACTGAGTACCTATACTTTTATTTAAAGTCATGTGACCGGTTTCCAATAAATAATTTATGATTTTTGCAGAAAGCCTGTCCAGTTTATGTTAATATTGAAATGTATGGCCAGACACCCCATTTACCCCTCAGACCCTGATGGAGTTAGAAACCAGTGACATGCGGTGAGGTCATTGTCTGGTGAAGCACTGGCTAGTATCAGAGCCAGATATACACAGGGTTACGCAGTCGCAATTTACGCATATGATTATCGTTATATAGGAGAATAGAGTTTCACTATTTATAAAGTAAAGTTCGCTTTTGTTTTTAGTTCTAAGAGCATGCACTTACAATACTGACTAATAGAGGGCGCTATTACAACTCTTACGGTAAAATAAAGTTTGCATATAGGTTTTTAATGTTAACAGAAAGCCACAGAGCAAGTGTGTGTATTACTCACTGAACTCTTTATACACATTTAGCTTCCTATAGCCACATTGGTCTGTAAGTGTTATGTTTCATGAATTACGCTAATTAAGCGGCAATTAATCATTAATGAAGGTTTTGGATTGCATATAAGTTATTCCCAGCTTGACTTATCTAGAATTTTACCTCATATTTATGGGTTTGATATATATGGTTTAAGAGTCAATTGACAGCGGGAAATAGGCATGTTAGCCAGTTTATTATATGCACCAATTTTTCTCGTCTTATATGTATGTTTTATATGTGGTTTTTAACTTTATAATAAAGGTTATATTTTAAATGGTTGTCCAAATCGATATAGCCGCTTCTGTGGCTTTCTGTTGTCTTCGAGTGTGGGTTACCCCCCCCCCCCGTCTTTCAATTTGGATAAATTATTCATCCAGCTCAGCTTTTTGTACAGGACCCATTTGTGTGGGCCACTGTATAAATAATTTTCAGGTTTTTAATGTTGTAAGAGCATGCACTTACAATACTGACTAATAGAGGGTGCTATTACACACATGCTGATTGCTGAGCTCTGCCTGCCCGCCCCCCCATGACTGACGAGGACAGTCACATGACTGTCCTGCGTCAATCAATCCATGGGTAGCTCTGCCTACCATTGGGGGTGTTTTTTTAAATAAGTGCTTGAGACCAATGGAGCTTTCCCATTGGCTCAAGCTTTCAATTGCTCTCATTGTCTCTGGAGGCACTGAAAAGCGTAGAACCAGGAAGTCAGCTTGAGCTACACAATTAGTGTAGCATTCAGGTGCACAAATTGCGTAGGCTAGGCTGGCTCAGTGCTGCCCCTGCTGTCTGTGTAGTGAAACACACACACACGCACCAGCCGGCAAACTGAAAGTGCAGGGGGAGAAAAAAGCGGAGGACAGAAGCACAGCGAGGGAGCATGGAGAGGTGAGTATGAGAACTTTTTTCAATAAATAACATTTTATTTACAGTTTAAATATACACACGTCATTACAGCACAATGAGAACATTCATTTACTGACTGCACGTCCCTGTTAGAAAAGAGGTTCGGGGCAGCTGTAGCTGAGGGTTTAGAAAAGAGTTTCAGCGGTACCTTAAGATAGTCAGTGACAACACATACACCTCGGGGTCTGTCGTAAGCACAGTAACAAGTATTGTTGATGGTGAGAGCACACTGAACAGGAGCCGCAAATAAGCAATACCTTTCGATCACAGTTCTTATCAACATGTGTGGCTGGAGAACATGAGCACTGGGTTGGGTATAGGAACCTAAAGAGGCAACAGACAATACCCACAGCTTAGAAGGGACACTTCCCCAGTATTGTGTAAACACCCCAGCGGCAAGCATGGGGTTAAACCACCAAAGCCCCACACAGGCGATCATAATCGAGCAGCAGGATAATAGTCAGAAACAAGCCGGGTCAAAAAGCAGGAGCAGGGATCGTATCCAGAAAACGGGTTGGCAACAGAGAATATACACAATGGTAGTGATGCGGGGAAACAGACTACACAACAGGGCGACGAGGCAACTCCTCGCGCCCTGTTTTAAACCCGATGGCTCCTCGTGACCATGCTAGGCCCCGCCCCCTTGGACGCCACTCGGCCATTCCCCAGTGCTGGCAGCCGGCCAGCTCTTGGCACAGGACCTTGCCCAGACCCCCCAGGCAGTGCAGCAGGGGCTGAGGATATGACATATACGCTATATTTCCCGGCCAATACTAAGGACCGGTGTCAGGTTTCCTGCTATAGTTGTCCTACCTGTGTGCTGCGGTCACCTCTGACAGTTTCACTGAGGGTGCTGTACGTTTGCGATGGGATGTGCTCAGCATAAGAGGAGGTACGTGTCAGGGTTGCACCAGGCGTGGGCCATGGTGGGACCCAATTGTAGGGGTTATTGAGCCCAGTATGCAGGGTAACCCACAGTACAGTACTGTTGGAGATACAACAGCATATATTATACTATGGACTGCAGGTGGCGCTGTTAGTACAGGTTAAATGTGTTCTAAACTCGTTGGTATATGTTCACAGGAAATAAGTCTCTATTGTCTCTGCTTTACTTCCTTCTTCCTTTCTAGCTGTGTGATGATGAAGCATCCTGATATATATCCAGTGACTAATATGTTATAAGTTGTTTTATTGCTATATGCACAAAGTAAAGTTCTCTACTGCAGATTCACAAGACTCCAGTGCCTCTTTCATACATAACCAACAGGTTATGGGCCCAGACACTGAAAACGAAACTACAAATCAGTAAGTGCTGCAGCTATCATCCAAATACCTGCTGTGTGTGAGGAAAGGAGCTGCATCCAATATACTGAAAGATGGCAAGTGGCTCAGATGTGAAATATGCAATAGCAAAGCTAAACAATACCAATTATCAGCTGTGGAAGTTTAAGCTGGAAATGCTGTTATCCAAAGATGATCTGTGGCAGGTGCTGGATACAATCAGACCCACTGACAACCCAGAAGAATGGGACAAAAGAAACAGGCAAGCAAAAGCAGTTATAAGCCTGTTAGTGGAGGATGATCAACTAATCCATATAAGAAAAGAAAACACAGCTAAAGGTATGTGGACTGCGCTACAGAAACTGCACGAGCGTTCAAACTTAAACAGTAAACTATATCTGCTACGTAAACTGTATAAGATGAGGCTGGAAAAAGGCCAGGAAATGTGTGAACATGTGAACGCTATGCTGGAAATTGTGGAGCAATTACGTGCAATTGGAGAAGAAATAAAAGACAATCATGTAGTGGCATTACTATTATGCAGCCTTCCAGAATCATATAGTGCCCTGATAAACGCTCTAGAAACCAGACCAGAGGAAGAACTAACACTGGAATATGCTAAAGGGAAATTAATTGATGAATACAACAGAAAGAAGGAAAATATACGTGGTGAAGAGAATGACAAAACAGAAGTAGCTCTAAAGGTGAATGAAAACACAAAACAAAACAAAGAGACCAGAGTGTGTTTTCGCTGCAAAAGGACAGGTCATTTGAAATATAATTGTTCAATCTGGAAAGCAGAACAGCGAAGGAGAGAGACATTCACAAAAGAAAGAGCTAAAGCAGCCACACAGGAAAGCAAAGACACAGCGTGGAGTGCAAGTTTTAAAGTAACTCAGAATACTACCCCGCATGGATGGTACATTGACTCAGGAGCAACAAGTCACATGACCAGTGATGAGACCTTCTTCACAGAAATTAATTTTAATACAAAAGACAAAGTCTTCCTAGCAAATGGGAAAAGTATTACATCAGAAGGTAAAGGTCAAGGATTTCTGAACTGCATCACACCATCAGGAGGTAACCGAAGCATCCTTGTAAAGAACGTTCTGTATGTTCCAAGTCTAGAAGGAAGCCTCCTATCAGTAAAAAACCTTGCTAACAATGGACTTACAGTACAATTCCGAGGTAATGAATGCACAATTCGAAACAGAAAAGAAATCGTTGCAAAAGGAAGGTTGAATGAACACCTATACAAAATCGTCACTGAACGTGTTCAAGTCAAAACAGTCACTCATAATCCACATGACAAGTGCATCCATCTATGGCACAGACGATTGGGGCATCGAAACTCAGAAGCTATAAAGGAACTTTCTAAGAGAGAATTATCAGAAGACATGATAATGATACCTTGTCCAAAGTTGATGAAGTGCACGTGTTGCATCAAAGCAAAGGCCACACGTACACCACTTCCACAAGCCAGTCAAAGAAAAACCACTAAACCCATGGAACTTATACACAGTGACGTGTGTGGACCAATGAAAACCCCGACACCCAGCGGCAACAAATATTTAATAACCTTCATTGATGACTATTCCAGGTACACAACGACATATCTGATGAAACACAAAAGTGAGACAACTGATAAACTTCAAGAATTTGTAGCGATGACTAGCAACAAATTTCAAAGGAAACCCGGAATAATACGCACGGACAATGGAGGGGAATATATGGGTAAAGAAGTGGAATCATATCTAAAGAAACATGGTATCATACACCAGACAACCGTACCGTACACTCCAGAACAAAACGGTGTAGCTGAAAGAAAAAATCGCACTCTTGTAGAAATGGCCAGATGCATGCTTTCAGATGCCAACCTACACAACAAGTACTGGGGAGAAGCAATAATGACTGCAACATATCTACAGAACAGACTACCATCTAAAGCTATTGAAAGTACCCCTTATGAAATGTGGAACAGATCAAAACCTAGTATAGGTCATATTAGAGTGTTTGGTTGCAAAGCATACGTTTACATTCCAAGTGAAAAACGCTCCAAGTGGGAGAACAGAGCCATAGAAGGCATTCTAATAGGCTACAGTGAACAAAGTAAGGGATACAGAATCCTTAATCCAAAGACCAACAAGGTCACAGTAAGCCGCAGTGTTTATTTTGATGAAAGCCAAACATCAGAAATAATGACTCCCGAAAAACACGAAGAAAAGGTGCCGATTGAAATAGCAAGAGATGCTGACCAAAAGGAAACTGTGCAGGAGTCAGACCAAGAAGTGGAACTCACAATTGATGACTTAACTGTTCACAATCCAGTAGAACCGACAGAACAACCAGAAATCAGAAGATCTACTCGGACAACAAAAGGGATCCCACCGCGCAAGCTGTCATACACTGTTAAGACACATGAGACATTTGAACCAACATCTTGGGAAGACATAGATAAACTACCAAAAGGGGAAGCCAATCAGTGGAGAAAGGCGGCTGAAGAAGAACTAAAATCACTTCAGAAAAATGAAACCTGGACTCTCACAGAGCTCCCTCCCGGTCACAAAACTATAGGAAGTAAATGGATTTTTAAAGTGAAGTACGACGCAGAAGGAAACATTCACAGATACAAGGCAAGAGTAGTCGCCAAGGGATATTCCCAGAAATATGGAGAAGATTATGATGAAACATTTGCTCCAGTGGTAAAGCACACAACCATTAGAACATTCCTCAGCATTGCAGCTGAAAAACAAATGCAAGTGAAGCACCTGGATGTCAAAACAGCTTTTCTATATGGAGATATCAAAGAGGAACTCTACATGGAGCAGCCACCAGGGTTTAATACAGGACAGAACCTTGTGTGTAAACTGCAAAAGAGCATCTATGGTCTCAAACAAGCAGCAAGAATGTGGAATGAAAAAGTGAACGAAGTACTCACAACAGAAGGATTTTCAAGAAGTAACGCTGATCCATGCCTGTATTCAAAGAATCAAGACAACAAATGGATCTACCTACTAATTTATGTTGATGACATCATAATTTGTTTTGAACAAGAAGGGGATTATGATCAAATAACTAGCACATTGAAACAAAACTTTGAGATTAAAGAGCTTGGGAACATTGCTCACTATTTAGGAATCCAAATCGAGAAAGAAGAAGACGGAAGTTATCTTCTTCACCAAAGTCAGAAAATTACAGATATTCTAGCAGAGTTTCACATGCAAGATGCAAAAGAGGTGAAAACGCCTATGGAACCAGCTTATTAGAAAGACAATGGAATGGAAAACTTGTTACCTAACAATGAGAAGTACCGCAAAGCAATTGGAAAATTGTTATACATTGCAACTGTGACAAGACCAGACATTGCCGCAGCATTGAGTATACTCTGTAGAAAAGTTTCAACACCCTGTCAACGTGATTGGAATGCCGTAAAAAGGGTGATACAGTATCTAAAAGGAACAATTCATATGAAACTGCGACTGCCAGCAACACCCAATGCAAACTTAATTGGATATGTAGATGCTGACTGGGCCGGAGATATCACAGACCGCAAATCTACTACTGGTTACATCTTCCAGTACGGAGAAGGAACCATCAGCTGGTCTAGTCGAAAACAAGCGACTGTTGCACTCTCTTCAACTGAAGCAGAATACATAGCAGCAGCACATGCATGTCAAGAAGCAATTTGGATTCGTCAACTTCTATTAGACATGGGACTGGATATGTCTAAACCGATACCCATCTTTGAAGACAACCAGGGATGTATAAAGTTGACACAATCAGAAAGGATCAACCCTAGAACCAAGCACATAGACGTAAAATATCATCTGCTCAGGGACACACAAGAGCAAGGACTTATCGATATTCAGTATTGCCCATCAGAAGAGATGACTGCAGATGCACTCACCAAACCGTTGCCAAAGGAACGTTATTGTTTTCTTCAAAAGAAGCTGAATGTTGTATGATTATGCACATGCTGTTGAGAAGGGGTGTTGGAGATACAACAGCATATATTATACTATGGACTGCAGGTGGCGCTGTTAGTACAGGTTAAATGTGTTCTAAACTCGTTGGTATATGTTCACAGGAAATAAGTCTCTATTGTCTCTGCTTTACTTCCTTCTTCCTTTCTAGCTGTGTGATGATGAAGCATCCTGATATATATCCAGTGACTAATATGTTATAAGTTGTTTTATTGCTATATGCACAAAGTAAAGTTCTCTACTGCAGATTCACAAGACTCCAGTGCCTCTTTCATACATAACCAACAAGTACTTTGATGGAAGTGGATACTGGGTGATGCCAGAGCGCAGTACAATGGAGTAGACAGAAGAGTGGTCAATGGGAGGTCCGAGGTCAGAGGATATCACAAGACGGTGGGCAAAGCAGAGGGGTCTGGTACACGGTGAATAGAGAGCATATAGGAATGTCTGAACAGATCAGGATAAAGACCAATACTGAGGTATTTGCACAGAGGAGGGAAATGTCCTTTATGGACAAACAGGGGTGTGTGGTTGTGTGAGTATTTGGTGCTTGACTTAATTAACCCCTATCAATGCTGGAGGTTACTGCAGACATGAGGGCAGCACCTTTCCTGTAGCTGCTCCAGCAGCGGACATGGTTTCTGACCAGCAGGCTCGGTTCCTGACAGTACCCCCGTCCTAAAGGGAGGCCTCAGGCCGACTCAGACTCGATTAGGTAGCTGGGCACCTGCTGGCAAGGGGGGAAAGTCCATGTTCCAGATATCCGGTCCCAGGTGGGTATAACGATGGTGCCCTGTACAGTATAGGGATCCGGTTCTTCAGGTGAGTAATCAGAATGCTTAGGAGTGCCATAATCCCGGAGACACCTTGAAACTGACGGGCATTGATATGGATCAGGGGCACCGGCATACATGGTGCCCACATATGCAGAAGGCAACAAGGTAGTCTGCACCATGGTCTGAGGATCTTCAGCCAGGGGTCCAGCATCACCGGTCTTAGTGTGTTTCTTACGCTGGCATCTCCATGCTTTTGATTTAGACTCTGTGCACTTTTCGCCCTCTGGGGTGACATGGACAGCAGGACTGGGAGAGTTGGTAGTGTCAACATAGTGGGGTGGCAACACGGTAGGAACGTCTCCAGGCCCTTCTTCGCAGGAGGTATCACTGGGTGGAATGAAGTCCTGCCAGGGTCTCCTCCATGGAAGAGTGGTGGGAGCCCCTACGTACCCCATGCGTAGACTTGGGGGTCCTCTGGAACGTCGAGCAGTCTGTAATTGAGGTTATTGCTGGCTGGGAGTGATGGGATCGACAGTCAGGGTCAAGGTGGCAATTCTGGGTTGGTTTGCAGCTTCTCTGCGGTGTAGGGCTTCCTTGAACCTTGCCAGATCAGCTCTGAGGACAAGTGTTCCAATGGACGCATATACATAACCCTGGTTTAGGGGTTCTGGTCTTATGGGTTTACAGATGAGGTTGGCTGGGGCAGACTCTGGAGCGGCGAGGACTCCTTGTATACAGTAGGATTCTGCATTTTCAGGTGCTGGATCCTCTCGTGGTACTGGATAGAAGGGGAAGGCGGCACTGCTAATGAGGTGCTGCCTGGGAGCAATGGGAGATAGCCCTGGGGACTGGATAGTCATACACTCCATGGGAATTGGAGGTTCAGGTTCCACCGGTAGGGTGATTTCATAGTCCATAGGTTCACCCACCTCCAAAGGGCTAGTCTCTGTGAACGTCGTACTGCTTGGCACAGCAGGCACGGGTACAGCAAGGTCAGTGGGCTGGCTCCTGCGAGCAGCAGGAGTGGACACAGGAGGCCTTCTAGGTGCAGGTCTGGGAGCCTGCGATTTCCTGGGTGTAGGCCTGGGAGCCTGCGGTCTCTTGGTTGCAGGCCTGGGTTCAGGTGCAGACAGCTGGGGATGGGTTGCATCTCTGAGCTCCCGAGTAGTACTAGATACAGACTTTTTTTGTGGGGTTCGTCGTGAGGCTGTAGATGGCTCGGGTACAGGAGCTGGCCCTTTCGGGGGTCTAACGGGACAGTCTACGAGCCAGTGGGAGGCCGCCCCACAGTACATACAGAGACCCTCCGTCAGTCTCCAGGTACGTTCCTCGGGAGTCAGCGGGCCTTTAATCCTCCTCACCGGGGGAACGTGCACCTTGCTGGGGGGTTTTTCAGAGTATCAATAACAGTCCTTAAATCCTCCAGTCCCACACATAACTGGTAAAAGATGTCATCCAGGACTGACAGTAAGCCCGCGGGCTCAGTTGTTGACCTCAGTATTCTGTCAGGGTTGCACCAGGCGTGGCCGCCATGGTGGGACCCAATTGCAGGGGTTATTGAACCCAGTATGCAGGGTAACCCACAGTACAGTACTTTGATGGAAGTGGATACTGGGTGATGCCAGAGCGCAGTACAATGGAGTAGACAGAAGAGTGGTCAATGGGAGGTCCGAGGTCAGAGGATATCACAAGATGGTGGTCAGTGGGCAAAGCAGAGGGGTCTGGTACACGGTGAATAGAGAGCATATAGGAATGTCTGAACAGATCAGGATATAGACCAATACTGAGGTATTTGCACAGAGGAGGGAAATGTCCTTTATGGACATACAGGGGGGTGTGGTTGTGAGTGTTTGGTGCTTGACTTAATTAACCCCTATCAATGCTGGAGGTTACTGCAGACATGAGGGCAGCACCTTTCCTGTAGCTGCTCCAGCAGCGGACATGGTTTCTGACCAACAGGCTTGGTTCCTGGCGGTACGTTTCCTGAAACACTCATTAATTTCCTTTCATTTGCTTACGATTTATAAACAAAACTTTGCGTTAGCGTCTATATGAATGACCCTGTATTTAAATTAAGAGAAAGAGAGGGAACACTTTATATTTCATGTTTATATACAATGTGACAGACCGCCTGGCACACCGACTGTGTGCCTCTGTCAAACTCTAGCTTTCTCCAAGCTAGACCCCAACATCCAGGAGACTCAGTCCAAAACCTCCCTAAAAACACCAGGCACGACCAGTGTTTTAGAGAGAAAAACAAGAATGACTGTTTATTTTAAAAGGTAACATCAGGAAGCATTATTTTACTGAGCGGGTGGTGGATACATGGAACAGTCTTCCAGTTGAAGTGGTAGAGGCCAAAACAGTAATTGAATTTAAGCCGGCATGGGATAGGCATAAGGCTATACTAAACAAAAGATAAATCCAGGTAAAGTATCCATGTAATTGGGCAGACTAGATGGGCCGAAAGGTTCTTATCTGCCGACATTTTTCTATGTTTCTATGGTACAGCTATGAACAATTGAGGGACAAACCCCTTCAGGATACATTACAGAAACTATCAACAGATTCAGCACCAAGACAATGGGAAGGTACATTCAAAACAATGGATCATTTACACAGGCAACCTTATCTTAAACTGCCTGATAGTTCTTGAAGGGAAGGGGGAGGGGTGGGATCAAGAGAGCATGTGAAAACAAAGGAATATCTTCCTACAGCAGGTGGGTGTACAATATACAGAGAAAGGACAGCTAATACAGAGGTGTATACTATACAGAGACAGGATAGTAATACAGAGGGAATAATACACAAACACAGTCTTAACCCCTTAAGGGCCGCTGACGTACCCTGTACGTCCTGTCCACAGGTCTCCCTTAGACCCGCAGACGTACAGGGTACGTCAGCGGCACCTAATCCCCCTCCCGCCCGATACTCACCTCCCTCGCTGGATCCCACGGCGATCTGGCAGGGAGGAAGCTTGCCCATGTGATTTACATGGGCAGGCGAGACTGATGACGTCGCCACGCTGCGTGGTGACGTCATCAGCAGGCGTCCCCATGCAAAGCAATGGAGGGGAGGGGGGGCTCCTTCGGAGCACTCTATCTCCCCAACCATTGCAGCTAGGGAGATGCTTTTTACACCGTTGGAAAGGGGAGAGTCTCCCCTTTCCAGCGGTGTATAGCAGTAACCAATTGGCGCCAAAACGGGATTCGAACCTGGACGGGGGCTGACATCTTGGATGTCAGCCAAGCCTCCAGGTCCCCCCCACCCACTGACAACCTCACCATATGTGTGAGGATGTCAGTGGGCCAGTTAACCATCTAGCTGAAATGTAGAGATAAGGGGATCCTAAGGATCCCTTTATCTCCAGATCCATGGCAGCTAGATGGTCATATTTGACATCATTTAAAAAGGCCTGATTATGGCCTTTCAAATGATACCAAACATGACCGGGTTTGGTTTAAAAAAATAATAAAAAAAAAAATAATAAAAAAATTTAATAAAATAAAAAAATGGTTTTTTTTAAAAAGTTTTTTTTGTCTGGGGGGGGTTTAATTAAATAGGACCTAGGCTGTCATCTAAAAATAATTAGCACAAAATGGTCAGAATGAGCGCAGCGCACATAGGTGAACTGTCTCAGCAGTGAAGGGGTTAAAAAGCAAACGCATGTAAAAATTGGGTATTTCTAGTCTCGGGACAAAATTTTGAACCTATTTAGCCGGGGTCTTTTTGGGTGGTTGTAGATTTTGGGGATTAAATTACGAAAAAGTGTGTTTTTACCATTTTTTTCCTCATATTTCATATTTTTCTTATAGTAAATTATTCGATATGATGGAAATAATGGTATTTCTAGAAAGTCCATTTAATGGCGGGGAAAAGGGTGTATAATATGTGTGGGTTGAATAAACGAGTAAGAGGAAAATTTGACCTAAACACTAACAGCGCAGAAACGTAAAAACAGCAGCGGTCACTAAAGGACGGATTTGTGTAAAACCGCCCGGTCACTAAGGGGTTAAATCCTGGATTCCCTGGACAATCCATTTGGCAAACCCCAGGTAGCACCTTGGTCCATAGTCAGTAGGAAGGAGACTAGCCGCCAGGCTCCTCCAACTGCCCCAGTGACAGCTGAGTCTGTCACATACAAGTATAACGAAACTAATAACGCACACGTCTTGAAGAAAAAATGCAATTTTTTTATTTATGGTGCACAGAATTCAACATTTTAGTCGATTAGAGAACTTTCAACAGGACTTAAATCTTTACATTTTAAAATTCACTTTTAAATGACAAAACAGATAACAGAATCCCCAGAGAAGTGTTATCATGTGACAGAAACCGAAAACAAACCAACTCAAAGAAAAGCAAAATCATTAAGAAACCCAAATAAAAAATAAAAGTCAAAATATAATGAGCATAAAAAATATTCAACACAAACAAAATCTAAATCTATATATATACTGTATATAAAAAAAGAGAGCAATGAATCAACGAGGTCAACAATGTAAACAATCGAATCCCGTAAAGCACGAGTATAAAAGCTGGATGGCGTTGAGGTAACATCATTGCTCTATAACCATGGAGACCCAGGTTTGAATCCCGGTCAGAGCACCTCTCCAGTAAGTGTCCTTGGGCAAGACACCTAATGGTACAAACTTGCCTATCCAGGACATACTTAAAAATTATAGAAATTTCAACGTATCCTTCCTGGCAAAATACTTTCTCCAAAAAATTAAAATAAAAGAAACCTCTGCCCAATTAGTGCAGGTTCCTGTTCCTTCTACAACTTAAAGGAACACTCTACTCATTCTGACCAGTTTACAGATATAACGAGGCGAGGAGTTCCCTCCCTGCTGCCCCATCTGGTTTTATTGTGGGGTGAAGTGGAGAAGTTTCTTCCACCCCGCATCACCAGCAACTGGGATTTCGAAATTCCCAACTGTCGGTCACTAGATCGGTCACTAGTGATGTCACACAGAGAGCGGCCAACGTCACCCTGTCTGACACCAATCGCTGTAGCGAGAATTCTCAGAGAAGCAGTGATGGATTGGATCTGTGCATGCGCTTGCAGCTCCAATCCATCACTCTGCTCAGGTGCTACAGAACTTACGTACATAGCTGCACAAGTCCCGTAGCGCGGCGCAGTTTTCAGCTCCTACGCTACGCAAGTTGCTTAGGAGCACAAATTGGGCGAAAAGGATAGTAACATCACCTATAAATAATAATAATAAATGGGCCGAGGCTGTGAGCAGCGTCTGCCCAATTATTTAAGAGCAAAAAAACGGAACTCTTATCAATGGTTTGTTCCTTTAAGGAAAATCCCAAATAAAAAATACTTACTGGTAAGAACCAAATTACAGAGTTTAACTAACTGCATATATTCCGATACTATCACACTTAGCAACAGGGGACAGCCATCTTGGTAATGGTATTGGGACAGCAGTCTGAGGTCCAATCAGAGCTGCCGTTGTTAACCTGTCGGGTAAGATCAGAAGAGATGACGTGTAGGAGACAGCAATGGTGGAGTTATAAGTCACAGACCTGCCAAGTCACATGATGTCCTCGAATGATACCCAATTTCCCCTGTCCTCCCAATCACAGTCCTGGGATTTCCCCAGGTTTTTGGGAGGACTGAGCAAAAATGCACTGGGGGTACTCTCCACCTCTCTCAACTGCTGACTTCCTGGACCAGTAATATATAAGGCCAATTGGGGAGGTCTAGCAACCTCCCTCTTCTGGTTGCCCCACAAGGGCTTAGTGTGGACCTGTCTCACTTTCTTGCTGTAACAAAGCAGTTGTTCATTCAAAAATTGTGTTTTCTCTTCTCATGTTTCTAACAGAATTCTGGCTCAACCCACTTCTTCTCATTTAATTTTCCTTTCAACCTAGATAAAGAGGAAGCAGACTCTAGTTTGGGGCTTTCCACCCACACTATCTTATCTCAAATTATCCCCTTAAAGCTGTGGGGTGGACTATGCCGTCCTGGCGGCGGACGGGTCTAAATTCCTCACGGCAGCATAGCCCACCCTGCGGCTTTCTGGCATCTCCTCCGGCCTGCCTCCCCTCCCTGGGGCCAATCGATGGCATTGGCTGCAGAGGGAGTGCTTGAGTTCAGGATGGCCCACAGCAGCCAATGACTACGATCGGCGACAGGGAAGGGAGGCGGGCTGTAGGAGTTACCAGAAAGTTGCGGGGTATGATATGCCGCCCCTTGACGTTGAAGCCAGCCTGCCTGGCAGCAGATCCCCGGCAGCAAGGGGATAAGAAGCATTAGAAGTAAAAAAAAAAAAATATTTGACCCATCCATGTCAACCTTACACCCAGAATTATTTTTCACTTTTATTCCACCAAATCAACATTTAAATTCCATGTTGGGGTCAATAATGTTTTTCGCAAACTAAGGTAACAATTTTACCAATAGAATAAAGGATTTAACAGGAATTAGGAGTCATATGCACAACGTGACTGAGTAAGTGCCATAGGGGGTGTCAGTTCATCAAGGCTTTTTGTGAACATTCATAGAATATAGATCATTGAGGTATTACATGGCAAGAATCCAGTGACTGTTCCACCATTTTATTTTATCTCCGTATAAGTTAGTTGCTCCGAATTTTCTCGAAGTCTTTATCAACATGAAGAAATCTCTTTATTTTCACGTAAACCGGAGATCCATAGTAGTTGTTCCACACGTATTCTGGAGAGAGCAGTTTGGTTGGCTTGTAGTAAAGAAAATACCTGTTCAGATAGCTTTCATCATGCCAGAGGGCCTCCATATTTTTCGCCTTGTCCGCCATCATGGCATGATGGCAAAAGTTGGCTACTTTGTAAACCTCTTCTACTTTACCCCCAAAATAACATCCAGTGTAGTAATAATCTCCCTCGTCCTCTGGGATGTATCCTTGAGACTCAGGTCGGCGCTCGTGTGTGAATTGCTTTCGAGAGGCTTGAAAAAATCCAGGGTGAATGGCTGCAAACACATCGCTCAGCATCTCCACCCCATGGTGGCCGGCAAACATCATGTCCACGTCTGAGCACACCAAGTAGTCCACTTCGTAAATGAAACGTTTGAGGCAGTTTTCGCTGATGATTTGCATTCTCCTCATGGTTACGTCTTGCCACCTTTTGTAGGATGTTACCTCTATGACGTTCAACGTTCTCCCCTCGCCAAGGCTAAACGAAGGAATATCCTGGGGACGGTCAGTGAAAACATAATAGCAGACCTTGTGTCCCACCATGAAGTATTTCTCGGCCGTTTCAATGAAGATTTTCAGGAAAACTGTGTATCTAAAAAACACACATAAGAAATACATATCTCAGATACATTTTTGTAGATGGAAAAGTTTTCGAACCAATACAAAGACATACGACAGATATAGAATCGACCACTCATCACTCCTTCATTTTATGATCTTTCTTTGAATAGCATTCCTTGGAAGTAGATTTTAAACACATTATAAATCCTCCAATCAAGTATTAAAATGTATTTTTTCCAAAATGCACCTATAGCAACGTATATGAGAGTAAGAGAAGACCACGCAGTTTGTAAGAACATGATTATCGACTCCTGACATTTACGAATGAGTCTTTAAGTATAAAGACACCATTGTTAGCAGCTCCACGGCCATTCCAAGTTGAACTGCAACTGTTGTGCCTAAACTTGAATGGCACCCTACTATTCATATGCTCTTTTTATACTTTTGTATAAAAAGAGCAAATATAGTTGGAGCCTTTCAATATCGAGCAATGCCCAGATGCTCTTCAGTCATGAAAGCAAAAACAGTACCAGAACTTGTTAGATCAAAGCGTGTTTAACAATACAAGAATGACGCCAGCAGTGCCGTCATAGCCATTCAGGGTTTTTGAAGCTGGTGACAGTAGACGGAGATGTTGTTGGTACCCTAGTGTGTAAAGCATTCAGCAAAAAGACACTTAGACGGACCCATAAGGGCTGGGACTTTTTGGTTTGTTGGACTACATTCTGGATATGGCAAAATCCGAGTATCAAGTGCAACGTGGAACAGTTCTGTCCCTAATTGAGAGAGTGATGTCTAAACCCCTTTTTTCCCCCTTGTCTATAATCCAGCATGTGAAAGGACAAAGCCACAGTAGGCGTTGGATATAGGCATGATGGAGGTGGGACAAAGGCCCCAAGGTGGTTGATTGAGTGGGAGAAAAACTCAATGAGGGTATGAGGATTGGACAAAGAGAACATAGGGATGGCATGAGTTGGACAAAAACACAATAGGAGTAGGAAGAGCAGTTGAAGACCTCAGTGTATGTGGGATGATATGTACAAAGGCACAATAATGAAAAAGATCCCAGTGTAGGTTGGAGAAAAGGTAAATAAAAAAATGGGGCAGAGTCGAATGAGGACAATTATTTAGGTGAAGAGACCCTCAAAAATCTTCCGCTTCAGTTTCATGAAACCCTTTATCCAGCACTCCATCTCAGCAGTGGTGAGGAGTCGAGTTAGTCTTGAGTATGACCACTGAAGGACATCACTCAGACCTTTCTAAAGATGTGAGAGTAGTCGTAGGATATAGCTGACACTATGTATGAAGGAATGTATTGTATGTTATAGGGTAACATAAGGTACGTTGTAGATGAAAGGAAGTGGAGAAGGCAAGGTAATAAATTATCAAGGAATTGAAAAGGTTGACCAGTGGGTTGTAGATGACCACTAAATGGGCAGCAAAGAGATGCAAAAATGAGACTAATGAAAAAAATATGAGAAAATAGTATTGATAGAACTCTAGGGATTGCTACTTACTTCTTAATAGCAAACACTGTGAGGCCAATACGGACGCCTCTCTGGTGGAATTGCGCGTTCAGGATATCAATATTAAAGCTGCCGTCCCACACTATTGGCGCAAGCCAAGGAGTCACCATCATCACATCGGTCCTCCTAGAAATCAATATTCATATCAGCTTCTGATTGTCATTACATAAACAATTAAATATCGGAAATTCATAACAGAGTGTCCGTTCAGTAGAGCAATAATTATCACTAGTCAAAGAGTCGATAGATAATAATTAAACCAGCAGTTTTTATATGATGGATGATTCGCCCCCACTGTAATATTTGGTTGTGTCACCTTTTGCTGTGATTCCGGCACGCATCGTTTCGATAAGCTCATGCAATATCACAGCATGTATTTGCGTCCAGAGTGGCATTCATTTGTGGTCACGATCTTGTATTGATGATGGGAGAGTCGCAGCGTTGCGTAAAGTCTTCTCCAGCACATTATCCCAAAGTTTCTCAATGGGGTTAAGGTCTGGACTGCGCGGTCGCCACTGGCCAATCCATGTGTGTTAATGATGTCTCAACCACTCTTGCACAATTTGAACCAAATAAACAGAGACAACCACCAGGGTTTTGGCCAGGTAATGTACGTCTCCTCTTTTTGCCACTGCTCCATTACACATGTTGAGCCATCGCCCTGTTACCACTGCTCCATTACACATGTTGAGCCATCGCCCTGTTACTTACAAGCTCCTTCTGCCATAGCATGGTAAATTCCCCCAACACCCGAGGACCATTTGTGGCACAGCAGTCTGCCAGGGCGCACTATTTAGCTCAGGTCCACTATATGGTTAACCCACATATTTTCTATAATTATGATTAGTGCACTTTACCCTCATACTTTATATATAACAGACCCTTCACCTACATAGCACAACAAGCAAGGGAATTTGGGGTTGAGGCTCATAAACGTCACTCTAATGCTTATAGCACCATACTGAAGAGTCCATCTTTACGCTTTTAAAATATAATAGCTAGTATACTTTTTTTTACTGTATGCAGTCTGTGTCTGTACGTGTCTGCCGGCTGTAAAGCCTTTGATCTTGGCATATGCCGGTATTTGACAAAGACAAACTGTACATATTAAGGGAAACAGGAAGACTCACGTCGGCTTGGTGACCTCTGGCATGGGGTACAACATTCTGAGGACAGAATAAAAACTGGGTTAGCGAGAGAATCACATCACACAAATGCAATTAGCTGCTCACTGTGAAAGAGCGTAGTGGGCTCGCAGTCAGGGGGCGCTCACAATCACAGAGCTCTCCCAGTTAGCAGCTGTGCTGGGTTAGTGGCAGGAGGGGGCTGCTGTAGTGCTAAACAGACAGAACATATCCTCCATTATAGTGCTCGGGATTAGATTAGCTCAGAGTAGCACCCCCTCCTAATGGCGCCCTTGTCAACTCCCTAGTTGGCCTAATGGATGCACCTTTTCTGTTAGAGTCTGTGTGAGGTCAGGCTCTGCATAAGACTGGCCGTCCACTGGGTCCGTAGTTGGACGACCAACTTGGCCGTCCATCTACGGACAACTTTTTTGAATGATCTGGGTCGTCCACTGCAAGCCGACTAGACGGCCCAGATCGACCGACCGACAGGCTGCCGAACGCCGCTGATGAAGACCACCGGACTGAAGAAAAACAAAAAAACGCTATGGAAGACTGCCGGACTGAAGAAAACTCTGGCTGCTGTCCCTGGTGCTGAAAGGGCTTTAACATAAAGGACACTTTCCTCACTCTACAGCACCGCTGAACGCCACCGACATTACGGAAGACAAAAAACCCTGCATTTTGTTAAAATAAATAAAAATAATCGGGACTCAAAAATATACCCAAAAATACAAAAATATGTTCAGAAAAATAAATAAATATTTGCTGAAAATGAAAAAGAATAGACTGTTTAATATAAAAAAATGGAAACGAAAATATTATTTTCCAATGAATCCGATGGTATTCACCTGTCTTACCTTGAGTAGTTCGTCTTCGTCAAACAACTCCCATTCAAAAGGGAAAGATCGGTGGTCCGTGAAGTCACACAAAGTCGTCTGAAGTCGACCAATAGAAGGCGGAGGCAGTGGAAGAGGGTTGATTCTCCTCTGTGTTGTGGGATTAGTCTGACTACTGCAGACGACTTGTTAGTCGCCAAATACAGACCCAGTGGACGACCAGCCTAAGTGTGTGTGTGTGTGTTAGTGTCTGTGGGAGGCAGTGGCGGCTCTCTAATTAGGCACATTATGTGGCCACCTAAGGCCTCGTGCTCTCAAGGCCTCGTGGCCACCTAATTTGCCCCCGCAACCACAGACTGCACAGCGGTGGCACTAGATTCCAAGTGCAGTACCTGCTGATGCAGTCCTGGCTGTGCGGCCAGAGGACTCAGGGCTCCCACATCTGGCTCCTTCCCATTCTCCCATCATCATCCTGTCCCGTGGATCGCACACTGTGAGCGGGGGGGGGGCTGCTGAGGGGGAGATGGAGCTAGACTGAAGCCAGGGACCAGGGACAAGTCAGAGAGGTCACATTGAGGTGCAGGGCAAGTGATGTAGGTGGATTATTTTGTTTCCGGCAACCTGCAGTTATTGGGTTGCTGTTGGTAGGCTTAAGTCTACACTAAACGCCGCACATTCTTCAGTTTAACCCTCTCCCTTCCTCTCTCCGGGTCCCTCTATTGTTTACTTTCCTCCCCGCCCTCCTGTCTGTATTCCTCACTTCTTTCGTAAGTTAAGGTGGGGGTCTGTGTTTAAGGGTCACTCGAAGCTTTCTGTAGCCTGCCCCCCCAACCTTTTACCTTCCATATTAACTCTTTTATTGCCGTGAAGCTCTCTATATGATATACTCATAGACAGCACACATTACTGTGGTGACCATTACATTAAGTTGAAATTATTAACATAAATGGCTTACTTACTGTGTTATATGTTGGGCAAAAATAAAGCTTTTGGGGGGAGGGGAGGCCCTTCATGGATTTTTGCACATGGACTCTGAGGTTTCTACTTACTCCGCACATAATAAGTGTATATAATAAGGGCTAAATTACAATCTTCATGCAAATGTTTGTGCCGGCGCAAAAGAACGTTAACGCGAGGGGTAAAACCCTTTGCGCCGAATGCTGTATTACATAGTCAGCGCAACAACCGAGCGCAATTGTCTACCACGGGTGAAACTGCGCGACTCTGTGCAAGCTTATTGTACTTCGCGCGTCCTATACTTAACATTGTGAGCGCAAATGCGAATGTGCGCTGGTACGAGGATGGTATTACAATCTATTTTGCGGTAATTACCGCATAGCCTTTGCGGCATAATTTTATTTTAGCAACTGCAAAAAGCTGGTGCTAACGGCAAATCTGAACAACCTGGCCGAACCAAAAAAAGAAACAGCCCATAAAAAGGAATGCAGCAACAATATAATGGATGATGGCAGGTGTGTGTATTATTACTGTAGCATATGTGCTCATTTTGCATCATAGACGCAGAACCCGTCTCCGATGCCTCTGCCAGGTGCAATTCAGTTGCGTTTGATAGGTGTGCCTCTTCACCCAGGACATACTTGAAAACGAGAGAAATCTCAATGTATCCTTCCCGGTAAAATACTTTATAAATAAATAAATAAAAATAATAATTTTGATTGGCTGAATGGGTGCCAAAAACTGCGTGCGCAAAGAGTTTTGCACGAGACGGCACTGCGCCTGCATTTGTGCGTGTACTGTTTGCGCGCGCAATTGATCGGCGGAAGAAAAAAGCCGCGAGGATTGTAATTCCAGCTGTGATTTGCACTCGCAAAAGTTTAACGCTTGGTGCAAAAAATTTGCGTGAGGCTTTTGGCTTGAAGATTGTAATATAGCCCTAAGAGTATATAGGGTGAGGATGAGTATATAGTAAGTGTATATAGAATGAGAATGGGTATACTGTATAGTAAGGGCTCTATTACAATCTACAAACAAACGTTAACGCTCACCTGCGTGAGCATTAACGTTTGCTGCGGTATTTACTGCATAATAGAATCCAAACGCAAATGGGTTAAGAAACCCGTTTGCGTTTGGTACCTTGCGCTCCTCCGCGCGAGGTTACTGTACTTTGCCCTCCCCATGTTAAGCATAGGGAGCACAAAGTGTTAATCAGCGCTGGATTACTATATCCTAACGCTGATTAACGCCTGGCTCTGGTCAGCGAAAAGTTAACCAGAGCCAGGACTTGGTGTTAGCGGATTCTGCTCTGCAGAATCCGTTAACACCAGCCTTAAAAAATAAAAAATTAATCACATACTCACTCTCTGTCCTGCGGTGAGGACTGCGGCTCCAACCGCCTCCTCCGGCCGGCGGGAGCAGGGAAAGACTGGGGGAAAAAGTCCCCCCAGTCTCTCCCTGCTATCACTACGCCGACTGGCCGGATCTCGAGAGGCGAGATCCGGCTGGTCACATGACCGGCAGAGAAGAACTCAATGGAGTCCTATGGACTCCAGCGAGTGGATGCTTGCAGCTGCGCTCAGCGCTGCTGTGACCATCCTGGAATTTTACGCTCAGAAACAATGCCGGCAGTATTCTTTGCGCCTGCATTGTAATCCAGCGTTAAAACACGGGCGCAAGGGGGAAAACTGCTGGCGCAGTTTTTCCTCCCTTGCGCCCACGTTTTAACGCGAAGAGTGTAATAGAGCCCTAAGTGTATATAGGGTGAGGATGATCATATAGCAAGTGCATATATAGTGTGAGGGTGTGTATATAGTAAGTGTAAATAGGGTGAGGATGGGTATATAGTATGGCTATATAGTAAGTGTATATAGGGTGAGGATGTGTATATAGGGTGAGGATGGGTGTATTGTAATGTATTTATAAAATGGTTTTATTTGTAATGCACAAGTAATCTAGTTAGTTTATTTAAGTGGTAGTGTCCCTTTAAAAAAAATTGCCACATGGCACTAGAGTGTTTGGGTTCGGCTTGAAGGAGCGGTGGCAACTCTAGCTGTACCCTGTGTCTGTCTGGAGATACTGGATTAAGTAATCATGTATTAAATATTCATAAAATATGAAATTTCTACAGTTAGTTTTGTGTCACTTCCATTTTTTTAATATGGGCGTTAGTGGGGGCCTCCTGTGAGTTTCGCCTAAGGCCTCAAAAAGTCTAGCGCCACCTCTGGTGGGAGGTCAGGGTCTGTGTAAGTGTGTGTGTCAGTGTCTGTGGGAGGTCAGGGTCTGTGTAAGTGTGTGTGTCAGTGTCTGTGGGAGGTCAGGGTCTGTGTAAGTGTGTGTGTCAGTGTCTGTGGGAGGTCAGAGTCTGTGTAAGTGTGTGTGTGTCAGTGTCTGTGGGAGGTCAGGGTCTGTGTAAGTGTGTGTGTCAGTGTCAGTGGGAGGTCAGGGTCTGTGTAAGTGTGTGTGTCAGTGTCTGTGGGAGGTCAGGGTCTGTTTAAGTGTGTGTGTCAGTGTCTGTGGGAGGTCAGAGTCTGTGTAAGTGTGTGTGTGTCAGTGTCTGTGGGAGGTCAGGGTCTGTGTAAGTGTGTGTGTCAGTGTCAGTGGGAGGTCAGGGTCTGTGTAAGTGTGTGTGTCAGTGTCTGTGGAGGTCAGGGTCTGTTTAAGTGTGTGTGTCAGTGTCTGTGGGAGGTCAGGGTCTGTTTAAGTGTGTGTGTCAGTGTCTGTGGGAGGTCAGGGTCTGTGTAAGTGTGTGTGTCAGTGTCTGTGGGAGGTCAGGGTCTGTGTAAGTGTGTGTGTCAGTGTCTGTGGGAGGTCAGGGTCTGTTTAAGTGTGTGTGTCAGTGTCTGTGGGAGGTCAGGGTCTGTTTAAGTGTGTGTGTCAGTGTCTGTGGGAGGTCAGGGTCTGTGTAAGTGTATGTGTCAGTGTCTGTGGGAGGTCAGGGTCTGTGTAAGTGTGTGTGTCAGTGTCTGTGGGAGGTTAGGGTCTGTGTAAGTGTGTGTGTCAGTGTCTGTGGGAGGTCAGGGTCTGTTTAAGTGTGTGTGTCAGTGTCTGTGGGAGGTCAGGGTCTGCGTGTGGCTCTGATGATGTTTGCCATGCAGGTCCATGGGGAATTACTGAACATGATCATATGTTCAATGCCGCCGAGTTACCTGTTCAGTACGGCATCTTTTTTTTTCCTTTGACACGAGATGTCACTGAGATCAACAGAACTGTGGAAATAAATGAGATGATATTACAAAGTATTCATGCTGTTTGGTTATGGATATTAGTTGCTGACACGTATGATTAACACAGCATTGTATCTCATGCAATGTAATGCACACGGATTAATCCCGCTCAGGAATCGCTCCTTGATTGACTCTGTTATCCAAGTCTTGTAGATTCCTACGTCGATTTGGAGTCGTCGGGGCCTGTTTTTGTAGGCGGTATGAGTATAATAAGTATAATGAAATTTGCCAACGACGTGTCTGGGTTTATATATATAAACCTATTTAAATTAAACAAAAGTGAGATTAAAATCCTCCTTTAAGCAGAATTGTGTCACTCTCCCCACCGCTGACCGACTGCACCGTGCTTGCTGTTTGTATCCAGGCAGGACATGAAAAGTGCTCCCCATGCTCAAAACTAGTATCCAGACCTGTAACAGTTAATCACAATAAACACACCACACCTACCTGCCTTGAATAAAGGACCACCCCCTTTCCTCAGGGCTTCAGCATTGTGACTTTCTGCACTCATAGAGATCAGACCTATTTCTGCTTTGCTCCTGATATCTGTGTGTAGACCCTGCATACCTACTTGACCACGGCTTTCTGGATATTCCCTTTGTACTGCGATTGGATCCCTCCAGTGTTCTGTGTCCTGTCTACAGCACCCTTGTGTCTCCCTCCCCAAGGTACCTCCCAAGCTCCAAGTCCCAAGTTTCATTGTGTCCTCCCTTCAAGTATTCACAAGACCCCACTGTAGTCAAGACTCCTGGCTACATCATCTACCCTGGTCATCTCTCTGCAACCCCTGTGTATCACCAAAGCTTGCTGGCTCTCCTGCTCCTGCCTCCACCCTTTCCCTCAAGCATATATTCATCCGCATCCTAGGCTCATGCCAACACTCCAGTACCCCTGCGGTGCCATCCAATGACACCCAACGGTGCTGGTCATGACAGATTGCCAGAGAGAATACGTCACTGTGAAAAACACTCCCGCACTCTAGCAAATCCCAGACATACTTTGCCGCAGAGCCCCCTTGTTACATTCCCTGTATGGAGCAAGGGATTCTGGTCAAGATATGCAAATTAAGTCCACAATTGTTTTTGGGTCTAGTAGTCTGTTGGAGCGCAGTCACCACACAAAGCCGGGGCAATGCCATGCTTGATGGCTGGTGGCAGGACCACCTCTAGCATTTGAGGGGCACTGGGCGAAAACATGGTTTGGGGCTCCTCACCACCCTCTCAATGCCAAACCTCCTTATACGCAACCATTTTTAACACACACAGATACACACGCTGATGCCCTCCGGATCTTCCCAACTCTCCACATGTAGACACCCCTGACCTCTCTCACCCCTAGCTAGACATCCCCTCAACAACTCTCCAAAGACAGACTTCCCCTCTACCCCAGATAGAGAGGTGGCAGTCGCTGACACTTTTTATCACAAAGAGGGTGTCAGCAGTGGTGTGGGGACCAGGGCGTGTGCCCTGGTTGCCCCACGCAAAGAGCAAGCTTGCCTCGAGCCTGGAGACCAGCAAGGGTGTTCGTTGGCCCTGTTAGTTTTGAAACTAGTTTATTCCTATTCTCTAGTCAACAAACATAGGTTCATGAGATCGGACAGTGGCACAGGTGGCCCGTCCTACCGTAGGTTCCTGCTCCGGTCTCATAATAGCATTTTTAGCCCATTGGTGCCATTGCAGAAGAATGTGAAACCTTGTACAAATCAGCTTTTGTCCATCCAATTGACAGCTGGTGTTCGGTCACTTCATCGAACCTGTGGCAACTTGAAATCTACATCACTTCCAGTGATGTGGAATCAGCTGTTCGACTAAAAAGGCACACAATGCACATGCGCAGTACGCCACAGCCACACAATGCGCATGCGCACTCTACGTCGCACCTTCCACAATGAACATGTGACCAGTGCGGCATATTGTGTGGCTGTGGTGTATCGCACATGCACATTGTGTGGCTGTGGTATATTGCCCATGTGCATTATGTGACGTACCACACATTGTGCGCCTTTGGAGCCGAACAGCTGATTCCACATCACCGGAAGTGACATGGATGCACAGGAAGTGATGTGGGTCTTGAGTTGTATTGAGTCTGATGAAATGATGGAACACCAAAGCTGAATCCTTCAGTTCTCATCTTTTTGACCTTAGCTGGGCCTGGGCTTCATTGGGCAGTTACACCTAACAAGGACCATTTGCAGGAATTATCCTATAGGAGCTCAGAAAACAAATTCTTGAACTTGGTGACGCAAAACACGAGCATCTTTATACTGGTTACATTTTGAACTCGTAACAGCCTCATTAAATTTTATGCTTTTTTCCCCTAAATTATAATGCTGTGATTCTCTTTTGTTTATTCGATTATGTTACCTGGATAGTCAGGATCGCTGTATGCTTAGTAAGTGCTCTAATTGAGATAGGTTTTGGTTTGTAGTTTTGGTGTAATCACCTCCTGCAGTATCGATTCAAAGCCAAGTGTTGCATCTGTTCATGATGGAAGAAAAAGACCTCTCATTTGCGCAACTTCATGTCTGCGGCTGTTTATACCCTAGAGCAGGGGTGGGCAATTATGACCCTCTAGATGTTTTGAAACTACATTTCCCGTGATGCTCGGCTGCTCATTAGGTTTGTAGAGCCTCAAGGGAAATGTAGTTTCAAAACATCTGGAGGGCCGTAATTGCCCACCCCTGCCCTAGCTTGTTGTTTGTGGAGCTTGTTGTTTGGCTGGAACCAAGTATCCGGAGTGGTTGCTGTATCACACTATCATTCTAACTAGCTTTCTTTTATCTATATATCTAACAATCAATCTTTTAGCTTTGTATCTATCAATCTATCTATCTAAATCCATATATAATAGTAAATATAAATTACATACATATCACATTGCAGTTACGATTCATCTCTGGAAGCCTGGAGGAAGAGGAGCCCAATATTTTGGTTTATTTGCTATTTTAAATTCAAGATATTGTTGACTCTTGTTCCAATGGCCCAAGAGAGATCTGTGAAGGATATGACCCATTTGTCCCCCTGAACACAAAGACATTATTGTCAAAAAGTGCACAAGTGGCAAAGACCAGTTGGAGAAGACAGAAGAACAAGAAGAGCTGGTAATTCTCGCTGGCAATGGTTATTACAATGCTTGGTTTACTCATGGCTGTCAACCAACCACCTGCTAACACAGAGGAGCCAGGAATGTGCCCGTTTGACATATATAACAATACCCCTTTACATAAGGGGCCCCATGCAGAAATGAAATGAAACTTAACGTTTACTTAATCTTGCTAAAAAAAAATAAACACAAAAAGAACTAAACCATACACCTCGGAAAAAATAAATGTGTACACAATATAAAAAACTTAGAAGCAATTTGACTATATACCAATGTAAATCACCTCTATCATATATACATCCAAAGTTGCCTATAATGTTACAATTTGTAATAACCATATGAAGATACGAGGGGAAGAGCGTCTCATACGCAGCAGCTTATTCGGGCAGACAATTAACTTCAGTATCAATTAACACGGATATATACAGGGTTATTCAAAGAGATCCGAATTGCTTGTGAAAGGTAACCGAACGCTGAAAATCAGTGTTCGGTTACCTTTCTTGGCCATTCGGCTATCCAGAGAGCAGGCAATTCGCTAAATCCTGGCGAATTGCCTGAACATACGGTGCCTGTTCGGTCCCTGTTCGAGGGCAGTGAAATCCCCATGAAAAAGCACTGCTTCGGCTATTCAGAGAACACAAACCAGCAGTGAAAGGTTCCCCTAATGCCCTGCCATTCGGTGGTTTAAGTCGGCAAATTTATTCAGGAGAATCCCATAGGCTTCAATGTTAAAAATATTCCCGTTTTAATTCAATATCTAATAAACCGTTCATGATAAAATTATGCAGTAAAGAGTCTCTTTACTTATAGATTTTTTAGGATACTTTAACCACTTGAATGCTAAGGACGCGCTCAGCGCGTCCTCAGCATTCCCGCTGGTATGCGGAGGACGCGCTGAGCGCGTCCTCGCATTGGGGTCAGCGTTCGGCCGGGTACCGGCCGATCGCTGGCCCCTCCGGTGCGGGCTGACATCCTGGATGTCAGCCCGGCATCCGGAGCAGTGGCCGCCATTATATGTGTCATCGCGCCCCCGCGATGACACATAATTCAGGCGCCCCCCCCGCATGTGCGGAGGAGGCGCCTGAAAGGGAGGGGGGGGAGGTCCTTCGGACCTCTCTCCCTCCCGATCGGCGGCTCACAGGGGCTTAACCCAGGCATCATTTGGAAGGGCACAGCCTGCCCTTCCAAATGATGCCTGGCATTAACCCCTGGGGAGCTGGATCGCAAATCGGCGCTGAAAAGCGCCGATTTGCGATCCTTCCCGGGAGCTGGCCGACATCTTGGATGTCGGCCAAGCTTCCGGGAACTCCCCCAGAGGACTGGCGTCATCGTGCGCAGCACGATGACGCCAGTCCTAGCATTAACCCCTAACTGCCACGAAGTGTGGAGATAGGGAGTTCCAATGAACTCCCTATCTCCCGATCCGTGGCAGTTAGGGGTTAAATTTTGATATCGTTGGATCGGCCAGAGCATGGCCGTTCCAACGATACCAAACATGAAAGTAAAAAAAATTGTAAAAAAAAAAAAAAAAAAAAAAAAAAAAAAAAAAAAATTAAAAAAAAAAAAAATAATAAAAAAAAAAATAAACACTTTTTTTTTTTTTTTTTGTTTTGTTAATGCAGCAATATTGTTCCCATTTCAATTATAATGTGAACAATGATGCTGCATTAACGATTTTTGTATGCGGTGCGTTTGTTAAAAATGGTGTCATTTTCCCCAAAAAAAAATGTAACGAGACCCCATCTCTAATTTTTTTAACAAGCGCACCCCATACAAAATATAACCGCAATTGCTCGCATGTTAAAATGTGGAAAAAAACACTTTACACGCTGTAAATTATTGAAAATACATATTTTATTGCATTTTTTGTTATAATATACAAACATGACATAACGTATACATATAATAATGACATATTATGAATCTACCGAGTCTGACGGAAAGAACGATATATAATATGTCGATGTCATATACTAAAATAAGCCTTCAAAACACGTTTAAACATGATGCGCAAAACAGGTAAAAAATGACCTCAGCACAGAGGCGGGAAAAGCCTCAGCAGCGAAAGGGTTAAGCATTTTTCTGATTTTTTTTTTTTTTTTAAAAGTCCGATTTTTTTTGATTTTTTTTTTCAGTTTACTTATTTTTTTTGTAACAGCCCTCTTTATTATCATTCCCTGGACCTCGTGTGAAAATTTCAGACATTTTCGCTCAGTAGTTTCTTTGCAAAAAGCGTTTCATTTTCCCAGATTCATACAAATGGTTTTGCTAATTTATTCACTGCCTCGTCTACGTCACAGCTGCTTCGGCTCTGTGTGATTCGGCTCCTGTTCGGCTCCTGTTCGGCTCCTTTTCGGGTTTTTCGAAGGTTAATCCAGATGTTTTTGCTTGTTTTCAGCGTGCATTCGGTTAGGTTTCGTCAGGTATGCGGCAGCTTTTCCCTGCAATTCGGCGACCCTGTGCTGTTTGCTGAATACACCGCAGGGTCACCGAAATGCAATCGGCAAAAGGAACCGAATTGAAGAGAACGAAAAGTCACCGAACGTGCGGTGACTTTTCGAATCTCTTTGGATAACCCTGATACTGATCGCCTATAGACTGTTGCACTTTCATTAATCCTGACTGATCCTTCGCCTAAATTGGCCACATAACCTTAATTAATTTAAGTAGATGGCACAGCATCATGTTACAATTGCATGTGAGACTTAACACAACAATAAATTGAATGGCAGTGATACAAAGTCTCACAAGCAGTAACATTAACAATATAGAAACATAGAAAAATTTCGGCAGATAAGAACCTTACGGCCCATCTAGTCTGCCCAATTACATGGATACTTAACCTCAATATTGAATGCTTGGACAAATCCTTGTACCAGCCTACTCTCATAGACCCTTAGTAGGTGTATAGAAGGCGGAATGGAAACCCAGTTCAGAAAAAAAGTGCTAAGAAATGCTACATATAATGCTGCAATGTAACTTGGTCAAAAGGATGTGCGTTTCGCCACTACGGCTCGTCAAGGATGCTAGGGATGCGTCGGATGGGCGTCTTTTTGACCAGTGCGTTCTTCTTTCCTCGGGTTATTGATATATCAGGAAACAAGCGGCACTCTCAGGTCGATATATCAGGAAACAAGCGGCACTCTCAGGGCTATTGATATATCAGGAAACAAGCGGCACTCTCAGGGCTATTGATATATCAGGAAACAAGCGGCACTCTCAGGGCTATTGATATATCAGGAAACAAGCGGCACTCTCGAGGCTATTGATATGTCAGGAAAAAAACAGCACTCTCGGGTTATTGATATATCAGGAAACAAGCGGCAGTCTCAGGTTATTGATATATGAGGAAACAAGCGGCACTCTCGGGGCTATTGATATATGAGGAAACAAGCGGCACTCTCGGGGCTATTGATATATGAGGAAACAAGCAGCACTCTCGGGTTATTGATATATCAGGAAACAAGCGACAGTCTCAGGTTATTGATATATCAGGAAACAAGCAGCACTCTCGGGTTATTGATATATCAGGAAACAAGCGACAGTCTCAGGTTATTGATATATCAGGAAACAAGTGGCACTCTCGGGTTATTGATATATCAGGAAACAAGCGACAGTCTCAGGTTATTGATATATCAGGAAACAAGCGGCACTCTCGGGTTATTGATATATCAGGAAACAAGTGGCACTCTCGGGTCGATAATCAGGAAACAAGTGGCACTCTCGGGTCGATAATCAGGAAACAAGCGGCACTCTCGGGTCGATAATCAGGAAACAAGCGGCAGTCTCGGGTCGATAATCAGGAAACAAGCGGCACTCTTGGGTCGATAATCAGGAAACAAGTGGTACTCTCTGGTCGATAATCAGGAAACAAGCGTCACTCTCGGGTCGATAATCAGGAAACAAGCGGCACTCTCAGGGTTATTATTTATATATTGGGAAAGAAGAGGCACTCTCGGGTGGATAATCAGGCAAGAAGCGGCACTCTTGGGTCGATAATCAGGAAACAAGTGGCACTCTCGGGGTTATTAATATATAGGGAAAGAAGCGGCACTCTCGGGATGATATATCAGGAAAGAAGCAGCACTCTCGGGATGATATATCAGGAAAGAAGCGGCACTCTCGGGATGATATATCAGGAGAAGCGGCACTCTCGGGATGATATATCAAGAAAGAAGCGGCACTCTTGGGATGATATATCAGGAAAGAAGCGGCACTCTCAGGTCAATATATCAGGAAACAAGAGGCACTCTCGGGTCTATTGATATATGAGGAAACAAGCGGCACTCTCGGGTTATTGATATATCAGGAAACAAGTGGCAGTCTCGGGTCATTGATATATCAGGAAACAAGCAGCACTCTTGGATTATTGATATATAAGGAAACAAGCGGCACTCTCAGGTTATTGATATATCAGGAAACAAGCGGCACTCTCGGGATGATATATCAGGAAACAAGCGGCACTCTCGGGATGATATATCAGGAAACAAGCGGCACTCTCGGGATGATATATCAGGAAAGAAGCGGCACTCTCGGGGCTATTGATATGTGAGGAAACAAGCAGCACTCTCGGGTTATTGATATATCAGGAAACAAGCAGCACTCTCGGGTTATTGATATATCAGGAAACAAGCGGCAGTCTCAGGTTATTGATATATCAGGAAACAAGCGGCACTCTCGGGTTATTGATATATCAGGAAACAAGCGGCTCTCTTGGGTCGATAATCAGGAAACAAGTGGCACTCTCGGGTCGATAATCAGGAAAGAAGCGGCACTCTCAGGGTTATTAATATATCGGGAAAGAAGCGGCACTCTCGGGTCGATAATCAGGAAACAAGCGGCACTCTTGGGTTGATAATCAGGAAACAATTGGCACTCTCGGGTCGATAATCAGGAAACAAGCGGCACTCTCAGGGTTATTATTAATATATCGGGAAACAAGCGGCACTCTCAGGGTTATTAATAAATCAGGAAAGAAGCGGCACTCTCGGGATGATATATCAGGAAAGAAGCGGCACTCTCGGGATGATATATCAGGAAACAAGTGGTACTCTCAGGTCGATAATCAGGAAACAAGCGGCACTCTCAGGGTTATTAATATATCGGGAAAGAAGCGGCACTCTCGGTCGATAATCAGGAAACAAGCAGCACTCTCAGGGTTATTAATATATCAGGAAAGAAGCGGCACTCTCGGGTCAATATATCAGGAAACAAGCGGCTCTCTCGGGGCTATTGATATATCAGGAAACAAGCGGCACTCTCGGGTTATTGATATATCAGGAAATAAGCAGCACTCTCGGGGCTATTGATTTATCAGGAAACACTCTCGGGATAATATATCAGGAAACAAGCGGCACTCTCGGGATGATATTTCAGGAAACAAGTGTCACTCTCGGGTCGACAATCAGGAAACAAGCGGCACTCTCGGGTCAATATATCAGGAAACAAGCGGCACTCTCGGGATGATATATCAGGAAACAAGCAGCACTCTCGGAATGATATATCAGGAAACAAGCGCCACTCTTGCGATGATATATCAGGAAACAAGCAGCACTCTCGGGATGATATATCAGGAAACAAGCAGCACTGTCAGGATGAGAGTGCCTCTTGTTTCTTGATATAACTATATGTATATTACACACCACAGTCCTGTGTAGCGCTGCTTTAAAAACACTGTATTCTGGTGCATTGAACTATTGCCGCCACCAGAGGGAGACAGAGACATTGTTAGACTATGCTGGACAAAAACTGAACTACCATGATCCTTTGCGTGAGAACAGGAAGGGGGTGGTACAGGAAAAGGAAAGATCAGCAGCCTCGTGCAAGGCAGAAGGAGAGTGAGTGGAGCAGTGAAAGGTGGAGGATGCACGTTGGAGCTGTCAGGGATCGCAACCAGGCCGGAGTACAGACGCTGTCTTACTGGTGCTGGAGATCGGGACAGTGACCATGTTAAGACCTACCTGCGTAGCGCTGAGAGGTCTGGAGGAAGAGTTAGATCCGGCAGAACCCCGAGTTAGGAGACCGCGCTGATCGATTGGGAGTGCAGGTGGTGGATCGTTGTTCCAGTTGCGGAGATTTGGCAAGCAGGGAGCAGATTCAGTGGCATTGAGTCCCAGTGTACAGCGGGGAGGATCCTTTGATTGAGGCATCGGGTACTGGACAGTCCCGTTCATCGGATGGGTGAGAGGCCTCCCAGGCCGCAGTTCCCAAATAAGAAACGCATGCTGCAATATTGTTTAAAAATCCACTGGGCCCCAACGGTGACTAGTCGAAGATTGTTTTGTTTCATTCACTGGCCAGTTGAATACAGTACCCGGGTACCCGAGACAACACACATACACATTTTTGAGCTATTATTCACGGGACTTACACTCCAGAACTGAGGGGGTTAACCGTTTCTTTTGCCGCTGTGTGTTTTTCCCACATTACGAATTCTTGTTACTCAAATACCGTATATACGTATTATATGCTGCTTTATTGGGATCAGTAAAGAATATAATATATAAAAATCCACAACAGTGCTGGTGTATAGTTATTTCCTAGTGCGGTGAGACTAACCCGAGGTTTATTCAGCGGCTCCTCCGGGAGTGAGCGCTACACCTGCATAGAAAGATTTTTCACCCACAGATGATTATCACACTATACTCACTTCCGTTCTTTGCAGGAGCAAAACCCTTGCAGTTTGCTGTATGTAAATCCACTCCAGTAACTTGAAACAGTAGAAAAGAAAATATTATTAAAACATACAGGTAAATAGGAATCTTGTAGTTGCTTTAAATTCTCATCAAAATAGGTTAAGACTCAGGCCTTGCGCGAACAGATTATTATTATTATTCTTTATTTATAAAGCGCCAGCATATTCCGCAGCGCTGAACAATAAACACAGTATAGACAGGGGTACAATACATTGAACAACATTTGACAAACAGTACAGGAGGAAATGAGGGCCCTATTCCCGTAGGAACTCACAATCTGGGAGGGTTGGGGTTGGAAACAGGAGGAGAGGACTGCAAGGTGAGAGTGATTGATGGTTACAGATTGAATTAGTGAGAAATATCTGGACACGTGTCATTCACCTCCATACAGACTAGAATTGTCAGGTCGGCCATGTTTTTCTGGACACATATTACTGTTTCATGCAGAGGGAAAGCACACGGAAAAGTGCTGCCCTGCAACATGTATAATTCATATGTTATGGGAAGGAAATCAAGGCAGGTCGTCTGGGATTCCTTACCGGCAGCGTAAGGATCCTACATGCCACAGGGTTGCATTTTTCACGCATTGTCCATCAGCATGAATACATTATAGGGGTTATTCACAGAGAGCCGAATTGGATTTGAAATTGCATCGAACAGTGAGTTTCCCCGTACGGTGACATTTTGTGGCCAGTCGGCTATTCAAAAAGGTGGCAGTTCAAATTTTGGCGAATTGCAAGCGAAATATGGTGCTCTTCGACAGCAGTGACATCTCGATAAAGAATCAATGGTTAATCTATTCAGAGACACCGAACAGCACCGAAATGTCAGTGCCTTGACTTGCTAATGCCTTGATGTTCGGTGTTTTCATTCGGCAGGTTTAGAATAGTCAGGCGAATCCCATAGGTTTCCAATGTAAAGAATATTCCCTGTTTTTATTAAATATTTAGTAAACCGTTTATTCTTTTAATTTGCAGCAAAACGTTTCTTTATTTATAGATATTTAAGAATTTTTTAAGCATTTTTCGTTTTTTTTTTCTGTGAATTTGTTTTTCAGAATTTTTTTACATAGCTTTTTTTTCTGTAACAAAGCTTTTATTAAAATTCATATCTTATCTTATATGTCATTTTCATACATTTTCGTGCAGTAGTTTTTTTTCAAACAGCTTTTAAAAGTTGCAGTGTTTTTTTTTGTTCTACCCATTCGTTGGCTTTTTGGCTTTTTCCGGCAGCTGCTCAGCGCTCTGTTCAGCGGATCGTTGGCTTTTTTCAGATGCGTTTAGCGGTTTTGCGGCGGCTCGTCGGGTGCATTCTGCTTGTTTTCGGTGGCTTATCAGATCGATCCGATGTTTCTGCGGTGTTTTTTTCCATTTGGTTCAGCTATTTTTTGAATGTGTTCGGCACTTCGGGGACCCTGTGATGAATGCTGAATTCACCGCAAGGTACACGAATTTGACTCCCCGAAGTGCCGGGAACGAAAGATCATTTTTTTTATTCTTTGAATAACCCTGTATGTGTCTGGAGAAACATGGCCGATCTGGTAACCCTGAAACAGATTACACTCCTCCAATGACTTGCACCCATCTACTAAGAGTTTCATGAGCCTTCATTGCTTAATACACATTAGTTTCACTTTATTTATTTATTTTTTGCATAACAAAACTTGACTTATCTTTGAGCTTTTCCTACCACCTCAGTATCCTTAGGCTGGGGTCAGACCAGCGCATTTTTAACGTGCGTTCTGGCGCACTTAATCACGGCCACACTAGCAGCAAATGACGGGCAATGACGGCCAATATACGAAGTACGGTCGCACGAAAGTCCGGCCGCGCAACGCAAGTGGAAAATGAATGCATTTTTTCGAGAACGCAGAACCGCTAGTACGGACGTACAGAATGCGCTGCGCCCGCTAGCGGTGTGTGTGTGTGATTTGGAGACGTCAGACCCTGCTCGTGTCCGGCCAACATAACGTCCAGACGCAAAATGTTTCCTGGTTTGGATTCGTAAAACATCACGCACGAAAATGCGCATCGTATGACCGTTTTCGCCTATTCCGTGAAAAAATACGTCAATACGTTCGGACGCACTTTTTTACGTTCGCGTGTAAAAATGCTTTCGTTTGACCCTAGCCTTGGATCTGCCTCTGCTCCTAAACCCACCATGCAGGGTGCACAATGTATCCCACACTATGGCCCCTATGGCCCCGCAGTTTCCCCCCTTGCGCCCACGTTTTAACGCCAGATTAAAATGCAGGCGCGAAAAATGCTGCCTGCATGGTTATCGAGCGTTAAAGTTAGGGATGCGCGCGGCAGCGCTAGGCGCAGCCGCACGCATCCTCTCAATGGAGTCTGTCCTGTCCCCACTCCACGTACCCCCGGGGTCTATGTGCAGCTTAACAGGCAGGTAAACCTCTCCTACGAGTCAATGAACGGGACCGGTTTGCAGTCTGAAGGTTTTATTAACCCGTTGTAGGAATGTGGTAAAACTATAGGAAAACAGAAATATACGATATAAAGATACAGAATATATACGTGTTTTACAAAGATAATAATACAAAACAGGATGTGTCCATATAAAACGTGGGGGTTTTATAATCAGGCCGGACTAAGATTACATGAAAACAGCTGGCTGCAATATAAGGGTTTACAAATTTACAGCACATAAGGTGCTTCTAAAGCTGAGGGAAACTGTAAGGTGACTGGGAGGAATTTAGACCATAACCTTACCGACGATGCTTTCAATAGGGGGAGAGATTGTAATGAGGTGTTCCTTCCAGCTCCTGTGGTGAAGGAAATGGTGGCCTCTCTCCCACAATCCCCTGTAATAGTGAGGGAAGCACATGACTTAGGCTAGAGTCAGACTAATGCATTTTTCGCGTCGTCCGTGAAAAAGTGCGGTCGAACGACTGGACGTATTTTTCACGGAATACGCGATAGCAGTCATACGATTCGCATTTTCATCCGTGATTTTGTACTGATCATCAATAAAACACTTTTTGCGTCTGGACGTTATGTTGGCCGGACGTGTGCAGCGTCTGACGTCTCCCAATCACGCAAACACGCCGCTATGCGGCCGCAGCGCACTCTGTACGTCAGTAGTAGCGGTTTGACGTTCTCGAAAAAATGCGTTCGTTTGCCACTTGCGTTGCACGGCTGAACTTTCGTGCGGCCGTTCGTCGTATGTTCCCCGGCATTGGACGTCATTTGCTGCTAGCACGGCCGTGATTTCGTGCGGCTAAACGCACGTTAAAAATGCGTTCGTCTGACCCTAGCCTGAGCCTATAGGAATTCTGGGAAGGCTGAATACCAGGGTGCTGTAAAAATAAACGGCCACTAGATGGCGTCTCTAAACACATTACATTTCTGCTTTGAAGGCAGCACACTCCCCGCCTGGTGTCGGTAGACGCCACCATCGGAGTCTTCTGATTGTGATAGTGTTGTACGAGCAAAGAAGGGATGTGATGACAACCAGGGATCAATACAGGATGCTTCTCTGAAAAGTCTATGCTAGCTTCCTGAAGACGACCTCCTACTCTTAGCAAGCCGTCTTCATCGATGAATGGATCGAGTTTCTTGAAACCACTGTCTTTAGGAAGAGATCTCTGATTAGTGATACAGTCAATTTCGTTAGTGTAGATTTCTTGTTGTACTGTACGGATAATTATATTTCTTGCCTGTTCCAATTCAGTTGCTTTGTAGGCGCTGTTACAGCGGTGCCAACCTTTACAGTCCCTTAATTCTGCGGGCGTAGTATTTCTGGAAGAACGAACTTCATGAATTAAGCAAGCGATGCCCCTAACAAGTGACCTCCAGGTAGAGAACTTGTTGAATCTGAGAGATCCGAGCGGGTTGCTTGACGTCACTGTGTGTAGTGTAGACACCTGAGGTCGGACTTCTTCATCCGTATCTATATCTACCAGTTGAAATGTGTGACAGTCAGAAGTGATATTCTTAGAGTTATGTAAGAATGCAGGACCTGTAAGCCATGTTGAGTCTTTTAGATTGTTAGCGGCAACAGATCTGGTTGCATGGTCTGCAGGGTTGTGGTCGGTAGGTACGAAATGCCATTGTTTTGGGTAAGTGGATCTTCTGATTCTATGTACCCTGTTGCTGACATAAACATAGAAACGTCTGGATTCGTTGCTGATGTAACCCAAGACTACTTTGCTGTCTGTGTAGAACTCAGCGTCTTTAATCTCTATGTTCAATTCTGTGGTGATCAGTTCAGCTAGTTCCACTGCCAGTACGGCAGCGCAGAGTTCCAATCTAGGTATTGTATGTTCTGGGAGTGGTGCAAGTTTCGCTTTTCCCATGATGAATCCTATATGACATTGCTCTTCGATGTCTACAGTCTTTAGATAAGCTACTGCAGCGATTGCTTTGACAGATGCGTCTGAGAAAACACAGAGGTTTTGTGTTCGAACTTCTGAAGAGGGCACGGGGGCATATGGACGTGCAATGTGAACTCTGGCCAAAGCTGTTAGAGAGTTTTTCCACTCCATCCACAAACCCTTTTTCTCAGTGGGGAGCGGGTCATCCCAGTCTTTTGTCTCCCAGGTAAGATCTCTGAGTATTGCTTTACCTTGAATGGTGACGGGAGCTGCAAATCCTAGGGGATCGTAAAGGCTGTTTATAACGGACAGGGTACCCCTGCGGGTGTATGGTTTTTCTTCTGGACTGACTTGAAAGGTAAAGGTGTCACTATTTAAGTCCCAAAGCAGACCAAGGCTCCGTTGAGTAGGGAGGACGTCAGTACCTAGGTCTAAATCTTTCAAATCATTAGAATGGTCTTGGGAAGGGAAGGCTTTAATTACCCCTTTGCTGTTAGAAGCAATTTTGTGAAGTCTCAAGTTTGAGTGGGAGAGCATACTTTGAGTTCTTTTTAGGAGACTGATAGCAGCC
Organism: Leptobrachium leishanense; assembly: GCA_009667805.1. NCBI lineage: Eukaryota > Metazoa > Chordata > Amphibia > Anura > Megophryidae > Leptobrachium > Leptobrachium leishanense. Next base: position 137,540,307 of record CM019071.1, read on the forward strand.
TCATCTGTGGGCAGTGATTTTAAACAGTCGTCTACATAGAAGTCCTTATCTACAAAGTGTCTAACGTCTGCCCCATATTTCGCTTCTCCTTCCTTAGCGGACTGTCTGAGTCCATAAATAGCAACTGCAGGAGAGGGGCTGTTACCAAAGATGTGTACCCACATACGGTACTCTATGATATCTTTGGAGGGGTCGTTATCTTTAAACCAAAAGAATCTCAGGAAATTTCTGTGTTCTTCTTTAACAAAGAAGCAGTGAAACATCTGTTGAATGTCGGCCATAAATGCAACTGAATCTTTACGAAAACAGAGGAGTACTCCTATGAGTCTGTTATTAAGGCCGGGACCTGACAGTAAGACATTGTTTAAGGAGACACCCTCATGTTTGGCACTAGAGTCGAACACTGCTCTAATCTGGCCTGGTTTCTTTGGATGGTATACTCCAAATATGGGTAGGTACCAGCACTCTTCACCGTCAGTTAAGGTAGGTGCTACTTCTGCATGACCGTTCTCAAGTATTTTCTCCATGAAGCTGAAAAAGTGGTTTTTCATTTCTGGCTTTCTTTGAAAACTGCGCCTAAGAGACACAAAGCATTTATAGACTTGTTCTCTGTTGTTAGGCAAACGCTGTCTTTGGGGTTTAAAGGGTAGAGGTGCGACCCAACTGTTAGAGTCATCCTTAACTATTCCCTGTTCCATGATCTCTAAGAACAACCTATCTTCAAAGGACGTAGCTACCTGGTAATCTGTTTTAGTGCTGAGAAATACTGAGGACCCTAGGTGACCTTGGTCACTGTCACAGTAAGGGTCTACGGTAGGTTTGGGCAGATAGGTGTTATGTGGTAGCTCTTTTACAAGGAATCGATTTTGGCGTGGTTGAAAAAGGGAGGGGCGCCCGTTCTCTAGAGTCTTGGTTAACATGTTGCTGACTGAGGTGGGTTTGTGTACGCTTCCCAAACAAACATCTCCTTTAATAACCCATCCTAAATCAAGTCTTTGGGCGTAGGGAGCATTGTGAGGGCCATTAATCTGATCTCTAACTTTGTGAACTCGTAAGATATCTCTCCCAAGGAGTAGGACTATCTGAGCTTGGGGGTCTAATACTGGTATAAGGTGAGCTATGCGTTTTAGATGAGAGTGGTGTACTGCAGCATCAGGGGTGGGAATCTCGGCTCTATTATCTGGAATCTGGTTACATTCGATTACAGTAGGTAGCAGAAGGCGTGTCTGGCCATCTATAGACTCAACTTGGAAACCTGTAGCTCTTCTCCCCGCCGTCTTGACTGTACCTGCACAAGTCTTTAAGGAGTAAGGAGAGATAGGGCCTTTAATGTTGAAGATGTCAAAGAAGGTGGATCTCGCTAGAGATTTGTTACTTTGGTCATCTAGGATTGCGTAGGCGCATACAGCTTTATCCTTGCAACCTGTTGGGTACAATTTGACTAGACAAATTTTTGAACAAGACCTACCGCCTATGATTCCTTTGCAGACTTCAGTACATTGTGCGGTAACTGCTGGTGTACCTATTTCGGTGTTTATTCCTTCTTCACTATGATCTTGGGTATTGTCGGCTTGAGTTAAAATACGTGGAGGTGGCCCAGGGTGTAGGGCTGCGTTATGACTTGTACTGTCACATTCTGTGCATTTTACACTGACCTTACAGTCTCTAGCAAAGTGAGACGTTGAGGAGCAACACTTGTAGCAATTATTGTTCTCCCTGAGGAAAGTCTTGCGGTCCTCTATGGGTTTCTCTCTGAAGCTTCTGCATTTCAGAAGAGGATGTGGCTTCCTGTGTAGGGGACACTGCCGGCTAGGGTCTTTATCTTCCAAGTAGGGAGAGGTTGATGGCCTGTGGAAGGAATCTGTAGAGGAAACATTAGTTTTATGGACTATCACTGGCGCTTTATGGTATCTTAGACCAGAAGGAGTGGCATGAGACAGTATAAAATCAAAGCTGGGATCATTCCTAATTCTTGCTGATTTACAAAGTCCACAAACACATCAAAGGGAGGAAATGATACATTGTGCATTTGTTTGTAATTGGAACCATGTGCGACCCACCACTCCTGGAGGTTGTAGGGGAGCTTTTGGACTATAGGATTGACACCTCTTGCTCTGTCAAGGAAAGTAAGTCCAGGCAAATCTCCTTCTGCTTTGGCTACCTGCAGTTCCATGAGCAGGTCACTTAGTTCTCTAAGTTTCTGATAACCTTTACCAGATATTCTAGGGAAGTCATCAATTCTTTTAAACAGGGCGTTTTCTATTGCCTCTATTGAGCCATAGCACTCTTCAAGTCTTTCCCAGATCCTTCTAAGGCCTGTCTCTGGGTAGTTTATATTTATTGCTCTTATACGTTTAGCATGTTCTGCGGACTCATTTCCGAGCCAATTAACTAGGAGATCTAACTTTTCGCTGTATGACAGGTCTAAGTCTCTGATTACGTTCTGAAAGGTAGACCGCCAGGCTCTGTAGCTTTCTGGGTGATCATTGAACTTTACAAGTCCTTTGGTGATTAACTCACACCGTGAGAGGAACTTTGCAAAGTCCATAGTAGCTTGGCTATTACTAGAATAGGGCTGCAGTGCATTGTTAGGAGGGTGGGGTGTGTAGCAATACCTTTGAGGAGTCTCTGATTTAGGCCGGTTAACATCATACCGTTTTGGTGTGAAAGACGTCTCTGTGCGCTGGAATGGAGGCTGATTTCCTCGTTGCGTAAAGAAGTCGCCACGGGCAGTGACGCTCTGCTCTGCGTTCTCCTGTCTGAAGCGCTGAACTTCAGGGTCGGCTGTTTGTTGCTTTATTTGCTGCGTTTGGCTTGTCGCTCTGATGACATCTATTGATTCTTGTGCAGGCTGAAGATTGCTGCTTGATTTGGAGTGTTGATAGACGTACGCTGCTGTACGTTGTAGCGTGTCCTGGTGATCCTCTCCTGGATCGAGCACGCTGCTGCATCCGCTGTGCTTGCTGGTGGGGTGCGTAGCTGCTTCTAGAGCCTCTGCTTCGGCTATGGCTGCTGCCGCTTCCTTCTCTACTGCCAGCTTCTCTAGGTTGATTTCCAAAAGGGCTCTCTCTTTGTTGAAGGCAGCTTCCTTGATTTCCAAAAGGGCTCTCTCTTTGTTGAAAGCGGCTTCTGAAAGAGCTGTCTCTTTTTTTAGCTGCATCTCCTGCTCTGCAAAGGCGGCACGTGCTTTTGCGGCTTCGGCCTTAGCGCGAGCAATGGCAGCTGCTTCGCTAACAGACGATTTGATAGAGTAGCCCGATCGGGACCTTGTCTTGTATGAAGATGCCTGACTTTGTGACATGGTTTGACTGTTTAAAGGTTGCAGGTTGTCGTATGCAGGTAACCGCGTTCACAGTAGTTGGCCTCTGTACAGTCCGATCTCTCTTCCGCTTCCTATCTGTGCGTTGTTTCACTTTTCGCGCGTCTTCTCTGCGCGTCGGTTACTTTTCGCGCGTCTTGTATGCTCGTCGTTTTACTGTCCTGTCCCCACTCCACGTACCCCCGGGGTCTATGTGCAGCTTAACAGGCAGGTAAACCTCTCCTACGAGTCAATGAACGGGACCGGTTTGCAGTCTGAAGGTTTTATTAACCCGTTGTAGGAATGTGTTAAAACTATAGGAAAACAGAAATATACGATATAAAGATACAGAATATATACGTGTTTTACATATATAATAATACAAAACAGGATGTGTCCATATAAAACGTGGGGGTTTTATAACCAGGCCGGACTAAGATTACATGAAAAACAGCTGGCTGCAATATAAGGGTTTACAAATTACAGCACATAAGGTGCTTCTAAAACTGAGAGAAACTGTAAGGTGACTGGGAGGAATTTAGACCATAACCTTACCGACGATGCTTTCAATAGGGAGAGAGATTGTAATGAGGTGTTCCTTCCAGCTCCTGTGGTGAAGGAAATGGTGGCCTCTCTCCCACAATCCCCTGTAATAGTGAGGGAAGCACATGACTTAGCCTATAGGAATTCTGGGAAGGCTGAGTACCAGGGTGCTGTAAAAATAAACAGCCACTAGATGGCGTCTCTAAACACATTACATTTCTGCTTTGAAGGCAGCACAGAGTCCATATGACCCCATTGAGTTCCTCTCTGCCGGTCGCATCGCAAAATCCGGCCGGTCAGCGTAGTGATACGCAGGGAAAGACAGGGGGACTTTTTCCCCCTGTCTTTCCTTGCTCCCGCCGGCCGGTGGAGGCGACCGGAGCCTCGGTCCTCGCCACGGGAGAGAGGGTAAGTATGTGGCTTGTTTTTTTTATTTTTACAGCTAGTATTAACGGATTCTGCAGAAGCGGAATCCGTTAACACCAGGTCCTGGCTTTGGTTAATTTTGCGTTGACCAGAGCCAGGCGTTAATCAGCATTAGGACATTGTAATCCAGCGCTGATTAACGCTTTGCGCTCCCCATGTTAAGTATAGGGAGCGGAAAGTTCACCAGTCTATAAGTGCCCCGAGCCACCGCTAATTATGCCTGCCCAGCCACCCAACCTTGTCCGCCTTGCCCCGAGGAGCAGGTACCCCGTAAAAGAGCGCTTCTTGACCAGTGTGCCCCCTAAAATAGGTTCTATCGGGGGGGTGAATTGCGGGTCAGAGCGCCCACGGGAACCCCGAGAACCGACCAGCAACCCTTGGCCTGGAGCTCGGCTGAAAATGGTGACTCTTGCTCGGGTACAGCCACCGAGCTTCCACCCTCCACCACTTGGGTCCCCATAGTCCGATCAGGGCGCTTTTTGGAGTGAAACAGCCCAGGGGCCCGAGCTACATGGCTGTACCCAAAGCATGCCGCCGCTCCAAGTGGAACACCCCCAAAACCAACGTAACCCCAAAGTCGGGCTGAAAGCCGTAGGGGGGCCACGAGACAAGGGAAGTGCTCACACCACAGGAGCGGCTCCGGGAGGGGGCCAGACGAGCTGGCGCCAAGCCCCAAGATAAGGGCTGCACCCAGCAGGGGGGGCCCCAGGTTAACAAAGGGAAATTGAGCAATGGCTTGGGGCAGTGGCAGAAATCACCCCGGGAGGGCTGAGGGCGGGCCAGGGGAGAACAATGCCTTTTTCCCCCATAAATACGCCTGTGTTCCCCATGCAAAATAAATCACTCTTGTTTGAACCTTTACTCCTGCCTCGGCTAGTAATTGTGGATAACAGGGCTTTGGCAACCGGGACGCTTCAAGGACCTCTCTACAGCGCTGCAACCTCAGGGTATACTACGAGGACCAGCAGCACCTCACTACCACACTACCAACCTCCAGGTGTACTCTGCGCTGACGGCGGATCTACTCACCCCGAGTAGCGGGATCCGTCACATTAGGTATGTAATGGGGCCTATATTCTTAATGTACTAACACAGGGATCTCAAACTCCACCCCTCCCATGCTTCTCTGACCTTTATCGCACGCAAAGATTTCTGGGAAACGGAGACAATTGACATTTAGGGGGCAAAAGCTTGAAATCCCTGTACCAAAAATGTCATCACTGTATAATAAAAATGTCAAATTGAAGAGATAGTATTGTACCATTACATAATGAGGTTTTTTTTTTTGAGAAAGTATTTTACCAGGAAGGATACATTGAGATGTCTCTCATTTTCAAGTATTTTCTGGGTGGAAAGTATGTACCATTAGGTGTATTGCCCAAGGACACTTACTGGAGAGGTGCTCTTGCCGGGATTCAAATCTGTGCCTCTACGGTTATAGAGCATTGCTGTTACTTCTACTCCACCTAGCCAATAATTGTCATTTACTTGGCTACGATCTCATATTATTGATTGACATGTGAGCGGGATATTTGCTGCATGCCCTGCAGTCTGTTGTGTTGATACCAGAAGACTCTTTAAATTCTTTTTGAAATTTGAAGGTTAAAGTACTTCTTGTTGCATTTCTAATGGCACAGTGGATCAGGACAAGTTGCATACAGAAAATTGCTGTGTAATCAAAGTGTTAAAAATAATTTGGCTCAATAATTATACATGTGGTCCAATGCTGGTAAATAATATTATTATGTATATTAGGTCATAAATTTGGGATATATTTAATAACTCGAGGATGTTATATGAGGTATAAGTATGTGCCTCACCAGACTTTTGACCTCAACTCACATCACTGGAGCCAGTATACTATCATTTGCTATGGGTGAGTGATTGATGCTATTACAAACCTTTTAGCTAAATTCACAGATTTACTGGAGGATTTAATGTTAGGTTTATTATTGTCATGATCCACCTGGGTGCTGTCACGGTCTGTACCCCCTGACCCTCTGATGCACCTTTTTTGTTTTCCTTTTCTGCATGTCTTATGCAGATTCCAGGACTTTGTTTTTTTCTTTCCCATGCTCAGTTCTGGACTTAGCCTGATTCGAATTGCATTCAGAGACAATCACCTGCATATTATCCAGCCTAAGCTTCCCTGTATTTAAGGAGGTCACACTCCATGTGCTGGACTTCCTCACTGAAGTCTGAACCTTGCACCAGGCTGACCTGTTTTTGGACCCACTGGACTTACCTTCTGTTTTCCCCCTGGACCTTCATCAGAGTATCCTGTTGTCTACCATTCTGGACTACCTCTGCTCTACCGGTAACCTATTTGTTTCGCTACCCAGTTCCTATATTGAATTCACGTGTATGACCCCTGGCTATGGATTTTGGATTATTCTGTTCTCTGTATCCCACGATTAGTGCTTGATAGCTGACTACGAGACTGGCTCACCCTATACCTGGATACCTTGTTCTGGACTTTATCTTTTATCAGTTCCGTTTATATTCTGTTTAGTATAATAAATACCTTGTTTAAACCCCTTAACCTGCATACTTTATGGCTCACTGCACATTAGGCTCACACCCTCAATCCATGCAGGGTTCTCATGACAGAATGAGGAAGTCTTCAAACCGTGAGCCCGCAGTGAGCAAAGCCATAAAGGATTATGTGAAAGGCTTAATGGAGGAAATCCTGCAGCAAGTGGACACTTTGTTTGTTGACATGCTTTAAAGGGTTAAGGGGCATCTCGACTAAGGTGCGCGTTCCAGTTACTAAAAAGGGGCCCAGAGAACCCCTAACCCTGGAGGAGCGTGAAAGGTCCAACCACTTGTGTTTCTATTGTGGGAGTGGCCTGCACAAATTATCGGCCTGCCCTCTGCGCCCCCCCAAGCCACCTAGCACCCCACCTGAATCAGTGTCTGCCAAAGAGACTTTGGTTGCCAAGTCTTCCCCCACTAAGCCGAAAAGGTCAGCATCTGCCAAGTCAGTGCCTTTGATTCCTAGTAAAGCACTGCCCACCAAGCTGAAAAAGACATTGCCTGTTAAAGACACGACCGCCTTCAAGCCAAAGAAGGAAAATATTTTTGCCAAGTCCTTGCCTGAGAAACCCACCACCGAATCCAGACCCAGGAAAGTGGTGTCTATGGGAGATGGTCCTGAGATTGTCCACCAAGATTCCAACCAAGCTGAACTTATGGATTTCCAATCCACCCTGCCCACAGAACCTGTTCCAGCCATACCCATGGAGGAAGAGCCCAGTGTACCAACAGAGCCTGACCCCGTTGTGCCCATGGAGATAGCGTCTGTCCTACCCTCCGGTATGACAGCCAGCACCTCACAGCTAACTGTTCTACCGCTCCAGTCGGCATATGTCATCTTTCCCATCGGCTTCTGAGTATTGCTCTTCTGATGAATGGAGTTCTGTAGACTCAGAAGAGGAACTACCTAAAGAGACTGCCCATCACCCTCGAGGGCTACCTGGCCGGTTCATTGGGTGCATGAGAACCACCTATATAGGAACCACGTTCACTACTTCAGTCAATGTCCCCAAGCCTTCTCAGGTCTCTGTTATTAAGCCGTCTCAGGTCTCCGTCACTAAGCCTTCCCAGGCTTCTGTCTCCGAGCCTTCTCAGGCTCCTGTAACCGAGCCTTCTCAGGCTCCTGTAACCGAGCCTTCTCAGGCTCCTGTAACCGAGCCTTCTCAGGCTCCTGTAACCGAGCCTTCTCAGGCTCCTGTAACCGAGCCTTCTCAGGCTCCTGTAACCGAGCCTTCTCAGGCTCCTGTAACCGAGCCTTCTCAGGCTCCTGTAACCGAGCCTTCTCAGGCTCCTGTAACCGAGCCTTCTCAGGCTCCTGTAACCGAGCCTTCTCAGGCTCCTGTAACCGAGCCTTCTCAGGCTCCTGTAACCGAGCCTTCTCAGGCTCCTGTAACCGAGCCTTCTCCGGCTTCTGTCACCGAGCCGTCTCCGGCTTCTGTCACCGAGCCGTCTCAGGCTTCTGTCACCGAGCCTTCTCAGGCTCCTGTAACCGAGCCTTCTCAGGCTCCTGTAACCAAGTCACTGCAGAGCCCAGCTGTCGCTTCCTCGCTATCGCCGCAGAGCCCAGCGGTGGTGTCGCCGCAGAGCCCAGCGGTGGTGTCGCCGCAGAGCCCAGCGGTGGTGTCGCCGCAGAGCCCAGCGGTGGTGTCGCCGCAGAGCCCAGCGGTGGTGTCGCCGCAGAGCCCAGCAGTGTCCTCAGATTTAGTATGCACTTCCAACGGGAACTGGATCCGTAAAGAGGACTTACAAACATTTGAAAAGGCGCTTAAAGCAATAGAAGCTGAAGGGCAACATCCTGAGTCCATCAAGCCTATATCTAGGCAATAGTGCCGGAGGTCCGCCTATGTCGGCACTACTGTCCGTACCCCTGAAGGTCTGATCACCTTGGAACCATTACCTCCCGAGTTCACGTATGGCTCTAATGGAACTGTGGTTAGGTGCACGGACCTTCGAGTATTCAAAAATGCCTGGAGGTCACACCGCAAAAAGGGGCCTCGTTCCAACCGTGTATCCAACTCCGAGTACGATGGATCCCAGCAGAGCCATTCCAAGGTCCTTGCCAAGGGCGCTGGATAAACGAACTACTCCAAGGGTCCTTTGCCCGTTGTCAAAAGAAACGTTAACTACGGACCTCCTGAGCCACACGTTGTAGATCCTGGTCCCGAAGGCTGTGCCTGGGCCTCTAACGGCGCATTGGTCCGCAAAGAAGATTTGGCGAAATTTGAGCGGCTCCTAAGTACTTATGGGGACGTTTATAGCGAGCCAGACTCCGAGTACGATGGGTGGTGGTGATCTGCGTTATGTCCCCTGTTCCAGCTTCGGTGCCCGGAGTGCACCCGTCAGGAGGGGGGGTGATGTCATGATCCACCTGGGTGCTGTCACGGTCTGTACCCCCTGACCCTCTGCACCTTTTTTGTTTTCATTTTCTGCATGTCTTATGCAGATTCCAGGACTTTGTTTTTTTTTCTTTCCCATGCTCAGTTCTGGACTTTGTCTCTGAATGCAATTCGAATCAGGCTATCACCTGCATATTATCCAGCCTAAGCTTCCCTGTATTTTAAGGAGGTCACACCCCATGTGCTGGACTTCCTCACTGAAGTCTGAACCTTGCACCAGGCTGACCTGTTTTTGGATAAGCTCCTTGTTTTTGGACCCACTGGACTTACCTTCTGTTTTCCCCCTGGACCTTCATCAGAGTGCCCTGTTGTCTACCCTTCTGGACTACCTCTGCTCTACCGGTAACCTATTTGTTTCGCTACCCAGTTCCTATATTGAATTCACGTGTATGACCCCTGGCTATGGATTTTGGATTATTCTGTTCTCTGTATCCCACGATTAGTGCTTGATAGCTGACTACGAGACTGGCTCACCCTATACCTGGATACCTTGTTCTGGACTTTATCATTTATCAGTTCCGTTTATATTCTGTTTAGTATAATAAATACCTTGTTTAAACCCCTTAACCTGCATACTTTATGGCTCACTGCACATTAGGCTCACACCCACAATCCATGCAGGGTTCTCATGACAATTATATAGAACTTTGACTCACACCTATTTTTGATTAGTAAACAAATGCCACAGAAGATGGGTATGTCGATGGGGACAGCTATGGCCCTAATGCTTGCAAATTCTTACATAACCTTTGCTCCATGTAAAGAAAAAAAATCCTATCGCTGATGTGTTCCTAGTCTGCTCAGATTCTGAGGATGAATTAGGCGCAATGCTAAATGAGATCAATTGAGTGGATGCACGGTTAAATTCTCCATGACATGAGCTCAGACCTGTTACTACTTTCTGGATCTAAGAATATTTCAAGAAGGGGTCAGCGGTGGGCCCTACAATGTTGCAAAATCCAATGGACAAGAATATGTTCTTGGCAGCATTGAGTGCTCATCGTATTCCCTTATAAATGCATTGGCGTTTACCGAATGCCTTCGAGTAATCCGTACTAATTCATAGAAGCAGAATAGTGACAAACAATTGAAAGAGATGGAATTTCAGTTGTTACAAAGAGGATACAAAAGGAAAAATGTTTCCAGAGCACATCATAAGGCATTATACTATGGAAAAGAACAAAAGAGGTCTCCTCAAATTACTTTTCTATGAAAGTTTAATTTCTTTTTCAGGAAACGTAAGCCGCGTAGACTTTCCTGCTCATAGGAACTTTCAAACATCAACAATATGTAAATATAAACCTGGACACAGCTATAAAATGCTCCCAACAGGAATGTTGGACGTTCCCACAATTACACAAATATAATAAAACATAGGGAGCACCCAGTGACACATACAGAGGAAAATATTTTCTTAACTAACCATAAAAGAGAAAAGCACATGTAAGATATTAGCAACATCAAATAAACACAATAAGAAATTTCAATTTTTGAGGGTAGTGGACATGTAGTATACATTTAAACGTCGCTCAGCAACAACAGAACTGTAAATATAGATGAAAAAAAATTCCTCCAGTCTTTGAACATTTTTGATTGGAATAAAGAGATATGGTGATGTTATTGTTGGAAGGGTCAGATGACATTAACAAGGGCTCTACGACCTGTTCACATATGACCTAGAGCCAGGTATTCTGTCATCTCCAGGGAGACAAACAATATTAGAGCTGTCAGGATGCACACGGCATTATCTGTTTGACAGACTATGGGCTAAATTACAATCTTCACGCAAACGTTTGCACCGGCGCAAAAAACATTAACGCGAGGGGTAAAACCATTAGCACCTAATCCCATATTACATATTCAGCGCAACAACCGTGCGCAATCGTCTACCGCGGGTGAACCTGCGCGAACCTTGTGCGAGCTTACTGTACTTCGCGAGTCCTATACTTAACATTGTGAGCGCAAAAGCGAATGTGTGCTGGTACGCGGCTGGTATTACAATCTATTTTGCGGTCATTCCGGCATAGCCTTTGCGCGCGTAATTTTAGCAACTGCAAATAGCTGATCTGTCCGACCTGGCCGAACCCAAATACACCAGACCAGTAAAAAAATGCAGCAACGTATACAGGGAGAAAAAATCATGTGACACCTGAAGGGGAATGCCGGAAGCGCCAGGATCCAAGATGGAACGCATCGAGGGGCGGACATGGCGTCCTGTTATCCGATACACCTGCAAATGTGATTATGAGCACTATAAATGTATACCTGTTAAGTTTGCAAAGTCACTTTTTATTTTGATACCAACTGATGAAGCTGCGCTGGCAGTGAAACGCGTTTTGGTTTTTATTTGTATATTAAATACTTTTTTTACTATTTGTTGGAGAGTCTAACAGTCCTTCATACAAAAAAAGGGGGATTGGTGTATCCTTCTCTACACCCGGGCGCTTATACAGAGCCAGTGAATCTGCACAGGCTCATAACCACGTAAGTGATACGACCACCTGGCCCATATATCTGTGGTTTAACAATGCTGTACCATGGTCTGTGTCTGCTTTATCCTATGTATGGTCCATGCAAGTAACCCTTGGAACTAAACGAGGACGGGACGGGGTCATCCCTGAAGAGACCCACTGTGTTCATATTGAGCCTTTATTGTATAGACTCCACCATATGTGAGTTTATTCCCCTCACGTATCTACCTGTTATAAGTGTACAGACATACTGTGCCATATATATGTCTTTTTATTTTTCATGTACTTTGGTCATCACCTGTCTACATTGGATAATTCAGAACACATAGGGTAATTGTACCAGTTATATTATCCTCTTCACCTATTATTCATATTGGGTGCTTTCTTTGGTGTGCTATCAGCCTCCCACGGATGTGGGGTATCATATAGGCGCTGTTCTCATCTTTTTAGTATCTGTACTTGTTTTGGGGAAGACCCACGGAGAACATAGCTGCTGTACTATTTCACTACTGTGTTATCTCCTCCACCATCTGCCACCCCAGCGCCTCCATCTTTTGTTGTATTGAGCAACGTATAGTTGCACATTCAACACATACCTAACCAATAAAATGGAGAAGTTGTGTGTGCATGTATTATTGCTGCAGTATATATGCTCAGATTGACTGTGGCAGGCGCAATTTCTTAACGTGAGATAATTGTGGCTTAATCTGATTGGCTGAATTGTGAGAAAAAAACTGTTCGCACACAGTTTTATGCGCGAAACGGTACTGCGCAAGCATTTGGGCTCGTCCTGTTTGAGCACGATATCGATCGCTTGATGAAATGACGCGCAAAGATTGTAATTCCAGCAGTGATTTGTGCGCGCAAAGCTCTAACGCTTGGCGCAAAGATTTTCGCTTTGCACGAGAGTTTTTGCGCGAAGATTGTAATATAGCCCTATGTCGTTTATAATATTCAGTGTACATGGGGGTTATATTACCCTGAGAAAGCCAAACTCAAACAACTCAGTAGAATCAGGGACCATAGGTCCAATGTATTGACTGTGTTTAAAGATGGTTTTCCTGATAAGGCTGTCGTCAAACATTTTTGCAACAAATACATCATTTGAATCGTTTTATATTTACAGCATTGACCACACTCCCCTGATGGACAGAGGGCTGGTGGTGAGGGTGGGGTGAGTAAACATAGATTTCGGCTCAGCATGAACCCTACTGGATGTCCACCTCGGACACTTAAAGCATTCACTATATGCTGATGGTCACCATTGCTACATCCGCTTGTAAGAATCACCATTGCCGCAACTACGGTGAACGTCTTCTACCAGGTGCCCCATAGAAGACTTTCATGTCTTCTATTCACAGAACGTAGACCTGCACCGAAATGCCCTGATTTTCAGTGTTTCAACTCGACGGGTTTAAACAGGCGAACCCCATAGGATTCAATGTAAAAGTGTAATATCTTCTTAAATTTTTTTTAAAAAAATACATTTTTTTCTTTTCATTTTCCAGAAAACTTTTTTATGGTCTTATTTCTTATGACACCTTTTTGTATTTCTTCAACGAAATTTTTGTTTCCCAAACTTTTTAAAAGTTGCCTTTTTCTAACGTCTGTAACAGACCTTTTTATTATCTTTTAAAGGGCCTTTTTTTATTATTTAGACACATTTTAATACACTCTTATTGGGTTTTACACATTTTAATTCATTCTTATTAATTTTTTTAAACATTGTAATTTTTTTTACTGGTTTTTAAACATTTTAATACATTCTTACTGGTTTTTAAACCTTTTAATTCATAATTCATTCTTACTGGTTTTACACAATTCATTTAATTATTAGTTTTTTCACATTTTAATAATTCTTACAGGGTTATTCAAAGAGATCCGAATGGCTCCCGAAAGGGAACCGAACGCTGAAAATCAGTGTTCGGTTACCTTTCCTGGCCATTCGGCTATCCAGAGAGCAGGCAATTCGCCAAATCCTGGCGAATTGCCTGCACATACGGTGCCTGTTCGAGGGCAGTGAAATCCCCATAGAGGATTCGGCTATTCGGAAAACAAAAACCAGCAGTGAGAAGTTCCCGAAATGCCCTGCCATTCGGTGGTTTATTTTGGTAGATTTATTCAGGCGAATCCCATAGGTTTCAATGTTAAAAATATTCCCATTTTAATTCAATATCTAATAAACCGTTCATTATAAAATTCTGCAGCAAAGAGTCTCTTTATTTATAGATTTTTTAGGATATTTTAAGCATTTTTCGGGATTTTTTTAAAAAAAATGTTTTCCTTTTATTTTAAATTAACTTTACTTTTTTCTGTAACAGCCCTTTTTATTATCATTCATTGGATTTTATGTGTAAATTCCAGAAATTTTCGCTCAGTAGTTTCTTTGCAAACACTTTTGAAACATTCAAGCAAACTGTTTTTATTCACTCCATTCGTCTGCGCTGTCGGGTTTTTGCAGCAGCTGCGCTGTGTGTGATCGGCTCCTGCTTGGGTTTTTACGGTGTTTTCGGCAGGGTTAATCCAGATGTTTTTGCTGGTTTCCGGTGTGCATTTGCTGGGTTTTGCGGTTAGTTTTCGTCAGGTTTGCGGTGACCTTTCCCTGCAATTCGGGGACCCTGTGGTGTTTGCTGAATACACTGCAGAGCCGCCGAAATGGGATCGGCAAATTAAACCGAATTGAAGAAAACGCAAAGTCACCGAAAGTGCGGTGAATTTTTTATTCTCTTTGAATAACCCTGTCATTGATTTTACACATTTTAATTCATTCTTATTGGCTTTTAAACATTTGAACTTATAATTCATTTTTACAGGTTTAACACTTTAATTATTTTTGTGTATTTGTCACATTTTAATAATTCTTATTGATTTTACACATTTCAATTCATTCTTATTGGTTTTTGAACATTTTAATTCATAATTCATTTTTACAGGTTTTACACAATTTAATAAATTTTTATTAGTTTTTCACATTTTAATAATTATTGACTTTACACATTTTAATTCACTCTTATTGGTTTTTAAACATTTTAATTCATAATCCATTTTTACTGTTTTAAATTTTTATTAGTTTGTTCACATTTTAATAATTCTTTTTGATTTTACACATTTTAATTCATTCTTATTGGTTTTTAAACATTTTAATTCATTCTTATTGCTTTCATCACCTATTGGTGAATAGATCCTATAGAGAAACAAATATATATGAAGAAAATATACCAAAAAGTGCTATACTATGGAGACCACCTCTCAAATAAATACATAAAAGAGACCCCCAACTCTTTTGCAATTTATTAAGGTGCAATTTGCCAGTGCTTCTTTATAATATTTTAAGTAAAGCATATAGTGCTAACATAAAGCCAATGACTCACCAGGTGAAAATGAAGACCAGCACCAAGCATATGGTGAACACATAACAGTATTTTCCTTTTATGACCTTTGCCCCTGTAACACAAAGCGTGCGATGTTAATTAGGCTGCACTATAGCCAGTATGATAGTGATTGTATCTTTCTAAAGATTTGCATACAGGTGTAAATTGCGCCAGCACATACATAAACGGACAGGTCAGAACCCGCCACTACAGGAATATTCTAGTGTCGTTCAATCATTTCTTGAATATATTCAATTGCTCCCACCAGCATCAGGACTCTCTGGAAATTTACCAAATAATGACATTTATTACATAAATTAGATAAAAAGTATTATATTATTATGATTGCTATTTATAATATCGGCACCAGAAGAAGCACCAGGCGTGTATGCTGCATTTATTTATTTATAAAGTATTTTACCAGTAGGGATGTGCATTTCGTTTCGTACCGATTCATTTTTTTTCACGTAACGGGCCGATTCGGTGCTTCGGATTCGTCCGATGTTCTGAATCGGATCGGCAACGAAATACACACCTTCCGAAATAATTTCCGATACGAAACAAAATAATTTCGGTTCATTCCAGACATCGTATTTTCATGTAGTTTCGTATCGTTTCGAGTCCGTTTCGGTTCCATTGCTGGTTCCGTAATTTCATATCGTTTCGATCAAATTCGATAGTTACTTGATATCCATTTGATAGTTCATTTCAAATTCGATTGTTGATATCAACTATTAAAATTTTTCTTTTATGATGATGACACAATGTAAAACAAATTAAATTTGTTATATATCGTTTCGTTATTATACTGTAGAGGTGCTGCCCGGCAGTGTGCGGAATCATATGCTGCATTATTATACTGTAGAGGTGCTGCCCGGCAGTGTGCGGAACCATATGCTGCAATAATTATACTGTAGAGGTGCTGCCCAGTGTGCAGAATCATGTGCTGCATATATACTGTAGAGGTGCTGCCGGCAGTGTGCGGAACCATATGCTGCATTATTATACTGTAGAGGTGCTGCCCGCAGTGTGCGGAATCATATGCTGCATTATTATACTGTAGAGGTGCTGCCCGGCAGTGTGTGGATTCATATGCTGCATTATTATACTGTAGAGGTGCTGCCCGGCAGTGTGGGATTCATATGCTGCATTATATACTGTAGAGGTGCTGCCCGGCAGTGTGCGGAACCATATGCTGCATTATTATACTGTAGAGGTGCTGCCCGGCAGTGTGCAGATTCAGATGCTGCATTATTATACTGTAGAGGTGCTGCCCGGCAGTGTGCGGAATCATATGCTGCATTATTATACTGTAGAGGTGCTGCCCGCAGTGTGCAGAATCATGTGCTGCATTATTATACTGTAGAGTGCTGCCCGGCAGTGTGCGGAACCATGCTGCATTATTTACTGTAGAGGTGCTGCCGGCAGTGTGCAGATTCAGATGCTGCATTATTATACTGTAGAGGTGCTGCCCGGCAGTGTGCAGAATCATGTGCTGCATTATTATACTGTAGAGGTGCTGCCCGGCAGTGTGTGGATTCATATGCTGCATTATTATTAGGGATGAGCTGAACACTCCCTGAGTTCGGTTCGAACCCGAACTTTTCAAATGTTCGGATCCGAACCCGAACTCGAACCCCATGCAAGTCAATGGGGCTGAAAATTCGGTTTTTAGAGTGCCCTCCAAGAGGGCATATATATGCTAGATATTTGCCATAAAAGGTGTATGGGGGTCCGGGTAGTGCCCTGGGGGACAGGAAACAAGGACAAAACGTTTAAAAAACGTTTTTAAAAGGGACAGTGAGTTTTCCATGAAATAAGGGTGAAAAATTCCTTCAAATATCGTGCCTAGGAGGTCCCCATAACCTGCCCGTGAAGTGGTGGATTTCTAGGATGTATAGAAATATGTAAAAACCAAAAAATGACATTTCAAATGACGGTAAATGCTTTTCCTTTAATCTATCCATAAACAACTGCTTGGGGCGGCAGTCTGTATGAAAAGAGGAGACATTTTCCGACACGCAGAAAAAGTTTACTGATTTTTTTTTGACGGTGAAAAGCAGGAGAATGACTGGAGAATGGAAAATTCTAGACCAAATAGCCGATTTGGAAAGTGAGATAAATGGGAGAATTTTTCTGGTTTGGCTATTTTGACCTAGAATTTTCTCTTCAGTCATTCTCCTGAGTTTCACCTTTCTCTGAATAACCCTGTCAGGGTTATTCAGAGAGCGGTGAAGAGCCGGAGAATGACTGGATAATGGAAAATTCTAGGTCAAAATAGCCAAACCAGAAAAATTCTCCCCTTTAGGCTAGGGTCAGACTAGCGAATTTTTAACGTGCGTTTAGGCGCACTTAATCACGGCCGCACTAGCAGCAAATGACGCGCAATGACGGCCAATATACGAAGTACGGTCGCACGAAAGTCCGGCTGCGCAACACAAGTGGAAAATGAACGCATTTTTTCGAGAACGCAGAACCGCTAGTACTGACGTACAGAGTCCGCTAGCGGTGTGTGTGTGTGTGATTTGGAGACGTCAGACCCTGCTCATGTCCGGCCAACATAACGTCCAGACACCCAAAGTTTCCTGGTTTGGATTCGTAAAAAAATCACGCACAAAAATGCGCATCGTATGACCGTTTTCGCGCATTCCGTGAAAAATACGGCAATGCGTTCGGACGCACTTTTTGACGGTCGCTGTGAAAAATGCGTTAGTCTGACCCTAGCCTTATCTCACTTTCCAAATCGGCTATTTGGTCCAGATTGTTCTCTTTTCCTGCCATTCTCCTGGTTTTCACCTTTCTCTGAACAACCCTGAGAGAGAGGTGAAAGCCAGGAGAACTGGCAAGAGAAGAGAACAATCTAGACCAAATAGCCGATTTGGAAAGTGAGATAAATGGGAGAATTTTTCTGGTTTGGCTATTTTGACCTAGAATTTTCACTTCTCTAGTTATTCTCCTGCTTTTCACCGCTCTCTGAATAACCCTGTGAATGGGGTTTTGCAACAGGGTTGACGTTCCTGGAGGGATCAGCCAAATGACAAATGATTTAGGTAAACTAAAAAAATGGTCGGAGTTGTGGCAATTGAGTTTTAATGTGGATAAGTGCAAGATAATGCACCTGGGACGTAAAAACCCAAGGGCTGAATATAGAATATTTTATACAGTCCTAACCTCAACATCTGAGGAAAGGGATTTAGGGGTTATTATTTCAGAGGATCTAAGGGTAAGTAGTCAATGTAATAGAGCAGCAGGAAATGCTGGCAGAATGCTTGGTTGTGTAGGGAGAGGTATTAGCAGTAGGAAAAGGGAAGTGCTCATGCCACTGTACAGAGCACTGGTGAGACCTCACTTGGAGTACTGTGTGCAGTACTGGAGACCGTATCTCCAGAAGGATATAGACATCTTAGAGAAAGTTCAGAGAAGGGCGACTAAAATGGTGTACGGCTTGAAGGCGAAAAGTTACCAGGAAAGGCTTAATGATCTTAACATGTACAGCTTGGAAAAAAGACGAGACAGAGGAGATATGATCTTAGATTAGAGGGGCAAAGGTTTAAAAGTAACATCAGGAAGCATTATTTTACTGAGAGGGTGGTGGATACATGGAACAGTCTTCCAGTAGAAGTGGTAGAGGCCAAAACAGTAATTGAATTTAAGCAAGCATGGGATAGGCATAAGGCTATCCTAAACAAAAGATAAATCCAGGTAAAGTATCCATGTAATTGGGCAGACTAGATGGGCCGAAAGGTTCTTATCTGCCGACATTTTTCTATGTTTCTATGTTTAATGTTTAATTCCGAGGTGAAAAATAACATTGCTTTAGATGTTATTTTGATTTTTTTTCAAACACCAGTTAACCAATTGGCTGCTATGGACGCGCTCAGCGCGTCCAGAAAAATGGTTCTCCTGTGCTATGGACGCGCTGAGCGCGTCCATGCACAGGAGGCAGCAATCCACCGGATTCCGGCGGATTGCTGTGCCCCCCCGGTGCGGGCTGACATCTTGGATGTCAGCCCAGCACTCCGGGAGCCCGGCGGAGCAATTAGATGTCATCGCGGCAGCGCGATGACATCTAATTCAGGCGCCCCCCCCCCGCATGTGCGGAGGAAGCGCCTGAAAGGGAGGGGGGAGGTCCTTCGGACCTCTCTCCCTCCCGATCGCCAGGGGGCATAACAGAGTGTTAATCCAGGCACTGTTTGGAAGGGCACAGCCTGCCCTTCCAAACGGTGGCTGTGATTAACCCCTGGGGAGCCGGATCACGAATCGGCGCTGAAAAGCGCCGGATCGTGATCCTCTCCTGGAGCTGGCCGACATCTTGGATGTCGGCCAAGCCTCCAGGAGCTCCCCCTGAGGACTGGCGTCATTGTGCATAGCACGATGACGCCAGTCCTGGAGTTAACCCCTAGCTGCCACCAATGGTGGAGATAGGGGGTTCATTGGAACCCCCATCTCCCGATCCGTGGCAGCCAGGGGTTAATGTTTATCGTTGGATCGGCCAGAGCATGGCCTTTCCAAGGATACCAAACATGAGCATGAAAAATGTTTTTTAAAAAATATATATATATATATATACACTTTAAAAAAAATTCTAAAAAAAATTAACAAGTTTTTTTTGTTTTTGTTTTGTTAATGCAGCAATATTGTTCCCATTTCAATTATAATGTGAACAATAATGCTGCACTAACGATTTTTGTATGCGGTGCGTTTGTTAAAAAAAGCAACATTTTCCCCAAAAAAAGTAACGAGACCCCATTTCTAATTTTTTTAACAAGCGCACCCCATACAAAATATAACCGCAAACGATCGCATGTTAAAATGTGAAAAAAAACACTTTATTGAAAATTCTAATTTTATTGCATTTTTTGTTATAATATACAGACATGACATAACGTATACATATAAAAATGACATATTATGAATCTGCCAAGTCTGCCAGAAAGAACGATATATAATATATCTGGGTCATATATCAAAATATGGCTACAAAACGCGGTTAAACATGATGAGCGAAAGCAGTAAAAATGACCTCAGCACAGAGGTGTGAAAAGCCTCAGCAGCGAAAGGGTTAAATGCAGCATATTAGGATGTTTAGGTGTCTGCTTCTCAATCAGAAGCAGACACCACCCCACCCTCAGTATAGTGTACAATGTATCAAATTGATTACCAGACTAAAAACACCTGGTGTTATGCCCGCTTGTGAACAGATGTCATTTAGGCTAGGGTCAAACGAAAGCATTTTTCCCCGAACGTCCAAAAAGTGCGTCCGAACGCATTGACGTATCTTTTCACGGAATGTGCAAAAACGGTCAGACGACGCGCATTTTCGTGCGTGATTTTTTTGCGGATTCTCAAAACCCTTTTTGCGTCTGGACGTTATGTAGGCTGGACATTAGCAGAGTCTGACATCTCCTAATCACGCACACACACCGCTATGCCGCCGCAGCGCACTCTGTACATCAGTACTAGCGGTTCTGCGTTCTCGAATAAATGCGTTCAAATTCCACTTGCGTTACACGCCGGACTTTCGTGAGGCCGTACTTCGTATATTGGCCGTCATTGCCTGTCATTTGCTGCTACTGCGGCCGTGATTAAGTGCGCCAGAACACACGTTAAAAGTGCGCTGGTCTGACCCCAGCCTTAGAGTTGATAATCTTTCCACGTACACATTAGTTTTTAATTCAATATCTAATAAACCGTTGCTTATAATATTCTGAAGTAAAGAGTCTCTTTATTTCTAGATTTTTTAGTATTTTTTAAAGCATTTTCTATACTTTTTTCAAAATTTCTTTTTTTTCGAACTCGAACCGAACACACCCAAAAAGTTCGAAATTCGAACTGCCAAAGTTCGCGTCGAACTCCGAACCCGAACAGCTCATCCCTAATTATTATACTGTAGAGGTGCTGTCCGGCAGTGTGCGGATTCATATGCTGCATTATTCTGTAGAGGTAAATCGTTTTTAATATGATTAAGTAACGTTGTGCAATGCATATTCATAAGAAAAAAAGGATCTTTTATAAAAAAACGTTAGAATCGACAGAATTACCGTATTTACCGAAATATCGGAGCATCCGAAATACCATTTGTCTAAGTCAAAACGAAATAGACCCTTTGAAACGACAAGAACAGACGATCCGAATATTTCCAATATCACGAAATGAAAGTCGATACAAAAAACGAGCCGAAACTATATATAGTCACTATGTTACATGTTTACAGGTGCATTCTGTATATAGTCACTATGTTACATGTTTACAGGTGCATTCTGTATATAGTCACTAGGTTACATGTTTACAGGTGCATTCTGTATATAGTCACTATGTTACATGTTTACAGGCGCATTCTGTATATAGTCACTAGGTTACATGTTTACAGGCGCATTCTGTATATAGTCACTGTGTTACATGTTTACAGGCGCATTCTGTATATAGTCACTATGTTACATGTTTACAGGTGCATTCTGTATATAGTCACTAGGTTACATGTTTACAGGTGCATTCTGTATATAGTCACTATGTTACATGTTTACAGGCGCATTCTGTATATAGTCACTAGGTTACATGTTTACAGGCGCATTCTGTATATAGTCACTGTGTTACATGTTTACAGGTGCATTCTGTATATAGTCACTGTGTTACATGTTTACAGGCGCATTCTGTATATAGTCACTGTGTTACATGTTTACAGGTGCATTCTGTATATAGTCACTGTGTTACATGTTTACAGGCGCATTCTGTTTGAGTTATGTTAATAGAGAGCTCTTAAGGGACTTTAGACTGGGGGAAGATTTGATGGCGTCTGGGAGGTTAATCCATTATTGCGGTGCTCTGTAGGAAAATGAGGATCGAGACACTTACTTTTTGTATTGTGGTATTACACATATATATATATATATGTATTTATACTATCCCCAGTAATGATTTGATATATTACAGATTCTATATATATTGTGACAGGGTATGGATCTGGTGGTGTATATTCACCTGCATTTTATTTTAAAAGGTATAGGCATTAACTCCCAGAAGGGAATGTTTTGTTTGTTTCTTGCTGCAGATGTTTCAACTGGCAATTATGAAGGATAAATAGCTCCTGCTTGAGGGAGGGGAAGATTTGAGACACAGAGAGCTTGAGAAACAGAGACAGGATGGTGCTACTCCTGAGGTGTGAGAGTCTGCATCGGGTGCAGGATATTAAGCCAAAGGTTGGTGTAAATTTTGTGTAGTGTCCATGCTAGAGAGAGTTAGCCAGTGCTCAGATGAGCAAGGATTTTGTTTTGTATTCTGTTTCTTTGCTGATGTTCCAATAAAGCCTTGACAATTTAACCATTGAAGAGACTGTATGTGGTGTGATTTGCCCTAGAGGACTGTGCTACAGATCACTATATATATAATTCATTTTGTTTTTTTGTATGTGTGTGTGTGTGTAATATATAACAGACAACAGACAAACAAAACAATAAGCCAGTGAATGACATGGGTTAAGTGTCTCAACCAGAGGGTCAAGTGCTAAAAAAAGACGTTTGGGAACTCCCCAAGATTTCTGTCACCCAGATAGCAATTATCATGCTGCACTTAACACAAAAACACACTGAAATCTCATATAGTGTGTTCTTAAAACCACATATAACAAACTATACAGTTTTTTTTTTAACAGTTATGTATAATGACTCTCACTTCCTATATAGTAACCAAAGTTGCACCAGTATCATCGTATAAACAACTCTGCCCCCCAGATGTTTCTGAACTACAACTCCCATGATTCACTATTGCATTTAGAAGAATTCTAGGAATTTGAGCCAATAAAGATGGGGGGGGGGCAGCTTTTATTTTTTCTGAGCATTTAAACATTCTCCTGAATTTACACTTTAACCAGCGTACTTCACATGGAACTACTGAAGTTTTATACATATAAAAAATAAATAAAAGAATTAAAAAATAAAGTAAATAAAATTAAAAAAAGACAGCGAAATCTTCTGTTGATGAAATTTTAACAACATTAAATAAAAAACGACTAATTATTTAAGCGTGATTCAGGAACATTGTAATGCTTTAAGTTTTTTTTTAAAATAAATAAATAAATAAATAAGTGTAAACAAACAGAACATTGGTCCGCAACCAGATTTATTAAATATTATTGCAAATTTTGTGAAATCGATGTTTCAGTCCCATGGGGACTTTAATCAACAACTCTGGGACAGAAACATTGATTTCACTAAATATGCAATAATATTTAATACATCCTCGAGTTGCGGAGCACCGTGCTTTTGTTTATGGTGGACCAACCAGGTTCCGGCACGTGAGGACATGCGGACACCAGAGTGAGGACATGCGGACACCAGAGTGAGGACATGCGGACACCAGAGTGAGGACATGCGGACACCAGAGTGAGGACATGCGGACACCAGAGTGAGGACATGCGGACACCAGAGTGAGGACATGCGGACACCAGAGTGAGGACATGCGGACACCAGAGTGAGGACATGCGGACACCAGAGTGAGGACATGCGGACACCAGAGTGAGGACATGCGGACACCAGAGTGAGGACATGCGGACACCATGGATGTATATATATATAAATGTTTACAAATATATATGTATAAATTGTTTTTGGATGATATTTTAACAATATTTAAAAAATATTTAGAACTATATTCAAATGAAATATAAGCCAGCATTTCAGCATAATGCCAGGAATGTCGAAGCTTTGCAATAGTTGCTCTTGGGGTGATATTAGCACTACTGGAAAAAAATATTTAAAAACCTATACACAAACTTTCTCGTCTAACAGACATATTTTTCTACCAAAAGGTCTTAGGGTGAAAAGTGCCTTTTTTTTTTTTTTTTTACATAAAATATAATTTAATGTAACATTATCAGCAAGATATCATATATTTATATAATCAAGGAAAGCAGTAGCTTTACAGGAGATATGGTGGAAATGCAAATGATTAGTCATTTTCTTCCTCGGTCGGTTGGAATTATTAGCAGGGTTATTCAGAGAGAGGTGAAAAGCAGGAGAATGACTGGAGAATGGAAAATTCTAGGTCAAAATAGCCAATTTGGAAAGTGAGATAAATGGGAGAATTTTTCTGGTTTGGCTATTTTGACCTAGAATTTTCCATTCTCCAGTCATTCTCCTGAGTTTCACTGCTCTCTGAATAACCCTGTATATCTCTTATTATGCCGTTCTACTACTTAATGGTTTGGGGGTTTAAAATGACAATTTGGCCAATCGATATAAAGCCCGGGTGTCTCCTATACTGTTTTTTATGGGAGGGGGATCATGCGCAGGTTACTTACAGTTTTCCATGTTTCCTTGCAGACTGGGAGAATGGAGTGAAGCTACAATGTGTCAAGCTCACACAGCATATCAGTCCTGGGTGTGTCCTGATCTTCCAGTGATAGGAAAGAGGTCATTGTGTGAATTGTGTGACCGTGTGTGTATTTTCTTATTTTTCTGAGTTATTTTGTGTTGTGCATTTTTGACAAGAAAGTGACGTGTAGCAAAAAGGAGTGGGGAGCGCAATAACCCCCCAGGACACTATTATAAAGGATTTGTTGGATAATTCCTGCCTGCGCATTTTTTTTCTGCTGATTATAGTCAAGAAACCCATCCCTAATTTTTTTCCCCTAAGGCTGCTGTCAGACGAGCGTAGTGTTCACGTCCGTGATTGCGCCTTAGGCTAGGGTCAGACTGAGGCAGTGCGAACGCGCGTGCAGCCGCACTTAATCACGGCCGTAGTAGCAGCAAGTGCCAGGCAATGACGGCCAATATACGAAGTACGGTCGCACAAAAGTGCGGCTGCGCAACGCAAGTGGAAAATGAACGCATTTTTTCGAGAACGTGAAACCGCAGGTACTGACGTACAGAGTGCGCTGCGTCCGCTAGCGGCGTGTGTGTGTGATTAGGAGACGTCAGACGCTGCTAATGTCCGGCCAACATAACGTCCAGACGCAAAAAGAGTTTTATTGATGATCCGTACAAAATCACGGACGAAAATGCGCATCGTATGACCGCTATCACGTATTCCGTGAAAAAATGCGTCAATTCGTTCGAACGCACTTTTTCACAGACAACATAAAAATGCGTTAGTCTGACCCTAGCCTAAAAGTACGTCCGTGATAGCATGACAGCCCATTGGAGCCCGACACCTGAAGTACGTCCGCACTGAACTGCGGACGCACAACGGCCGCGGCAAACGGACGCAAGGCAGGCAAGAACGTACAACCCCTAGAAGGGCCGCACAAACAGGGTTATCCAAAGAGATTCGAAAAGTCACCGCACGTTCGGTGACTTTTCGTTCTCTTCAATTCGGTTCCTTTTGCCGATTGCATTTCGGTGACCCTGCGGTGTATTCAGCAAGCACCACGGGGTCCCCGAATTGCAGGGAAAAGCTGCCGAAAACCTGACGAAAACTAACCGAATGCACGCTGAAAACAAGCAAAAACATCTGGATTAACCTTCGAAAAAACCGAACATGAGCCGAACAGGAGCCGAAAAGGAGCCGAATCACACAGAGCCGAAGCAGCTGTGACGTAGAGGAGGCAGTGAATAAATTAAAAAACCATTTGTATGAATCTGGGAAAAAAGCTGTTTGCAAAGAAACTACTGAGCGAAAATGTCTGAAATTTTCACAGGAGGTCCAGGGAATGATAATAAAGAGGGCTGTTACAGAAAAAATAAGTAAATTGGAAAAAAAATAAAAATAAATCGGCCTTTTTAAAAAAAAAAAAAAATCTGAAAAATGCTTAAAGTATCCTAAAAAATCTATAAATAAAGAGACTTTTTGCTGCAGAATTTTATAATGAACGGTTTTATTAGATATTGAATTAAAACAGGAATATTTTTAACATTGAAGCCTATGGGATTCTCCTGAATAAATTTGCCGAATTAAACCACCGAATGGCAGGACATTAGGGGAACCTTTCACTGCTGGTTTGTGTTCTCTGAATAGCCGAAGCAGTGCTTTTTCATGGGGATTTCACTGCCCTCGAACAGGCACCGAACAGGCACCGTATGTTCAGGCAATTCGACAGGATTGGCGAATTGCCTGCTCTCTGGATAGCCGATGGCCAGGAAAGGTAACCGAACCCTGATTTTCAGCATTCGGTTACCTTTCTCAAGCAATTCGAATCTCTTTGGATAACCCTGTATGGGATTCTCCTGAATAAACCTGCCGAATTAAACCACCGAATGGCAGGGCATTAGGGGAACCTTTCACTGCTGGTTTGTGTTCTCTGAATAGCCGAAGCAGTGCTTTTTCATGGGGATTTCACTGCCCTCGAACAGGCACCAAACAGGCACCGTATGTTCAGGCAATTCGCCAGGATTTGGCGAATTGCCTGCTCTCTGGATAGCCGAATGGCCAGGAAAGGTAACCGAACCCTGATTTTCAGCATTCGGTTACCTTTCTCAAGCAATTCGAATCTCTTTGGATAACCCTGTATGGGATTCTCCTGAATAAACCTGCCGAATTAAACCACCGAATGGCAGGGCATTAGGGGAACCTTTCACTGCTGGTTTGTGTTCTCTGAATAGCCGAAGCAGTGCTTTTTCATGGGGATTTCACTGCCCTCGAACAGGCACCGTATGTTCAGGCAATTCGCCAGGATTTGGCGAATTGCCTGCTCTCTGGATAGCCGAATGGCCAGGAAAGGTAACCGAACCCTGATTTTCAGCATTCGGTTACCTTTCTCAAGCAATTCGAATCTCTTTGGATAACCCTGTATGGGATTCTCCTGAATAAACCTGCCGAATTAAACCACCGAATGGCAGGGCATTAGGGGAACCTTTCACTGCTGGTTTGTGTTCTCTGAATAGCCGAAGCAGTGCTTTTTCATGGGGATTTCACTGCCCTCGAACAGGCACCAAACAGGCACCGTATGTTCAGGCAATTCGCCAGGATTTGGCGAATTGCCTGCTCTCTGGATAGCCGAATGGCCAGGAAAGGTAACCGAACACTGATTTTCAGCATTCGGTTACCTTTCTCAAGCAATTCGGATCTCTTTGGATAACCCTGATAGTCTGCAACGTCCGCATAGCTTTGTGTGTGAGTGATGGAACGTGGTCAGACGGACGGCATTTATACGTCCAGCATTTTTCACGGACAAAATGGTTTTGCTTTTTAATTTATTTTCCCTCCTACATCCGTCAAAATATACGTCAGTGAATAAACGGACTGTGTGGCCACTACTGCGTCTTCCGTACTAACGTACGTCCGTGTACACGGACGTACAGTCCGTAGAAATCACGCTTGTCTGACCCTAGCCTTAGGTGTAATACTCCTATATACCATGTCGCAGTCTCACCTTACACACCTCCGCAGAATGCTTTGACTAGCAAACGTTTTACAGTTCTAAGGATTTGTAAAGCACCAACAAGTTACATAGCGCTGTACGATGGGTGAGACAGAACAACAAATATACAAGTTAGACACATTGAGAACAGTATTTATTTATAAAGTATTTTACCAGGAAGGATACATTGAGATTTCTCTGTTTTCAGTATGTCCTTGGTTCAAGAACATTGAATTGTTACAGAAAAACAAAGTAATAAAATGCAACATATTAAAAACACAAATATACAGATTATTAACACAGAAAATAAATATGTAGGAAATATAGTCACTTTGTTACATGTTTACAGGTGCATTCTGTATATAGTCACTGTGTTACATGTTTACAGGCGCATTCTGTATATAGTCACTATGTTACATGTTTACAGGTGCATTCTGTATATAGTCACTATGTTACATGTTTACAGGAGCATTCTGTATATAGTCACTATGTTACATGTTTACAGGCGCATTCTGTATATAGTCACTGTGTTACATGTTTACAGGTGCATTCTGTATATAGTCACTATGTTACATGTTTACAGGCGCATTCTGTATATAGTCACTATGTTACATGTTTACAGGCGCATTCTGTATATAGTCACTATGTTACATGTTTACAGGTGCATTCTGTATATAGTCACTATGTTACATGTTTACAGGTGCATTCTGTATTGAGGTATGCTAATAGAGAACTCTTAAGGGACTTTAGACTGGGGAAGATTTAATGGTGTCTGGGAGGTTATTCCATATTTGCGGTGCTCTGTAGGAAAATGGGATGTGCAGCTTTTCTCGCGCCTGCATCGTTATATCACGCTAAAACAGGGCTGTAACAGATCTCTGTACCCGGACAGGGTCACATCTGCCAAATGCTGCTTCCTCGCTGGACACCCAGTTTCTCCTTGTGACGCTCACACCTTTCTCTTGTACCTTAGCCGCAGATCAAGGCCCGGTGCCTGTAGAGAGCCTGACTAGCACCCCCAGAAATAAGCCGAAGCTGTAGACCTGGAGCCTTTCCTTGGCACAGCGGGCAGAAGTTTCCTGGTACTCCAAAACATGAGTCGTGACTTCAAGCTTGGTCAGAATAGAACTGACTGTTTATTACACAACACAGAGATACACTCAACCACCAACCTCATTTACATACAATCAAGCAGATAACTGCACAAATCAGATTAACTACCCAGGACCTTCAAACAATGGAGAATGGGGGAAGAGAAAGCACGTAAACAAAAGGAATCTCTTACTGAGAGAATTTACACAATAGCAGGTACTAATACAGAGATCTACACTATACAGGGAATAACACACAGACATCAGAAATCTTTAGTTAACTGGCATATATATATAAAACGGGGAAAATCACATTGGGTACTTATTAAAAGTTCGTTAGCCCTTATTTTTATAACACACAAATAAATAAACACTTGAACTGTTGTACTGCGCTACAGCGTAGTGGCGGCCGTCCCATCACATATCTCCCCCAAGTTACCAGATGGCAGACCCGGTGAGACCCTCTTCGGGTCCGCTTGGGGATGTCCATGGCCCCCACCAAATATCTTTAAAAGGTCCACCAGTCCCCCAATAGTCTCTTTCACGGGCCATAGTCTGTAGGCAGGAGGCTAGCACACAGCCCCCTCCAAGTAGCACAACGACATTGTGTTCTATCACATATCTCCCTCATTTGCAGGAGACTAACCAGGCACCAGCTCCCAAACGCGTCTGTGTGTGTTAGTCTGAAACCAAGTCCCAAAAAGTTTGTTTCTTTTCATTGACCATGCGGTCCAGTCCACAACCATGGATGCATTCATCCCCTCCCCATATTCCATCAGGGGCCATACAGGAGTCAACATTCCTGCAGCACTGCTTGGGGACATCTCTCCAGTGCCAGGGCCACACACATATACTAGAGAGTTACTCCCCGAGCCATCCCCAGCAGCTCCCTTAGATTGTGCCCGCCACTCGGGAGAAATGCCAGCTGTCCCATCTCCGGGTATTGCAGTCAGCTGCTGGAAAGCATGGGGGGCAGTTGATGTCTCTGAAGAAAAGGGTCGGGGATCTGAGCCGGCTGCCCAGTATCCAGGGGGCACACGAAAGGAAACCACAGCCCCCTGTGGTTGATTCCAGAGAACATTGGCACTCGACTCCATTGCTGGCTCCTCACCTGGGGCTGTGTAGAGCAATGCTGGCGGTGTGGGGCTGTTTTCTTCCCAGAGATCCAGGCTATTCAAATGCAGGCAGGGCCCGGCTGCACCAGGCTCTGACGCCAGCACTACACCTGGGGGAACCGTTTTGTCCTCATGAATCACCAACTCCAGCAAGCTGTTCTCCCCGCTCACCGGCTCTGGCGACATCATAACTTGGGGATCTGGGGCAACTGTCTCACATCCTGACAATGCAGTGGGAAATATTCCAATCTCCTCGACAACTCCAGAGTCTATAGCTGGCCCAGACACATCAAGGCCTTCAAGCTTCCCCAGCTCTCCTTGGCTGAGAGCACACTGGGGCCCATCTGCCATGCATCCCAGTAAACTGCTAGTGGGGTCTTTAGTCTCGCCCACTGTCGCAAGGCATTCCTCCCTCGACATTGCACAAATGTCCCTCTGGGTCACATCGGTGGAGACCGCAGTCCCATCCACCACTGTAGTGCAAAAATCCTCTGCTGCCCAAAGAGAGGAGGCATTCTGTACTATTGTCAGCTCCTCTGTCTGCTTCTCTGTGCAGAGCTTCTCGTGGTGAATCTGGCTTACCTGCTGACCGAGGTCTAGCAGTCTCTTGTACAATTTCTCCAGCTTCCACTCCTTGCTGGCTAACGACTCCAAATCGTCTTGTATCCACCACACGTCGGAGAGGTTTAGCAGGTTTTCTCTGTACTCTGCAATCGCTTCCCATCTCCACTCAGTGTCATCTCCGAAATCTGGATCTCTGAACATTCTCTCAAATAACAGTCCCGGGCCGCCGTAGCCAAAGCATTCTGTCGGTCTGTTATTGTCCACGCTCTCAGTTCCCATCTGGACTACATACCATCGCAGGGCTTTGTAGCTCTCCTCCAGCCGTGTCTCTTCATAAACCAGACAAGCCAGATCAGTCGGCCAATTCTGGTTGCGTTGTTTATCCACCAACGCCTCACGCAATTCTATCCTCTTCAGGTACCTTGCTTGGGATGAGGGGAGGATCTTGTTCTGGCAGCGCTGCTCTCTGTCCAGCGCCTCGTGCCAGAGTAGCCAACGTGCTGTATCAGCCCAGTTCAGCTGAGTCTCCTCTGTTATAGGTCCACGATGGTTTGCTTGTACCTCTTGCAACCTCTCCCAGTACGCTGCTCCTGTGACTGCTGCCATCTTCCGCTTCTGCCGCACCGTCTGGATATCAAATCCTGGTGATGCTTTGGATGTCCTTAGACTGTAGGAAGCATCCCACACACTGCCACCAATGTAACAGATCTCTGTACCCGGACAGGGTCACATCTGCCAAATGCTGCTTCCTCGCTGGACACCCAGTTTCTCCTTGTGACTCTCACACCTTTCTTTTGTACCTTAGCCGCAGATCAAGGCCCGGTGCCTGTAGAGAGCCTGACTAGCACCCCCAGAAATAAGCCGAAGCTGTAGACCTGGAGCCTTTCCTTGGCACAGCGGGCAGAAGATTCCTGGTACTCCAAAACATGAGTCGTGACTTCAAGCTTGGTCAGAATAGAACTGACTGTTTATTACACAACACAAGATACACTCAACCACCAACCTCATTTACATACAATCAAGCAGATAACTGCACAAATCAGATTAACTACCCAGGACCTTCAAACAATGGAGAATGGGGGAAGAGAAAGCACGTAAACAAAAGGAATCTCTTACTGAGAGAATTTACACAATAGCAGGTACTAATACAGAGATCTACACTATACAGGGAATAACACACAGACATCAGAAATCTTTAGTTAACTGGCATATATATATAAAACGGGGAAAATCACATTGGGTACTTATTAAAAGTTCGTTAGCCCTTATTTTTATAACACACAAATAAATAAACACTTGAACTGTTGTACTGCGCTACAGCGTAGTGGCGACCGTCCCGTCACAAGGGCCACAAAAGGAGAAACCTGCAGGTTTTTCTCCCTAGTGTCCCCGTTTTAGCGCATAGAACATAATCGTGCCCATAGTATTTTGTCTCAAATTATCAGAAGAACGATTCAATAGCATGCGATGCTGTATATTAGTCAGAGTATCACACTGTCAGCAGGGACGTGCGGTCAGGGGCGGCAGGTGAGGCAGAGCCTCGCCTGCCATTAACGGCTGCAGTCAGACTCACCTGCTCACGTTCCCCTGCCATCGGGCTCCGTCCGCTGCACATTCTCTTTTTTTTCAGCAGCCTGGCTGAGCCTACTCAAATTGCGTAGCAGGTTGCTACACAAATTGCGTAGGCTGCCAAGAAGTCTGCAGCGCGGCGCGTCTGTTCAATGAACAGACATCCAAGCACTGCCCACTTCCTGAACATTGCTCTCCCAGTGCCTCAGAGGCACTGGTTGTGCTTAATAAGCTGATACTAACATGAATTGAAATTGATTAACTGTTGTTTATTTTGAGTAGTGACTCAATGAGGCACGATGCCGTTTGCCATATGGTAACCATGGGAATGTGAACACATAAAATTGAGGTGCTGCTTATTACTGGCAAGTTGAAGTTTGGCTTTTCTGTGTATATAAATATATAGGGGAAGTATAGGAGTCCCACATCAAGGAGATTTAAAGGGATATTGCTCCGACAGTGTGATACTCAGACTAATAAACAGCATCACATGCAAATGAGTCACTCTTCTGATAATTTGAGACAAAATAGGGTTATTCAGAGAGCACAGACATTTTCGCGCCCTCTCATTCCCCGCCCTTCCCTGCACTTCTGGGAATCAAAGTTCCCACCCTACGGTGCATTCACCACAGGGTCCCCGTAGTGCAAGGAAAACCGCAAACCCATAGAAAACACTCGCAGAACACTCACGAAAACCCCACAGAACACTTGCAGATCACACGCGAAAACCCGCAGAACACTCACAGATCACTCACGAAAACCCACAGAACACTCACAGAACACTCACGAAGACCCGCAGAACACACACTGAAAACCTGCAGAAACCACAGCAAAAAACACGCCGAACATGCCGGAAAAAGCTGACAAGTTGTATGAATGGGGTAAAAAAAAAAACAGTACGCTTGAAAGTTTCAAAATTGAAACGCTGTTTGCAAAAAAACTGCTGAACGAAAATGCCTGAAATTTACACATAAGATCCTATGAATGATAATAAAAAAGTCTGTTACAGAAAAAATGAAAACAGGATTTTAAAAAAAGAAAACCAGAAAATTTTTTTTGCTGAAAAATGTCTAAAAGTTCCTAGAAAATCTATAAGTAAATAGACTTTTTGCTGCAGGTTAAAAAAATAAACGGTTTATTAGATATTGTATTAATGGGATTCGCCTGAATAAAATTGCCAAATGAAAACATCGAACAGCAGGGCATTTCGGCAACTTTTCTCAGCTGTTCGGTGTCTCTGAATAGATTAACTCCTTCTCTATGGGGATTTCACTGCCGTCGAACAGCACCGTACATGCAGGCAATTTGCCCAAATTTGGCGAACTGCCTGCTCTCTGAATAACCGAATGGCCACGAAATGTCACCGTATACTGAATTTCAGTGTCCAGTTGCATTTCAGTGACATTTCGGACCTCTCTGAACAACCCTTTTAGTGTTAAATCACTATCTACAAGGTTTTTTTTTCCACACATGGTTTAATTGCATAAACACAAACTGTAACAGTAGAGTCGATCTGCTGGAGTCCTGGCAAAAATACTTCTTTGTGGTTAATTAGCTAATTTTTTTATGGTTTATATTAGTATCGATTCAATGTTATTACTCTTTATCTGCAAAGTCCTCATTTTAGGGTGTGCACTCATGTTACATTTATTTCCTACAAGCGGTAAACCATCACATACTGTTAATTTTCACGTTATTTGTCATGAAACAAGCGACCAAAACCCAAAAGGTGTAGATGGGAAAAGCAGGAGCAATTACCTGAGCGGCACACCCTGCTGCGCAAACCTATCTCCTCACAATAAATCATATTGTTGTGTTGTTGTGTCATGTTTCTGCTCAAGGCATTCTTTAAATTTTTTTTTGTTAAATAAAATCATAAGTAAGTGGGCCGGCATCAGGTTTTTCGGCATAGCCTGGTCACAAAAGAATTGCTTCCAGATTACTTGTCCCCCTAGGCCAAAACCAGCCAGGCCTCTCCTGCCTCTTGTTGCGAAAACACCAAACATTTCTTGACTCATTCTTCAAGGAGTGCGATTTCATGGTTGATATATTTTTGAAGGCCGTTTGGAAGTCGCAGCACAATTTTTTGACGATAACAAAGTCAATAGCTCAACCGCTCCTTTACATGTCTTCATTACTCCACAAGAACGTCCCTTCTAGATCATGATGGTCGGCAGACGACCTCCGCCTGTCCTCTGTCTCCACACGCACCGCCAACTCTCGCCTCCAAAACGTCTCAAGGTGCAGCTCCGGTCCTGTGGAATGACTTGCCTCGCCCTATCAGACCCTCCCCTAATCTTCAGGCCTTCAAGAAATTCCTCAAAACCCATCCCATCAGGTTAGCATACCACATTACTGACGCTGACCTATCCCTCTCCTCGCATCATGATAGATGCCACTTCCATGTCCTGACCATTTCTGTAACACTAGTACAAGTGCTCCTGACCACCAATAAAACTCCTAAGTCTTCCTCCACCACAGCTCCTCTAGATTGTAAGCTCCTCCCAGAGGGGCTGTCTACGCCTCGTTTTTCTGTTCCTGTGCCTTTTGTAATTTTGTCGCGTTCCCATTGGTTACGGTGAAGAGCTGCGGAAACTGTTGCTTCCATGTAAATGATGATAATAACTCTGTCAGGTGTGCGGGTCCAATTTGGAATCGTCCATAGATGGACAACAATCCAACAGATCTGTATGAGAGCCCTGTGTCGGAGTGCTGAGCCCGAAGAAAACAAGCTAGTCTTTAATGATCTGAGAAGAAAAAAGGATCTTGATAATCCCTGCCTCCAACAATTGGGCACACACCATTAATTAATACAACACCTGGCTTGAGCTCGCCAGATCTCCACACAGGACCCAGAGAAATATGGTGGCTTAGAATGGAAAAATACTTTACATCAGAGCTGGACTGATATACCTTGGTTCTACCACCATACCAGACTTCCTGTCACCACAGATAAATAGACACATGGATAGATGAATGGATAGATGGATAGCTGGATCGATGGAGATAGAAAGATAGATGGATGGATAGAAAGATTGATACATGATAGAAAGATAGATGGATCGAAAAATAGATGGATAGAAAGATAAATGGATAGATGGATGATAGATAGAAAGATGGATAGATGGATAGATCGAAAGATAGATGGAAATATACATGGATAGAAAGATAGATGGATATATAGATGATAGAAAGATAGATGGATATATACAGTCAGGTCAAGAAATATTGGGACATTGAAACAATTCTAACATCTTTGGCTCTATACACCACCACAATGGAGTTGGAATGAAATAAACACAATGTGCTTTAACTGCAGACTGTCAGCTTTAATTTGAGGGTATGTACATCCAACTCAGGTGAACGGTGTAGGACTTACAGCAGTTTGCAGATGTGCCGCCCACTTGTTAAGGGACCAAAAGTAATGGGACAGAATAATAATCATAAATCAAACTTTCCCTTCTTAATACTTGGTTGCAAATCCTTTGCAGTCAATCACAGCCTGAAGTCTGGAATGTATAGACATCACCAGACACTGGGTTTCATCCCTGGTGATGCTATGCCAGGCCTCTACTGCAACTGTCTTCAGTTCCTGCTTGTTCTTGGGGCATTTTCCCTTCAGTTTTGTCTTCAGCAAGTGAAATGCATGCTCAATGGGATTCAGGTCAGGTGATTGACTTGGCCATTGCACAACATTCCACTTCTGTCCCTTCAAAAACTCTTTGGTTGCTTTTGCAGTATGCTTTGAGTCATTGTCCATCTGCACTGTGAAGCGCCGTCCAATGAGTTCTGCAGCATTTGGCTGAATGTGAGCAGATAATATTGCCCGAAACACTTCAGAATTCATCCTGCTGCTTTTGTCAGCAGTCATATCATCAATAAATACAAGAGAACCAGTTCCATTGGCAGCCATACATGCCCACGCCATGACACTAATACCACCATGCTTCACTGATGAGGTGGTATGCTTAGGATCATGAGCAGTTCCTTTCCTTCTCCATACTCTTCTCTTCCCATCACTCTGGTACAAGTTGATCTTGGTCTCATCTGTCCATAGGATCTTGTTCCAGAACTGTGAAGGCTTTGTTAGGTGTTGTTTGGCAAACTCTAATCTGGCCTTCCTGTTTTTGAGGCTCACCAATGGTTTACATCTTGTGGTGAACCCTCTGTATTTACTCTGGTGAAGTCTTCTCTTGATTTTTGACTTTGACACACATACACCTACCTCCTGGAGAGTGTTCTTGATCTGTCCAACTGTTGTGAAGGGTGTTTTCTTCACCAGGGAAAGAATTCTTCATTCATCCACCACAGTTGTTTTCCATTGTCTCCCAGGTATTTTGATGTTGCTGAGCTCACTGGTGCATTCCTTCTTTTTGAGAATGTTCCAAACAGTTGTTTTGGCCACGCCTATTGTTCTTGCTATCTCTCTGGTGGGTTTGTTTTGTTTCTTCAGCCTAATGATGGCTTGCTTCACTGATAGTGAAGGCTCTTTGGATCTCATCTTGAGAGATGACAGCAACAGATTCCAAATGCAAATAGCACACTTGAAATGAACTCTGGGCCTTTTATCTGCACATTGTAATTGGGGTAATGAGGGAATATCACACACCTGGCCATGGGACAGCTGAGAAGCCAATTGTCCCATTACTTTTGGTCCCTTAACAAGTGGGAGGCACATCTGCAAACTGCTGTAAGTCCTACACCGTTCACCTGAGTTGGATGTACATACCCTCAAATTAAAGCTGACAGTCTGCAGTTAAAGCACATTGTGTTTGTTTCATTCCAACTCCATTGTGGTGGTGTATAGAGCCAAAGATGTTAGAATTGTGTTGATGTCCCAATATTTCTGGACCTGACTGTAAATGGATAGTAAGATAGATGGATATATACATGGATAGAAAGATAGATGGATATATAGACGGATAGAAAGATAGATGGATATATAGATAGCTCGAACAATTAGACACACACCATTAATTAATTAACACAACACCTGACTTGAGCTCGTAAGATCTCCACACAGGAACCCAGAGAAATATGGTGGGTTAGAATGGAAAAATACTTTACATAAGAGCTGGACTGATATACCTTGATTCTACCACCATATCAGACTTTCTGTCACCATAGATAAATAGACACGTGCATAGATGAATGAATAGATGGATAGCTGGATGGATGGAGATAGATGGATAGAAAGATAGAAGGATGGATAGAAAGATAGAAGGATGGATAGATAGAAGGATATAAAGATAGATGGATAGAAAAATAGATGGATAGAAAGATAGATGATAGAAATATAGATGATGGATAGAAAGATGGATAGAAAGGTATATGATATAAAGATAGATGGATAGATAGATAGATGGATCGAGATAGATGGATGGATAGAAAGATGGATAGAAATATAGACGGATATATAGAAACATGGATATATATATATAGATGGATGGATAGAAAGATAGTTGGATAGAAAGATGGATATATAGAAACATGGATATATAGATGGATGGATAGAGAGATGGATAGAAAGATAGATGGATAGAAAGAGAGATGGATAGAAAGAGAGATGGATAGAAAGATAGAATGATATATAGATAGATGGATAGATGGATAGATGGATGGATAGATGGATGGATATGTAGATGGATGGATAGATGGATGGATATATAGATGAAGGATAGATGATGGATAGATGGATAGATGATAGAAAGATAAATAGATGATGGATAGATGGATAGATGATAGAAAGATAAATAGATGATGGATAGATGGATAGATGATAGAAAGATAGATAGATAGATGGATAGAAAGATACAGAGATAGATAGATGATAGATGGATAGAAAGATAGATAGATAGATAGATAGATAGATGGATAGAAAGATAGATAGATGGATAGATGGATGGATAGATAGAAAGATAGATAGATAGATACAAAGATAGATGGATGGATAGAAAGATAGACAAACACCTAGTCACAGATTGATGGATATAAAAGATAAAATAGGGATATTTCACACGGATAGATTTGTTTAGATGACACACGGGTTCCTAGACGGCCTGAGGCCAGTAAGCCGACACAATGCACAGTAAAATGATTCCTGTCACACCATCAATAACCTGACAAAGGAAAGTTCTACTCTTGCAACAATTCGGTTACTTCCTGGATGCCTTTCTCATCACTAAAACTCTACAGATTGACATATGGGTGAATACAGAGACAGACACAGATTGATAGGTCGGTGGATAAACAGACTGACATATTGGAAATCAGATAGACAGGCATACATAGGCTCACAGATAAATAGAAAATATGATGTGAAGCTGCATCACTAAGGGGTTAAAGAATACACCATAAAGTCATAAATCTCTTTGTGTAATTACTGTATTTTTCGCTCCATAAGACGCACTTTTCTCCCCCCAAAAAGTGGGGGGAAAAGTGGGTGCGTCTTATGGAGCGAATGCCCCATGATATGCCTCAGCTCACCTGCCGCCGCCGCCGCGTTCGTCTCCCTCTGAGCGTGATCGCGGTCACGTGGCTCCCCCAGGCGAGTGCCCAAGCTTCCTGCCGCCGGACGCACGCTCAGAGGGAGTGGAACGCAGCGGCGGCGCAGGTGAGCTGGGGCATATCCATGAGCTGCTGGGGCATATCCACGAGCTGGGGCATATCCATGTGTGAGCTGGGGCATTATCCATGTGTGAGCTGGGGCATTATCCATGTGTGAGCTGGGGCATTATCCATGTGTGAGCTGGGGCATTATCCATGTGTGAGCTGGGGCATTATCCATGTGTGAG
Organism: Leptobrachium leishanense; assembly: GCA_009667805.1. Taxonomy (NCBI): domain Eukaryota; kingdom Metazoa; phylum Chordata; class Amphibia; order Anura; family Megophryidae; genus Leptobrachium; species Leptobrachium leishanense. The sequence continues at coordinate 137,578,772 of CM019071.1, forward strand.
CTGGAGCATATCCATGTGTGAGCTGGGGCATATCCATGTGTGAGCTGGGGCATATCCATGAGCTGGGGCAAATCCATGTGTGAGCTGGGGCATTATCCATGTGTGAGCTGGGGCAGTATCCATGTGTTAGCTGGGGCAATATCCATGTGTGAGCTGGGGCATATCCATGTGTGAGCTGGGGCATTATCCATGTGTGAGCTGGAGCATATCCATGTGTGAGCTGGGGCATATCCATGTGTGAGCTGGGGCATATCCATGAGCTGGGGCAAATCCATGTGTGAGCTTGGGCATTATCCATGTGTGAGCTGGGGCATATCCATGTGTGAGCTGGGGCATATCCATGTGTTAGCTGGGGCAATATCCATGTGTGAGCTGGGGCATATCCATGAGCTGGGGCAAATCCATGTGTGAGCTGGGGCATATCCATGTGTGAGCTGGGGCATATCCATGAGCTGGGGCAAATCCATGTGTGAGCTGATGCATATCCATGTATGAGCTGGGGCATATCCATGTGTGAGCTGGGGCATATCCATGTGTGAGCTGGGGCATATCCATAAGCTGGGGGACAGTATCCATGAGCTGGGGCAAAATCCATGAGCTGGGGCATTATCCATGAGCTGGGGGACAGTATCCATGAGCTGGGGCAAAATCCATGAGCTGGGGCATTATCCATGAGCTGGGGGACAGTATCCATGAGCTGGGGCATATCCATGAGAGGAGCTGGGGCATATCCATGAGAGGAGCTGGGGCAATATCCATTATTACACTGTTTGATTCAGAATATTTATTTTCCTGTTTTCCTCCTCTAAAAACTAGGTGCGTCTTATGGAGCGAAAAATACGGTAATATATTTTGCTTTCGTTCTAAATTAAACTTTTAAGAATATAAACGTCTCTACACTTTGTGTATATTTCTTTATTTCTCTTTTTCATGTTTATATAAAAACTGATTGTATTTATTTGACACTAGCATGGTTATTCAGAGAGCACCGTCCTCCCGATCCCCGCGCTTCTACTAGTCCGATTCACTGACCCTGTAGTTCATCGTAAAGTCCCCGAAGTGAAGCGAAGGAGCTGGTGAACGCATCCGAAAAACCACTGAAAACCCGCCGAAAGCATCTGACGATCCAATGCAAAACTGCTGAATCGATCCGAAAAAGGCCAACGACCCGCCAAACAGAGTGCCGACCACTCACCAGAAAAAGCCAACAAGCTGACGAACGGGTAAAAAAAAAAAATTAAAGGTGTTTGCAAAAAAGCTACTGCACAAAAATGCCTTGAAATAAAATGAGGTCCTATGAATAATAATAAAAAGGTCCGTTACACAAAAAACACACCTTTTTTTAAAAATTTGGGGAAAAAAATTGCCCAAAAAAATCACGAAAAATGCCTTAAAAAGCCTAAGCGTTCAAAAAGAGACTTTTTGTGAAAAGAGTACACGGTTGAGTAAATGTTTAATAAAAACGGGGATTTGTTTTGTGCATTGAAGCTTATGATGAGATTCACCTGATTAAACCTGCCGAATGAAAACACTGAAAATCAGGGCATTTCACTGACATTTCTCTGCTGTTCGGTGTCTGTGAATAGATTAACCATTGCTTCTCTAAGGGGGATTTCACTGCCGTCGAACAGGCACCGTATTTCGCTGGCAATTAGCCAATATTTGGCGAACTGCCAGCTTTTTGAATAGCTGAATGGCCACGAAATGTCCCCGTATGGGGAAATTCACTGTTCGGTGCAATTCGGTGACCAGTTTGGCTCTCTGTGAATAACCCTGTAGATTAGGAATTAGGAATTATGAGTGCGTACAGCAACACTGAGCTTACCAAATATTTAATTATTTATAAAGGATTTTACCAGGAAGGATACATTGAGATTTCTCTCATTTTCAAGTATGTCCTGGGTTCAAGAACATTGAATTGTTACAGTCGTTACACGGATCTGAAGGGTTATTCAGAGAGCGCCAATATGTCACCAACAGTTCTGTGCTCTCTCGTTCCCCACACTTCAGCATTCACCACAGGGTCCCCGATGTGCAAAGAAAAGCCGCCGCAAAACCGGTGATTTAAAAAAAAAAAAAACACTGCAAAACCGCCGAAATCATCGGATCAATCTGCCCAAGAAGGAATAAAATGGTGTGTCCATTCCTCCTTTCCTTGACTGTATGCTGTTGGAGGTTGTGTCTCCAGGTTTGTGTCGGCACCCATCTGTCTTTTTCCATTGCCGAGCACCAGCTACCTTGGTGGAGTCTGCTTGCGTATCTCGAATATACAAAACAACTGCCAAGAGAATCACAGTTACATTGTACAAAAAAGAAAGACACAAATAATCGTCTAATTTCGACCAGTCACTGCCCTCATGTCCTCAAGATGGGGATACCCCATGGACATTACCTGAGGCTTGAAAGAATTTGCTCCTCCACATAGGATTTCTGTGGATTCTAGGTTCAGTAAACATGTTTATCTAAGTGTGCGTGCGCTAAATATATATTGTAAATACTTAAAATACCTTCTGCTCTTTTAATCGGTCGCATGTTGCTAGTGAAGCGTCAAACTTGACCCTGGGGATTTTGCCCCAGAAGGAAATCGTAAAGATTAGATTACAGATTTTGTAGCATCGTACTAGTTTAACCACATCCAAAAAAATGCCATTGTGATTTGACATAAAGCTCCGACAAAGAATGTTGTCTTTTTCAACTAAAAACAATATACATATAAGCCTCTTTCTAAATCAGAACTCTGCTACAAGCCTCATCCAAGCTCATTATCTCCCACCTCGATTACTGTAACCCTCTTTTCATTGGCCTTAAGTGATACCAGGTTATTCCTCTATAGTCTGTAATGAACAACTCTGCCAGACTCCTCTACCTCACATCCAGTACCTCACACACCTCACCCCTCTATAGTCTGTAATGAACGCCTCTGCCAGACTCCTCTACCTCACATCCAGTACCTCACACACCTCACTCCTCTATAGTCTGTAATGAACGCCTCTGCCAGACTCCTCTACCTCACATCCAGTACCTCACACACCTCACCCCTCTATAGTCTGTAATGAACGCCTCTGCCAGACTCCTCTACCTCACATCCAGTACCTCACACACCTCACCCTTCTATAGTCTGTAATGAACGCCTCTGCCAGACTCCTCTACCTCACATCCAGTACCTCACACACCTCACCCTTCTATAGTCTGTAATGAACGCCTCTACCGCACATCCAGTACCTCACACACCTCACACCTCTATAGTCTGTAATGAACACCTCTGTCAGACTCCTCTACCTCACATCCAGTACCTCTCACACCTCACCCCTCTATAGCCTGTAATGAACGCCTCTGCCAGACTCCTCTACCTCACATCCAGTACCTCACACACCTCACCCCTCTATAGTCTGTAATGAACGCCTCTGCCAGACTCCTCTACCTCACATCCAGTACCTCACACACCTCACTCCTCTATAGTCTGTAATGAACGCCTCTGCCAGACTCCTCTACCTCACATCCAGTACCTCACACACACCTCACCCCTCTATAGTCTGTAATGAACGCCTCTGCCAGACTCCTCTACCTCACATCCAGTACCTCACACACCTCACCCTTCTATAGTCTGTAATGAACGCCTCTGCCAGACTCCTCTACCTCACATCCAGTACCTCACACACCTCACCCTTCTATAGTCTGTAATGAACGCCTCTGCCAGACTCCTCTACCGCACATCCAGTACCTCACACACCTCACACCTCTATAGTCTGTAATGAACACCTCTGTCAGACTCCTCTACCTCACATCCAGTACCTCTCACACCTCACCCCTCTATAATCTGTAATGATCGCCTCTGCCAGACCCCTCTACCTCACATCCAGTACCTCTCACACCTCACCCCTCTACAATTTGTAATAAACACCTCTGCCAGACTCATCTAGCTCACGTCTCATACCTCTCAAACCTCACCCCTCTACAGTCTGTAATGAACGCTTCTGCCAGGATCATCTACTTTACCTCCTGTACCTCTCACATCTCACACCTCTACAGTCTGTACTGAATGTGGTTAAAGAACAGGGTTATTCAGAGAGAGCCGATCTGGCCCCGAAATGTCACCAAACAGGGAATTTCCCCATACGGTGACATTTCGGGGGTCATTTGGCTATTCAGAGAACAGGCAGTTTGCCAAATTTTGCCGAATTGCCAGCCAGTACGGTGCCTGTTCGACGGCAGTGAAATCCCCATAGACAAGCAATGGATAATCTATTCAGAGACACCAAACAGCAGTGAAAAGTTGCCAAAATGCCCTGCTGATCGGTGTTTTCATTCGGGAGGTTTATTCAGGCGAATCCCATAGGTTTCAATGTTAAAAATATTCCTGTTTTTAACCAATATCTGATAAACAGTTAATTCTTTTAATTTGCAGCAAAAAGTCTCTTTATTTTTTTTTTTTCCCGATTTATTTTTAAATACAGGGTTATTCAAAGAGAATCGAAAAGTCACCACACGTTCGGTGACTTTTCATTCTCTTCAATTCGGTGCAATCTGGCGATCCCATTTCGGTAACCCTGCGATGTATTTAGCAAGCACCACAGAGCCATTGTAGTGCAGGGAAAAGCCGCCGCAAACCCAACGAACACTGACCGCAAAACCCGGCGAACACTCACCGCAAACCTCGACGAACACTCACTGCAAAACCCGGCGAACGCGCATCGAAACCCGAACATCTGAATTAACCCCGCCAAACACGCCGGAGAAACCCGAGCAGGAGCCGATCACAGTGCAGAGCAGCCACCGGAAAAAGCCGACACCACAGACGAATAGAATGAAAAAAAACAAAAAACTGTTCGCTTGAATGTTTGAAAAGTGAAACGCTGTTTGCAAAGAAACTACTAAATGAAAATGTCTGGAATTTACATATAAGATCCAATGAATGATAATAAAAAGGGCTGTTACAGAAAAAAGAAAAAACAATTAAAAAAAAAAATGGAATTTTTTTCGCAAAAAAACCCCCCGAAAAATGCCTTAAAGATCCTAAAAATCGAAAAATAAAGAGACTTTTTGCTGCAGAATAAAATAATAAACGGTTTATTAGATATTGAATTAAAACGGGAATATTTTAAACATTGAAGCCTATGGGATTCGCCTGAATAAACCTGACGAATGAAACCACTGAACAGCAGGGCATTTCGGAAACTTTTCACTGCTGGTTTGTGTTCTCTGAATAGACAAAGCCTCTGCTTCTCTACGGGGATTTCACTGCCCTCGAACAGGCACCGAACAGGCACCGTATGTGCAGGCAATTCGCCAATATTTGGTGAACTGCCTGCTCTCTGAGTAGCCGAATGGCCAAGAAAGGTAACCGAACGCTGAATTTCACTGTTCGGTTTCCTTTCGCCAGCAATTCGGATCTCTTTGAATAACCCTGATAGCATTTTTTTTTTTTAAATAAGATCATTTATTTTATTCATTTTCAGCAAAAAGCCTTTTTGTTTTTTTGATGAAAACTTTGTTTCCCAATTTTTTAAAAAGCCTTCTTTTTTTAAAATCTGTAACAGACCTTTAAAATATTTTTTAAAAGACCCTTTTTTATCGCAGCTACATTAGCTTGCTTATACCACCTGTGCTGGTTCCAAATTACAGACATACAGTAAACATATAACTTTTATTAGATAATTCTAAAATCGTGAAAATTGACAAACAATTCTATGTTAAATAAGTCACTCAATATACTGTTGGTTAGTCCCACGTTAGTGGGAAATAACCAGGGATCATGGGAGTGTATAACCCCTGTTCACTGATCACAATTCTATCCTTAATTGGTTAAGTATTGTCAGAGAACAAGTCCCCCTGCGATATGCAAATCGTCACAATAGTTGATATGTGGCTGGATAAATAATCTATAACCACTTGACAATAAAAAATAATATATATATATATCTGACTAGCACCACTCAACAATGATGTACAGCCCACCAATTGGGGTAATTATATAGATATAAATTGCAGCACAATGATCTAAACTTGCAAAACACGTCCTCCTATAATTAATTGGCTTCAGTCCTACAATGGAAGCTCCACAACAAGTATATACTGGAGAGTTACTCAAACTCCTAAACAAGAGTGAAAGAAAGAGAAAGGATGGAATCCCACCATGTGTATATCTTAATAGGTATTGCTCACATTAATAAACAAGTTAAGACATGGATGGATATAATTTGGCAGCAATATAGGGTTCCCACATTTGTAGATTAGTATATCACTACCCTATACCTTAGAGAAGATCCACCTCTCAAAATAGCATTAGGTTGTACCAATAAGTATAGCCCTACAACCGATGAGATATTCTATGCTGACCCTATCCTAAGCAATACAAGGCAACACAAGTAGTTGGTCAAATAATTGCTGCAAAGTAGCCCCAATGGCTAAAAGATTGTTAATAAGTCATATCGCCAGAAACAACAGTATAAGAGTGCCAGATAACTGCTAAAATCAGAGTATCATTATTAATAGCAAACGCTGACGCGCGTTTCGCCACCAACAAAGAGCGGCTTCGTCCAGACCGTGATTAGAACCTCAACCTATGCCCATATTTATACCCATAGTCTAAACGTCTCCCACCTGTATCGGCTAGAGCTTGATTACCCACAGCGTGTGAACGCTTCCGCATCCAGAACCGGCAGAGGACCACGTGACTCCTCTAGACCAATCGAATAACGATTCTCAATACCACGTGGGTAAACAAACAATACTCTGTTGCCGGTTCTTGTTACAGTAGCTGACAAGCGTTTCCCACTAGTTCAGCGCTAATCTAAATGCAGGAAGTAACAGCACGCTTCATTAATCGGGGACTGGAGTATAAATCCAACCTCATGAAACACAATATATTTGCTAAATAAGCCGGTTCAATAACCGACTCCAAAACCAACGTGCTTACATATGGACATGGGGGTATTGTTTTGAGTTCTATAAGTGAGTAAAAAGAAAAAACATTAAACATTGATAAACTAAACAGTGAAATATATATAAACATAGATAGTGTGCCTATTTATAGAATGTCTATGGGGGCTACCCACTAAACGGATTGACTTCATATTTAAATAAAGGGAGTATATGTAAACCCCTCATTGAGACCCTCTGGAGCCAAAGTGTGCAGGGTGTAGATCCAAAAGCATTCCCTGCGTCTTAACATCAAATCATAGTCACCTTTCCTCTGGTGATGTTTCACCAGTTCAACGCCACAAAATCTAATATGACTGGTTTCACCTTTCTGGCAGAGTCTTACATGTCTGGCTACCGGCGTATCCAGAAGACCATTAATTGATCTAATGTGCTCCCTAATTCTTAATTTGAAAGGGCGAAAGGTTTTACCAATATACTTTTTCCCACAGCCGCAGATAAGCAAATATACTAAGCCAGCTGTGTTACAATTGAAGAAGGAACGAATGGTATATGCAGTTTCATTTCTCTGTCTTGAACAATTTTAGATTCTCTCAGAATATGTGCACAACTCTTGCATCTACCACAGGCATATGTACCTTTAAGATTATTAGTAAGCCATCCTTTTGTTCTATGTATGGGTTTATAGTGGCTCGAAATCAAGACATCTTTTAGGTTTCTGCAATGTCTATATGTTATCGTTGCATGGGCTCCTACTGACTCCTTGAGGTGTGGATCAAGGGTCAGGAGGGGCCAATATCTCTCCATAATATTTTTCACCATATGATTTCCCACGTCAAAATTGCCTATACACCGTATCATTGAGGGATTACTCTTTGATGTATCTTGCAGTAATATTTCCCTATTGCTTAGTGCAGCTTTTTGATACGCATTTTTAATCACCCTATTAGGATAGCCTTTCTCCTTGAAGTTGGCCCTCAACAGTCTAGCTTTATTTTCATACTCTTCATCAGATGAGCAGATTCGCTTCAATCTAAAATATTGCCCATATGGTATACCCCTTTTCAGGGGTATGGGGTGAAAGCTTGTCCAATTAAGTAGGTTATTCGTTGCTGTCTTTTTCCTATATAGGGTGGTATCGATTTGTCCTTGACTGTTACTGATAGTCACGTCTAGGAAATACAATTGACTATTATGGATTTCATGAGTAAACCTCAAGTTTAACTCGTTCTGATTTAAATAGCCAGCCAGTTCTAGGAACTCTTCCTGCGTTCCTCCCCATACTAGAAAGATGTCATCTATGAATCTTTTCCAAGATAAAATTTTTGAAAAGAAAGGATTTGATTCAGAAAAAATCGATTGTTTTTCCCAGATACCCAGGTAGATGTTAGCATATGCTGGGGCACAAGTAGTGCCCATCGTAGTCCCCTGTATCTGATGGTAGAACTTCTGATCGACGATAAAATAGTTGTGCTTAAGAATGAATGTTAGTATGTCCAAAATGAAGGTCACTGTTTCACTTGTTAGTTCCCCAGAATCCCTTAAAGCCATATATACATGTTTGCAACCTTGTGTATGGGGGATGGAACTATATAGTGCCTCCACATCAAAACTGCACAGCCAAGCTTGTGCAGGAAAGGTGAAATTATTCATCAATTGCAGCAATTGTTTTGTGTTGCGAAGATACGACGGTTGTTTCTTGACCAGACCCTGGAGGATCTGGTCCAGGTATTTGCTGCAGTTCTGTGTCAAGTTCCCAATGCCGGAAACAATTGGCCGACCAGGTGGAGATGTAAGACTTTTATGCAATTTTGGAAGTGCATAGAAGGTTGAGATCATTGCTTTGGTGGTTTTTAGGAATTTGTATTCCTCTTCTGTAATGACCCCTTCTGAGTATCCCCGATTGAGGATTACTAACAGATGATCTATGAATTTATTAGGGGGGTCTTGTGGTAGCCTAGTATAGATGTTACTATCATTCAATAGATCATATATCATATTTTCATACTGGTCCCGTGTCATAATCACCACATTCCCCCCTTTGTCTGAGGGTTTAATAACCTGATCTTCCATTCCTATCAATTCACTTAAGGCTTTTCTTTCTCCAACTGATAAATTATCCTGGTCTCTGTTGGACTCAAATTCATGTCTCTCTCTATCTTGACAGACCAATTTTCGAAAGAGTTCCAGATTCTCATATTCTTTAATTGAGGGGGTAAAGCTCGTTTTGATTTACATGTTGTCAACGGGAGACCTTTTCTTGGCCCTTCTCTTTCACTCAGAAGTTGTACCAGGGTTTCTAGGCACTCTAATTCTTTAACTTCCCAGCCCTGTGATTTAGCTTGTCTTTCCCTTTTGATCGTATGAAATTTCTTTAATGCAAGCTTCCGGGTAAATAGGTTGATGTCCTTGGCCCAGTTGAAAACATTAAATCTAGGTTTAGGTACAAAAGAAAGTCCTTTTAGAAGGATACCCTCTTGATCTTTAGTGAGGGATATCTTAGTCATGTTTATTATTTGTAGACTCGAGTTTAATAATTGCTTCTCCTTCTTCTCCCTCTCCTCCCTCCCCTCCCCTGACCCCTCTGTCTCCTTGGGGACTCCTCCTCCTCTAAAAAAAGGGACGCAAAAGATATTCCCTTTTTGAGGATACTTCTGGGGAGAGAAGGGGTCTCTTCTGAGGTGTCATTCTCTGTTTCAGAGGATTCATATTCACTTGTTGAACCATTTGTACCATTGGTCCAAGTTTGTTTTTTCGATCTCCTAAATACTGTACCCTCCTTATAATCCTTAAGATCTCTAAGGAATTTCTTGTGTTTCCTAAATTTAATTTCAGACTCGTTTTTTTCAAGCTTCAATTTCAATTTCACCTCAAGCTGTAAATATATATAGGGTCTTTCTTGCTAATCTGGACTTTATCAACCAAGTCTTCAATCTTTTTATTGGTGTCTACAAGAGACAGTTTTTCATATTTCTGAATTATCGCCATGAATTTATTGGAACATTCAACAGCTGCAGATTCCCATTCCTGAACAAAACCCTCATGTGTTATATGAGATGCTGGAATATTAGTTACCTGCAGGCCCCTAGGGACCATCTCTTTTTTACAGTAATTCTCTAGAGACGAGATTTCCCAAGATGATCTCATCTGTAGATGTAAAAATTTAGTAAGTTCATTAAATTGACCCGTGAGAGATTCATCTCTCGGAATTCTTTCTGTAAAGGTCTCAGAGAAGACTGATTCTGCATCACTCCCCCATGTTGGTTTCTCCTTCATATAAGCCACAACTCCTGACATATTGATTAGTTGGAATAACCCCTAATATTAGGTTGAAAAAAGACTCCTTATGGTAATAAAACCTCTTAAATTGAATATACAAAAAAGCTTTTGTGACAAGGACAATGGAGTCAGAACCAGCACAATTAGTATTGAACCTAATTAATATCTAATAAAAGTTATATGTTTACTGTATGTCTGTAATTTGAAACCAGCACAGATGGTATAAGCTAGCTAATGTAGCTGCGATATATTTGCCACAATCGATCTTGTTTTTTTCTGTAACTGTATTATTGGTTCAATCCTAAATGTGCTGGTTCTGACTCCATTGTCCTTGTGACAAAAGAACTGGCAGACTATTTAAATCAGAACGAGTTAAACTTGAAGTTTACTCATGAAATCCATAATAGTCAATTGAATTTCCTAGACGTGACTATCAGTAACAGTCAAGGACAAGTCGATACCACCCTATATAGGAAAAAGACAGCAACGAATAACCTACTTAATTGGACAAGCTTTCACCCCATACCCCTGAAAAGGGGTATACCATATGGGCTATATCTTAGATTGAAGCGAATCTGCTCATCTGATGAAGAGTATGAAAATAAAGCTAGACTGTTGAGGGCCAACTTCAAGGAGAAAGGCTATCCTAATAGGGTGATTAAAAATGCGTATCAAAAAGCTGCACTAAGCACTAGGGAAATATTACTGCAAGATACATCAATGAGTAATCCCTCAATGATACGGTGTATAGGCAATTTTGACGTGGGAAATCATATGGTGAAAAATATTATGGAGAGATATTGGCCCCTCCTGACCCTTGATCCACACCTCAAGGAGTCAGTAGGAGCCCATGCAACGATAACATAGACGTTGCAGAAACCTAAAAGATGTCTTTGTTTCGAGCCACTATAAACCCATACATAGAACAAAAGGATGGCTTACTAATAATCTTAAAGGTACATATGCCTGTGGTAGATGCAAGAGTTGTGCACATATTCTGAGAGAATCTAAAAATGTTCAAGACAGAGAAATGAAACTGCATATACCATTCGTTCCTTCTTCAATTGTAACACAGCTGGCTTAGTATATTTGCTTATCTGCGGCTGTGGGAAAAAGTATATTGGTAAAACCTTTCGCCCTTTCAAATTAAGAATTAGGGAGCACATTAGATCAATTAATGGTCCTCTGGATACGCCGGTAGCCAGACACGTAAGACTCTGCCAGAAAGGTGAAACCAGTCACATTAGGTTTTGTGGCGTTGAACTGGTGAAGCATCACCAGAGGAAAGGTGACTATGATTTGATGTTGAGACGCAGGGAATGCTTTTGGATCTACACCCTGCACACTTTGGCTCCAGAGGGTCTCAATGAGGGGTTTACATATACTCCCTTTATTTAAATATGAAGCCAATCTGTTTAGTGGGTAGCCCCCATAGACATTCTATAAATAGGCACACTATGTTTATATATTTCACTGTTTAGTTTATCAATGTTTAATGTTTTTTCTTTTACTCACTTATAGAACTCAAAACCATACCCCCATGTCCATATGTAAACACGTTGGTTTTGGAGTCGGTTATTGAACCGGCTTATTTAGAAAATATATTGTGTTTCATGAGGTTGGATTTATACTCCAGTCCCCGATCAATGAAGCGTGCTGTTGCTTCCTGCATTTAGATTAGCGCTGAACTAGTGGGAAACGCTTGTCAGCTACTGTAACAAGAACCGGCAACAGAGTATTGTTTGTTTACCCACGTGGTATAGAGAATCGTTATTCGATTGGTCTAGAGGAGTCACGTGGTCCTCTGCCGGTTCTGGATGCGGAAGCGTTCACACGCTGTGGGTAATCAAGCTCTAGCCGATACAGGTGGGAGACGTTTAGACTATGGGTATAAATATGGGCATAGGTTGAAGTTCTAATCACGGTCTGGACGAAGCCGCTATTTGTTGGTGGCGAAACGCGCGTCAGCGTTTGCTATTAATAATGATACTCTGATTTTAGCAGTTATCTGGCACTCTTATACTGTTGTTTCTGGCGATATGACTTATTAACAATCTTTTAGCCATTGGGGCTACTTTGCAGCAATTATTTGACCAACTACTTGTGTTGCCTTGTATTGCTTAGGATAGGGTCAGCATAGAATATCTCATCGGTTGTAGGGCTATACTTATTGGTACAACCTAATGCTATTTTGAGCGGTGGATCCTCTCTAAGGTATAGGGTAGTGACTTACTAATCTACAAATGTGGGTACCCTATATTTCTGCCATTGCAAATTATATCCAACCATGTCTTAACATGTTTATTAATGTGAGCAATACTTATTAAGGTATACACATGGTGGGATTCCATCCTTTCTCTTTCTTTCACTCTTGTTTAGGAGTTTGAGTAACTCTCCAGTATATACTTGTTGTGGAGCTTCCAATGTAGGACTGAAGCCAATTAATTATAGGAGGACGTGTTTTGCAAGTTTAGATCATTGTGCTGCAATTTATATCTATATAATTACCCCAATTGGTGGGCTGTACATCATTGTTGAGTGGTGCTAGTCAGATATATATATATATTATTTTTTATTGTCAAGTGGTTATAGATTATTTATCCAGCCACATATCAACTATTGTGACGATTTGCATATCGCAGGGGGACTTGTTCTCTGACAATACTTAACCAATCAAGGATAGAATTGTGATCAGTGAACAGGGGTTATACACTCCCATGATCCCTGGTTATTTCCCACTAACGTGGGACTAACCAACAGTATATTGAGTGACTTATTTAACATAGAATTGTTTGTCAATTTTCACGATTTTAGAATTATCTAATAAAAGTTATATGTTTACTGTATGTCTGTAATTTGAAACCAGCACAGATGGTATAAGCTAGCTAATGTAGCTTTCGATATATTTGCCACAATCTATCTTGTTTTTTTCTGTAACTGTATTATAGGTTCAATCCTAATTGTGCTGGTTCTGACTCCATTGTCCTTGTGACAAAAGCTTTTTTGTATGACCCTTTTTTATTGTTCAGATACATTTTAATACATTTTTATTGGTTGAAACACCTTTTGGGGTTTTTTGCAGTTCGGTGGAATTCGTCACTTGGGAGCTTTTGGTGCTTTTCGGTGCTCTTTGTTGACGGACTCCAACTTTTTAATGGGGCTTCGCGACACCAACTTCAGCGCAGTACGGTGGCTGGTCGCTAAATAGTGAATTCACCGAAATGTCGGCAAAATGGAACCACCGAAGTGCGAAATTTCTGTGTTTTGTGTATAGAACCTTTAATATTGACCTGGGCACAAAATTCAAAATCAATGAAAGCACTGGAAGTGGAAGACGACTTGTCGCCCTCTGCTGGAAAAACAGAGAAGTGCACATCCATTGACGATATTTGGCTTCAATCCTCTTGCTACCATTTCTGAGAAATTAACTCTTAAAGCTCATTGTTAGTCGACTTCAGTCGCTATTCCGAATCGTGCCACAACCCCAGTTTATAGTAGCTCAGGCCACATTTTATGCAAAGCCCAATTTGAATAATCTGTTATGGTTTAGAAGTTTCTTGGCTTCTGTCAAAACGCTGCTTATAAAATACTTTGATGGTAGTTAACAATAAAGGTAGGTAGATTCTGCACATATATATATGTTAAATATACAGCAGGAACCTCTCACGCAGTCACGCTCTTTAACCCCTTCAATGCTGAGCCATTTCACCCCGTGTGCTGAGCTCATTTTTACCGGTTTCGCTCATCATGTTTATATGCGATTTGAAGTCACGTTTTATTATGTGACCCAGACAAATTATGATTTAATATGTTTTATTTTGAATATTTCTTTCTTACTCTGGTCATGTTTGGGATCATTGGAAAGGTTATGCTCTGGCCTTTCCATTGATACTAAACATGCTCCTCTAGCTGCAACCGATTGGGAGATACACCATAGGATTTCCTTAAGACACCTCAGGGCAGCTAGGTGTTTCCTGGCTAACTGACATCATTGCGCCATGTGCGATGATGTCAGATGACTAGGGGGTGATGGAGCTGCCTTCTAAGATGGCGGCCCCTACGAGAACTAGGCCGCGATCCAGCACCGAATGGTGCCAGATCACGGTCTGGCACTTCAGATGTTAAAGACAGTCATCACTTGAAAGGGCAGAGTCTGCCCTTTCAAGCGATGCCTGTCTTTACCTTCTACCTCCTCCCGATCGGGAGGGAGAGGGATCCGAAATGACCCACCCTCCTTTCAGGCGATCGTCCGGCTTTGCCGAGTGGCCGCCTGTAAATGATGCCATTGTGTCCGATATGATGATGTCAATATGCCGGGAGGGGTCTCAAAACCAGCGTCTGACTTCAAGGAAATCAGAACGCCACTGGACCCCAGAGGAGAGAGGTGAGTATGCGAAGGAGCTCGTAGGTAGCAGAAGACGTGTGGGGAACGTCCTCAGCATACAGCGTGAGACTCCTAGGACGTTCGCCACACGTCTTCTGCAGTGAAGGGGTTAATCACTGCCACAGTGTCAATTTAATGGAATGCTAAAGGGTGAAAACGCTATGGGTTTGGAAACAGAGGGGTTAAACATGAACTCATCCTGACACCCCCTCCCTGCAAACCCCCATTATCCCTTTAGTTTCCTTTACAAAATGCACCTGAATCCAATGCTAGTCTCCCTCAATCCAGCGCTAGTCTCCCTCAATCCAGCGCTAGTCTCCCTCAATCCAGCGCTAGTCTCCCTCAATCCAGCGCTAGTCTCCCTCAATCCTGGCCTCCCTCTGTCCCGCCTCTCCCCCCTACAATCCATCCTGAACGCCTCCGCCAGGCTAATTCACCTCACCCGCCGCTCTGTCTCTGCCGCTCCCCTCTGCGAGTCCCTTCACTGGCTCCCCATCCACTGCAGAATTAAGTTCAAAATCCTTATCCTTACCTACAAAACCCTCACTAACTCAGCTCCCCACTACCTGTCCTCACTAATCACCAAATACACCCCAGCCCGCTCCCTAAGGTCAAACAGTGACCTGCGCCTAGCTTCTCCCCGCATCACCTCTTCCCATGATAGACTGCAGGATTTCTCACGTGCAGCCCCCACTCTCTGGAACGCTCTCCCTCGTACTGTCAGACTTTCCCCTAACTTCTCTTCCTTCAAACGCTCCCTTAAAACATTCCTATTTAGGGAAGCCGACCACCCAACTCAGTGACGCAACCATCAATCACTCTCACCTTTCAGTCCTCTCCTCCTGTTTCCAACCCCAACCCTCCTAGATTGTGAGTTCCTACGGGAATAGGGCCCTCATCTCCTCCTGTACTGTTTGTCAAATGTTGTTCAATGTATTGTAACCCTGTCTATACTGTGCTTATTGTACAGCGCTGCGGAATATGCTGGCGCTTTATAAATAAAGAATAATAATAATAATAATCCAGCGCTGGTCTCCTAGATGTGGCATCCTGCCAGCAGCAGCATTTCACGTGACCACAGGCTGGCTGGACGCTCTAATCCAGTAATGACGAGCATTGGCAGCCAGATGTTTCCGAACTACATGTCCCATGATGGTCCAGCAGCTTTAAGGCTGGGCAAGCATCACTGGACACACTCTCCAGTACACCAGTCTTCTAGGAGTTCCTGTCTTTTATAGGACCTGATAATGTATGATTGCTGAATATTGTCCTTTTTAATCAAATTATTCAACCCCTTCATTGCTGAGCCATTTCACCTGTGTGCTGAGCTAATTTTGACCGTTTTTCTGCTCATCCTGTTTAAACGCGATTTGAAGTCATGTTTTATTGTAGGACCCAGACAAATTACCTAACCTTATTTTCAGCAACCTCAGCAAATTCATAATATATCATTATATCACACGGAATTCTCTCCCCGGATAAGAGGGATTCCCTTTCTGACATGATCGCACCAATGCATGACGATGTCAGTGGACGAGAAATGGTCCCGGATCACTACCGATAGGCAAGGGGTTAAGAGGGGCATCAATGTAAAGATCAGACTGTGACCTCTCTAGCGATGCCTTATTTATCCCTCTGCACCTTATTAATGGGGAGATAGAGGGGTCCAAAGGACCCTACCTTCCCCTTCGGGCACTCTCTAGGCTGTGCTGGGGGGGGGGGGTTTGCCTGAAAATGACTGATTTCAAGGAAGTCATACTGTGGTGGGACCCTGACTGCATAAGTAAGGGGCCCCCCTTGGCTGCGGAATCCCCATGACGTGTGGGGAACATCCTCCGCACACAGCGAGGAAGTCCCATGATGTTCCCCACACAGCCACACGTTGTCCGCAGCCAAGGAGTTAAAGACATGTTTAATCGATGTATAACACACATTAACCACTTCGCTGCTGAGGACGCGCTCAGCGCGTCCTCAGCAGTCCCGCTGGTATGCGGAGGATGCGCTGAGCGTGTCCTCCCATTGGGGTCAGCGTTCGGCCGGGTTCCGGCCGATTGCTGGCCCCTCCGGTGCGGGCTGACATCCTGGATGTCAGCCCGGCATCCGGACCAGCAGCCGCCAGAATTAGGTGTCATCGCGGGGGCGCGATGACACCTAATTCAGGCGCCCCCCCCCGCATGTGCGGAGGAGGCGCCTGAAAGGGAGGGGGGGGAGGTCCTTCGGACCTCTCTCCCTCCCGATCGGCGTCTCTGCGGGGGTTAACCCAGGCATCATTTGGAAGGGCACAGCCTGCCCTTCCAAATGATGCCTGGCATTAACCCCTGGGGAGCTGGATCGCGAATCGGCGCTGAAAAGCGCCGGTTCGCGATCCTTTCCCGGAGCTGGCCGACATCTTGGATGTCGGCCAAGCCTCCGGGAACTCCCCCAGAGGACTGGCGTCATCGTGCGTAGCACGATGACGCCAGTCCTGGACTTAACCCCTAACTGCCACCAACTGTGGAGATAGGGAGTTCCAATGAACTCCCTATCTCCCGATCCGTGGCAGCTAGGGGTTAAATTTTGGTATGGTTGGATCGGCCAGAGCATGGCCGTTCCAACGATACCAAACATGAAAGTGAAAAATTTTGTAAAAAAAAATGAAAAAAATAAATAAAAAAAAATTAAAAAAAAAAATAAACACTTTTTTTTTATTTTTTTTGGTTTGTTAATGCAGCAATATTGTTCCCATTTCAATTATAATGTGAACAATGATGCTGCACTAACGATTTTTGTATGCGGTGCGTTTGTTAAAAATAGTGTAATTTTCCCCAAACAAAAATGTAACGAGACCCCATCTCTAATTTTTTTAACAAGTGCACCCCATACAAAATATAACCGCAATTGCTCGCATGTTAAAATGTGGAAAAAAACACTTTACACGTTGTAAATTATTAAATACATATTTTATTGCATTTTTTGTTATAATATACAGACATGACATAACGTATACATATAATAATGACATATTATGAATCTACCGAGTCTGACGGAAAGAACGATATATAATATGTCTGGGTCATATACTAAAATAAGCCTTCAAAACACGTTTAAACATGATGCGCAAAACAGGTAAAAATGACCTCAGCATAGGGGCGGGAAAAGCCTCAGCAGCGAAAGGGTTAACAAATCTAACTATCAATAGGATTGTTCCTTTCTTAAATTAGTTTTTGGCCATTTACTGTGAAATGTTAAATGTCTTCATGGCTGCCGCACGGCAGAATTATTCTGCGTTGTGACTCTAGATGGCGATATTGTCGCTTTCCATTGGACACATGCCTCAGTTTTCATCTTTATTCCACATCATCCGAGACTCTCCCTGGAGATGGAAAGAGTGCAGTGTCTGTGTGGCGCCACTAGATGGCTCTATTATCAAAGCAGGAAAATAAAGGAAAACAAACAGGGTTATCCAAAGAGATCCGAATTGCTTGAGAAAGGTAACCGAACGCTGAAAATCAGCGTTCGTTACCTTTCCTGGCCATTCGGCTATCCAGAGAGCAGGCAATTCGCCAAATCCTGGCGAATTGCCTGCACATACGGTGCCTGTTCGGTGCCTGTTCGAGGGCAGTGAAATCCCCATGAAAAAGCACTGCTTCGGCTATTCAGAGAACACAACCAGCAGTGAAAGGTTCCCCTAATGCCCTGTCATTCGGTGGTTTAATTCGGCAGGTTTTATTCAGGAGAATCCCATAGACTTCAATGTTAAAAATATTCCCGTTTTAATTCAATATCTAATAAACCGTTCATTATAAAATTATGCAGCAAAAAGTCTCTTTATTATAGATTTTTTAGGATACTTTAAGCATTTTCTGATTTTTTTTTATTTTTATTAAAAGTCCGATTTTTTTTTTTTTTTTTTCAGTTTACTTATTTTTTTTGTAACAGCCCTCTTTATTATCATTCCCTGGATCTCCTGTGAAAATTTCAGACATTTTCGCTCAGTAGTTTCTTTGCAAACAGCTTTTCTTTTTCCCAGATTCATACAAATGGTTTTTCTAATTTATTCACTGCCTCCTCTACGTCACAGCTGCTTCGGCTCTGTGTGATTCGGCTCCTGTTCGGCTCCTGTTCGGCTTTTTCAAAGGTTAATCCAGATGTTTTTGCTTGTTTTCAGCGTGCATTCGGTTAGTTTTCATCAGGTTTGCGGCAGCTTTTCCCTGCAATTCGGGGACCCTGTGGTGTTTGCTGAATACACCGCAGGGTCACCGAAATGCAATCGGCAAAAGGAACCGAATTGAAGAGAACGAAAAGTCACCGAACGTGCGGTGACTTTTCGAATCTCTTTGGATAACCCTGAAAGTGTATATACTATGTTACTAATCGAACGGAATGATTAGAATGGTGAATGGAGAACAAAATGTGGTGACTAGATTTAAATACAGTGGTAAATAGATTAATACAACTGTAACTCAATTCTGAGAATATACACTTGCAAAGAGGTAAAAAAAAAAAAAAAACGCAGTTGGACAGTTGTACTATAGTTAAAACACCTTAGATAGAAAGGATATGAAAACCAGCTGTCCACTGATAATCAGAAACCAAAATTATAATGCAAAAGGTATAAATTATAATGCAAAAGGCATAAATATATGTGAAATAACACTGAATAAATGAAGATACACTTCAAAGTGACATAAATAATAATTAAATAGAGAAACAACTCTGTAAAATCATAAAACCAGTAAGCAGAAAAATATATATGCACGATGCAAAATAGGATAGAAATAATCTAGGATGTATAAGGAATAAATCCGAGAGTCACCAGCAGAATGTAAAAATACATCCAGTATGTAAAAAAAAACAAAAAAAAAAAACACAGAATCAGAGTAAAAAATAACCAGTGGGTCTATAGAGTGCAAAAATCAAGAATAGGGTACAGAAACACAGTCCTCAATCCCACAAGATAAAAAATAAAAAAAATATATATTGAAAGTTGATGAATACTGGCCAGAGACGGTGTGCAGCAGTCGGGCAAACCAGAGGAAACGGTAAATCCCCAAACCCGTTAAAGTAGAGAGTCCAGATATTAGAGCTGGTGTCAGGCGCTGGTACCAGCGCCTGACACCAGCTCTAATATCTGGACTCTCCCTGGAGATGGGTGTGGGCATTCAGATCACTGTTACCACTCAAATTACACTGGTCATAAATTAATGTCTAGAGCAAGGCTGTCAAACTCACGGCCCCCCAGATGTTAATCCCAGCGGTGTAGCGTGGGTTGTCAGCGCATGGGGCAAGGCAAAAATTGTGCTCCCCCCAACCTGTGTAAACATGGTAACGCACCTTGATTCCCTTCTACTAGCAGAGTAGAGTGAATTTAAGCAGGCATGGAATAGGCATAAGGCTATCCTAAACAAAAGATAAATCCAGGTAAAGTATCCATGTAATTGGGCGACTAGATGGGCCGAAAGGTTCTTATCTGCCGACATTTTTCTATGTTTCTATGTACCCCCTTACCCCACAAGCACATGTATTGTATATTAACCCTTTCGCTGCTGAGGCTTTTCCCGCCCCTGTGCTGAGGTCATTTTTTACCTGTTTTGCGCATCATGTTTAAACTGTTTTGAAGGCTTATTTTAGTATATGACATCGACATATTATATATCGTTCTTTCCGTCAGACTCGGTAGATTCATAATATGTCATTATTATATGTATACGTTATGTCATGTTTGTATATTATAACAAAAAATGCAATAAAATATGTATTTTCAATAATTTACAGCGTGTAAAGTGTTTTTTTCCACATTTTAACATGCGAGCAATTGCGGTTATATTTTGTATGGGGTGCGCTTGTTTAAAAAAATTAGAGATGGGGTCTCGTTACATTTTTTTTTTGGGGAAAATGACACCATTTTTAACAAACGCACCGCATACAAAAATCGTTAATGCAGCATTATTGTTCACATTATAATTGAAATGGGAACAATATTGCTGCATTAACAAAACAAAAAACAAAAAAAAAAAGTGTTATTTTTTTTTTTTTAATTTTTTTTTTTAATTTTTTTTTTATTTTTATTTTTATTTTTTATTTTTTTTTTACATTTTTTTTTACTTTCATGTTTGGTATCGTTGGAACGGCCATGCTCTGGCCGATCCAACGATATCAAAATTTAACCCCTAACTGCCACGGATCGGGAGATAGGGAGTTCATTGGAACTCCCTATCTCCACACTTCGTGGCAGTTAGGGGTTAATGCTAGGACTGGCGTCATCGTGCTGCGCACGATGACGCCAGTCCTCTGGGGAGTTCCCGGAAGCTTGGCCGACATCCAAGATGTCGGCCAGCTCCCGGGAAGGATCGCAAATCGGCGCTTTTCAGCGCCGATTTGCGATCCAGCTCCCCAGGGGTTAATGCCAGGCATCATTTGGAAGGGCAGGCTGTGCCCTTCCAAATGATGCCTGGGTTAAGCCCCTGTGAGCCGCCGATCGGGAGGGAGAGAGGTCCGAAGGACCTCCCCCCCTCCCTTTCAGGCGCCTCCTCCGCACATGCGGGGGGGGCGCCTGAATTATGTGTCATCGCGGGGCGCGATGACACATAACAATGGCGGCCACTGCTCCGGATGCCGGGCTGACATCCAGGATGTCAGCCCGCACCGGAGGGGCCAGCGATCGGCCGGTACCCGGCCGAACGCTGACCCCAATGCGAGGACGCGCTCAGCGCGTCCTCCGCATACCAGGGGCAATGCTGAGGACGCGCTGAGCGCGTCCTTAGCATTGAAGTGGTTAACAAATACTGATGAAACACACATGCCCCTCACACTACGCCACTGCTACCAGCCACCCTGTCCCAGTATACCCTAGTATAGTTCCACTCACACTATACCCAGTCACTCTCTCCCAATACCCCCAGTCACCCTCTCCAAGTACCCCCAGTCAATCTCTCCCAGTACCCCAGTCAGTCTCTTCTTCTCTCTCAGTACCCCCACATTCTCCCAAGACCCCCAGTCACTCTCTCTCCCAGTACCCACAGTCACTCTCTCAAAGTACCCCCAGTCACTCACTGTCTCCAAGCACCTCCAGTCATTCTCTCCCAGTACCCCAGTCACTCTTTCTCCAAGTACCCCCACTTTCTCCCAGTCAATCTCTCTCTCTCTCTCTATCCAAGTACCCCCTGTCACCCTCTCCCCATACCCCCAGTAACCCCTCACTGTGTGTTGGTTATGCTGCTCTGATGTCACACATTGTCACCTACCTGCGTGGAGTTGCTGGTGGCCTGGGGGGGAGCTGTCCAGGGGGCTTACTGGAGACCAGATTTTAAATGTGCTGCAGGGCAGGCGCCTCCCTTCCTCCTTCCTGTTCAGTGGCTGCAGGGCTTCCAGCGATGGGGGCTGGCACAGGTCTTCAAGGGGGGCTGACAAGCGTGGTACAGGGTGTTCTGCCAAATAATGCTGTGCTGCTTCACGTGACTCATGTCAGGGTTAAGAAGGAGTCAGGACAGGACCAGAATTTTCTGTCCTGGTCCCCCCTTCCGGACGCTGAGCGCCAAGTCACCGCCGGTGTCACAAAACTGACAACTGCTCATGAAAGGACCTTTCACGGACACCTTGCTGATCCCTGCTGGAAAATATTAGTCGTTCAAATTGCTTTCAAAATTTTGCGCCCCCTAAGAAAATTGCGCCCAGGGTGACCGCCCCCAAGGCCCCCCCCCCACACTGCGCCACTGGTTAATCCCTGCAATTCCCAGAATTCATTCTATGTAGCATGTGGCCAGGGAATCATGGGAGTTGCAGTTCAGAAACATCTGGTGGCCTGGAGCTCGGCAGCCGTGGCCTAGACTGTCCCTTTAATTTAGAATTATAAAGGAATTATGCACTTTAACCCACTTCTCCTTCTTAATACTTTGCAAATAAATAAATAATTTATTTTTTAAAATAAAATTTCCTTTTTTTTGCTTTTCCAAACCTCCAGTTTACCTCTCCTCGCCTTGCAAATTGTCCTGCCTTTCTTCATAACTTCTATCTGTTTTTGTAGCCACAAGAACTCCAAGCATAAAATAAAGGTAATTTTGTTTAACCCTTTCCCGCCGCAAGGCGTTCAATGCCGTCCCTGTGAAGGGAGTGCTTTGAAGACACAGGGTTTACTAGTATGCCCTGTAAACTTCTATGGCCCACCCCGAGTCCAGCCCGGCACTCGGCACGTGCCACACACTGTTGGCTGCTGCGGGACAGGCTAAACTCAAGACAACCCTCTGCAGCCAATGATGCGTGTCGCTCATCAGCTGCAAGGAGAGCCCAGCCGCAAAACCTGGTGTTGTGGCATACTAGTATGCCCCATCAACTATAACCCCCTACAGCTGGGCAATACCCATCTGTTGTTAAGGGGTTAATACATGTTGACCTGTGGGCCGCCTCAGGCCTACCCAGCAGCTGGCGCGTGCCGCTGGCTGCTGCGGGATGGCCTGAATTGAGGCTGGCCCCCTGCAGCCAATGATGCAAGTCGTGCATCAGAGGCAGACGGGCCGAAGGAGACGACCGATGAAAGTGCCGGAAAGCGGGGCCCACCAGCACATGCCCCACCAGCGTTAACCCTCTCTCGCCTGGCACCACCTGTCCCGCGTTCCAAGATTTCCCTGCTTCTGATTGGTGGAGCCCCTTATTGTGACTGTGAACTTAAGGTGTAACCATGACGATTTAACACTCAAACTAACCACGGGAAACATTAAATATATTTATATTTTTTTATTGGAATAATTTGATTTCAAATCAACAACATTTTGTTCCCTGAACAAACAACCCTCACGGTCATCATGGACAGAAGAAGGACCTTGTGAAACTCTCTATTTCTCACGATACTTCCTGCATACTTATGGCCATGATATGAGGAAGAAGAATCATTTAGCGGTAAGAATCTTTGGACTTTTCCTCTCCTTTTTTGTGATTGTCATTTAGTATCGGATTTCTTGGTAGTTTTTCGGAAGGCAGATAAATCTATATCTCCTAATCAAACGAGACTCTTCTATGGGTCTGTTCCACACGTATTCAGGAGAAAGTAGCTTAGTCGGCTTGTAGTAAAGGAAATATCTGTTTAAATGGCTCTCTTCATGCCAGACGGCTTCAATATTTTTCTCCTTGTCCGCCATTATGCCGTTAGTGCAGTAGTTCGTCAGTTTGAAGATTTCCTCTGTCGTACCTCCAAAGTAACCGGCTGCATAGTAAAAGTCTCCTTCATCCTTTGGAATATAGGCTTTAGATGCCGGCCGTCGTTCGTACGTGAAATGCTGCCGTTGTGTTTCATAGTAACCAGGATGTATGGTCCCGAACAAGTCGCCCAGACTCTCTACTCCAACGTCATCACTGAACTTCATGTCAATATCTGCTACTGCCAAGTAGTCAACCTCGTTGGTAAACAGTTCACGGGTGTAGTTACGAATTATCTCCATGCGACTGAAGCAGATGTCCTGCCACCTTTTGTAGGTCGGGGACTTCAGAATGGTCAAATGTCTTCCTTTTCCAAGGGTGAAATTGTACTGATGAACTTCTTCAACTCGATCAGTGATTACGTAATAGTTAACGTTATATCCCACCATGAAGAATTTTTCAGCTGTTTCGATAAATTGTTGTAGGAACACAACGTACCTGAAACACAAACATATATAGAGTTATTCAGAGAGCAACAAAATGTCACCCACATTTCAGCATTCACCCCAGGGTTCCCGAAGTGCATCGAATGACCTGCCGAACGCATCCGGAAAACCGGCACAAACACAGCTGAATTGATCCCAAAAACTCCGAATCGATCCGAAAACCCACCGAATGCATCCGATCTGCCGCAAAACCACCGAATCAATCTGAAAATAGCCGACGACCCTCCGAACAGAGCGCCGACCAGCCACCGGGAAAAGCCGATAGGCCACCGAACAGGTACAATAAAAAAACTGCAACTTTTAAAACACGTTTGCAAAAAAACTACTGCACCAAAAGGTCTGGAAATGATATGTAAGATTCCATGAATAATAATAAAGAGGTCTGTTACAGAAAAAAACATGCCATTTTGATAAAAAAAATTGCCGAAAAATGCCTAAAAGGTAAATGAATAAAGAGAATTTTTGCTGAAAATGAAAAGAATAAATGGTTGAATAAATATTTAATGAAAAACTGGGATTTTTTTCTTACATTGAAACCTAAGGGATTCGCCTGATTAAACTTGCCGAATGAAACCACCGAATATCAGGGCATTTGACAATATATACAACCCGGGGACAATATATCCTACCCCGTGACAATATATCCCACCCTGTGACAATATATCCAACCCGTGACAATATATCCCAACCTGTGACAATATATCCAACCTGGTGACAATATATCCTGCCCCATGACTGTGACGGACACCACTACTCGGAGGGAGTAGATCCGCCTTAGGTGCCGGGGTTGCTCTGCAGTGAGCAGCGGTATTGAGCCGGCGTCAGGTCCCTTGCTGGAATATTTTGAGTCCACCAGGAGGAAATACATAGCAGACAGTCCCTCTTCCCAAATACTCGTCGAGACGCAGTATAGGTTAAGCAAGTTGGTTTATTTTAAAACAGCACATACACGGTCCATTTATATGGTACAGTCCCATTGTTCTCTCCCATGCCCGCCCCCCAGACACCCCAGCGCCAGTTCTGCCACTGCATCTAGCCCGAGCCCTTATTGTATGTTTAACATGGTCCCAGCTCTTGGTGCCACACTGTCTGGCCCGCCCTGGGCTGCTCCCTGCCCGGGAAATTCCACCCCCTGGAGTGCGAGCTCTGACTCCGGCGCTGGATCTCCTCTGCAGCTGGGAAACTCGACCTGAGTCCAGCAGCTGATTGGGGGGTGATTTCGGTGGTGCTGGTCTCTAGAACTCACCCCACAGTGGCACCATGTTCCCAGGGCCCCTCTGCCCAAAAAGCCCTCCGATGGCAGGGACAGGGCAGAGCGGTGCAGGGTGCAAGGAGTGTCGGCTGTGCTTGGTTTCGGCCGGCGGCAGCTGCAGCAGGGTTGCGCTAGGCAGATAAACTACGATGGCTGGGCAAGGCAGATTTGGCAATGAACCTAATAAACAACCATAAACATACGGGCACAAATTGTACTAACGAATTCTACACTTGGGGAAACGAAAACTGGGCAATTTGGGTGTTATTAAATTGTGAGGGATTGCAGATGCATTTGGTGCGGGGAATTTGTGAGGGGAAACACAATACACCCAGGGATCATACAGACATAAATTGTATAAACGAAATTTGACCTTGAACAAACTAACTTTTTACTTTTTATGGGCCAATAAATTGAACGTGACGACTGTTCTGTCACAGTGACAATATATATCAAAACCAGTGACAATATATCCTGCCCCGTGACAATATGTCCTGCCCCGTGACAATATATCCAACCCAGTGACAATATGTCCCACCCCGTGACAATATATCCCACCCTGTGACAATATATCCAACCCAGTAACCATACATCCTACCCTGTGACAATATATCCAAACCGGTAACAATACATTCTGCCCTGTGACAATATATCTCACCTTGTGACAGAAGCCATTGTAACCATATACTCACAGGGTAATCCAAAGAGATCTGAATGGCTGGAGAGAGGTAACCGAACGCTGAAAATCAGCGTTCGGTTACCTTTCCTAGCCATTCGGCTATCCAGAGAGCAGGCAATTCGCCAAATCCTGGCGAATTGCCTGCACATACGGTGCCTGTTTCTAGGGCAGTCAAATCCCCATAAAAAAGCACTGCTTCGGCTATGCAGAGAACACAAACCAGCAGTGAAAGGTTCCCGAAATGCCCTGCCATTCGGTGGTTTAATTCGGCAGGTTTATTCAGGCGAATGCCATAGGCTTCAATGTTAAAAATATTCCCGTTTTAATTCAATATCTAATAAACCATACATTATAATATTCTGCAGTAAAGAGTCTCTTTATTTATAGATTTTTTAAGGATATTTTAAGCATTTTTCTGGATTTTGTTTTAAAAAAAAATTAGATTTTTTTTAACTTTACTTATTTTTTCTGTAACAGCCCTTTTTATTATCATTCATTGGATCTTATACGTAAATTACAGACATTTTCGCTCATGAGTGTTTTTGCAAACAGCGTCTCACTTTTCAAACATTCAAGCAAACTCTTTTTCTAATTTATTCACTGCATTCGTCTGCGGTGTCGGCTTTTTCCGGTGGCTTCGCTGCATGTGATCGACTCCTGCTCGGGTTTTTCTGGCGTTCTCGGTGGGTTAATCCAGATGTTTCTGCGGGTTTTCGGCGTGCATTCACTGGGTTTTGCGGTTAGTTTTTGGCGGGTTTGCGGCGACCTTTCCCTGCAATTCAGGGACCCTGTGGTGCTTGCTGAATACACCGCAGGGTCACCAAATGGGATCGGCAAAACGAACCGAATTGAAGAGAACGAAGTCACCGAACGTGCGGTGACTTTTCGATTCTCTTTGAATTACCCTGTCAGTGTTAAGAAGAGTTAAGGTGAAGGTGTAAACAGTTGTAGGCGCACATATATATATATATATAAATAAAAGAGTTACGCGTAATAATTCCAACTCAATACAAAGATCTATCCAGATCAATGATCCCAGATTTTAGATAAGGCTTTACAAAAAGCAACGGCCAAGTTTCTAAATCCGACTGGGAGTCAACCTTGCACCGAGAGATGGATTTTTTTACCCGTGACATACCACACACAGAGCCACACGTTGTCACGAAGTATACGCAAAAATTGGCATTTATTCATGGGCGATAAATCCCTTCCAAAGAAATTCCATCAACCCCCGTTTTTAAGCTTTAAAAGTTCCTGTAACTTACGTGATCTTTTAATCAAAACAGATCCCATTCATTCTTACACTAAACCTCCGATTTCTCTCAAACCAGGTTGCTTCAGGTGTTCTAATTGCGTAACTTGTAGCCATATGCTGACCTCTCCGACTTTCCCACACCCACAGTCTGGCAAAAGCTTTAAAATATGTTACCATATTACTTGTACAACTGATCATGTTGTTTACTTAATTACTTGCCCTTGCGGACTACCATACGTTGGCAAGACTGACCGACCATTGCGCGACAGAATGCATGGCCATTGTTCTAACATTACCACGGCTTTTCGCGATAGCCACACGGATAAACCGGTGGCCAAACATTTTCTTGAATTTAAACACCAGCTTACTACTCTGAAATTTGTAGCAATAGACCATGTTCCCCCACTCTCCAGAGGAGGTGATCGTTCACAGAAATTATTGCAACATGAAACCTTCTGGATAAAAACTCTTGATACACTGTCCCCAAAGGGCTTAATGAATACATTTCTTACACCTCTTTCCTCACATCTAGACCCTAGGGTCTTTTTCTTTGCAACATATTCACATAGTTTTTGTTTCCTTTAACTATTATATGTGTCTTCTTCTTTTACGGCTATTTTTTCACCATTTATTTCACTATTTTCTCATTGTTTAATTCACCACAATTGAGATCACATATGTTTTCACTTCGGCACACCAACAGTTTTTATGTTTTTCCAACACTAGTTTTTCACTTCATAGTAGCACGATTATTGCATGAATATGCACACCAGCCTAGCTGTACACATACACATTTAACACTCCGCTACACTGACAGATGTGGTCCATGGGTTATTGTGCAATGATCATTTCCCAGTTATATATTGTTAGTAGCTGTGTAGCCCTGCTTTCTATTGATTCACCCTTCCATCCGCTCCCATTGTTTTTATTACCAGCGTCTTCATAGCAACCTATGCTGCGGAGTACGCAGGTCTCATGTGAATGACGTCAGTGAGTGGCACACATTCCGGAACAGCACGCCAGGTTCAGCTGGACGGGCGAGCTCCGTAAGTGCGGGCCGCAATTGGGTGAGTCATTTACCTATTTTATTATAAATATGTTATGATGTTTGTATTCCTGTACCCTTGAAAAAGGCTCTGATGGGGTCGAAACGTCAGGTGATTGTCCGGGATTCATTTTATGGATATTGAATAAAGGAAATTTGCTCTTAATTTCAAGACCTCCAGTGCATCCCTTCATCCGTTTACGCTATCTGTTCAATTTGGGATATCTACATGGAGGCTCATTTGCAACAGCGGGCTGGCTTCCAACAGGCAATAAATTGGTATGTATATACACAGTATATATATATATATATATATATATATTATATATATATATATATATATATATATAGATTAGGTAGGCCGTGTTTCTCACGTTTAGACTGCGGGTAGTGTAGCAGGTTGGTTGTGAGCCCAGGATGCAGTGATGAAGGCAAATTCAGATAGCAATGAGTGTTTATTGCAGGTAAACACAGTGGCATCAAATCAGACAGGGTACAGGCAATGGAGTTGTCAGGGTTCAGCAAGGGGGTTCGGTACACGGCAAGGCTGGCAGAGAATAGTCGGTGGTATAGCAGGGGTTCGGTACACGGCGGCTGGCAGAGAATAGTCGGTGGTACAGCAGGGGTTCGGTACACGGCAAGGCTGGCAGAGAATAGTCGGTGGTACAGCAGGGGTTCGGTACACGGCAAGGCTTCGATGGGGGGAAGAGGGGGAGCAGGATGGGAGGGTTACCGGTGAGTGAAGCAATGAGAGTCCAGATAAATAGCAGAAGGTCCTTGGGGTCTTGGCAGAGAGGGTTCAGGAGATGATCAGGCGGTTCCAGGGAGCTTTGAATAAACAGGTATCGCAGTCAGTAACTTCAATGTGGAAGTGAAGTCTGGAGGGCGTAGCTTCCTGATATACAGGGATAATTAGGGGAAGGTGAGGTCAGGTGAAATTCTAGGGCTAGGATGCTGGGAACACACAGGTTTAGGAACGTGTATTGTTCATGATGCAGGGTTGGCGTGGGTGACAGGGGCCAGAGGGTGGCGATCCTGACAGTGTTAGTCCAGATGCCAAAATCACAAGTATAGCAGTCTGTAGTGATACCTTTTTTATTGGACTAACGTTACATTTAAAGTACAAGCTTTCGAGAGTGATCCTCCCTTCGTCAGGTATAGAAGCTTACTGATCAGAATGGTAAAATTAAACATTGGGACATTCATAGGGCGCACAGTTGGGGGTGTTAGATGTTGTACATCGCCAAATGGCATGGTCAGAGGGGGGGGAACCAGCAAAAAGAGCATTTAATTGTCTCAGGCACATAAGACAACAGTGATGAAATCATGTCCACTTCAAAGAGAACAAAACGAACAAAAAAAACCAAAAAAACACATAACAGTGAGTATGGGGAAGACACAGAAAAATAAGAAAAAAAAAAAAAAGAGAGAGAAAACCAAGCCCCAACCAGAATTATGAATATTATGTGACGTTATTATAGTGGGTTAAAAAACCCGAATCTACATTAAGTCCTTGTTTTATACTATTGAAATCTGTGATCATTTTCATTTCATATGTTTTGCGTTCCTGGTGATCTTTAAAATGGCCTTTGAGGATTTTAATTCTGAGGTTTTGGATGGAGTGGCCTGCTAGATTGAAGTGATGTCCCACTGGGGTACAATATGTATTTTCCTTGTGGTTCCTGATGGAGTGTCTGTGCTGGTTCATCCTGAGATTTAGTTTAAGGCTGGTTTCACCAATATAGCAGCCCTTATCACACGCCATGCACTGGATCATATATACTACATTTGCTGACGTGCAAAGGTAGGAGCCCTTGATGTTGTGAGTGGCGGTATTGTGTCGCGCAGTGCTGCTGTCACATATATGTTGGCACAGTTTGCAGCAGGGTTTGTTACAGCATTTGGTCCCATTCTGTATGTCGTCCTGTTCCTGACCGAGTTTGCTGCGGACCAGTTTTTGCCTCAGGTTTGGGGGTTCCTTGAATGCCAGTAAGGGGGGCTGTGGGAATATTTCTTTGAGCGCAGGGTCCTCTGTGACCAGTGCCTGCAGATTTTTGATGAATTTGCCAATTCCCTATAGAGTTGGGTTGTAGGAAACAACTAGAGGGATCCCTGTGGTGTTTTTCTTTTCTTTGTAGCGCAACAGCTTGTTTTCAGGGCCGATTTTATTTTTTCAGAGATTGTCCTTTCCTTGCAGCCCTTCAGCTGGAATGATGCAGATAGTTTGCTCAGGTGTTCATCCCTGTCCATAGTGTCTGAGCAGATCCAGTTTTCTCTCTGTTTTTTTTTTTCTTATTTTTCTGTGTCTTCCCCATACTCACTGTTATGTGGGGTTTTTTTGTTCGTTTTGTTCTCTTTGAAGTGGACATGATTTCATCACTGTTGTTTTATGTGCCTGAGACAATTAAATGCTCTTTTTCCTTTTTTTCCCCCCTCTGACCATGCCATTTGGTGATGTACAACATCTAACACCCCCAACTGTGCGCCCTATGAATGTCCCAATGTTTAATTCTACCATTCTGATCAGTAAGCTTCTATACCTGACGAAGGGAGGATCACTCTCGAAAGCTTGTACTTTAAATGTAACGTTAGTCCAATAAAAAAGGTATCACTACAGAGTATATATATATATTATATATATAAAAATAATCCCGAGTATAGCAGTACGTAGTGATACCTTTTTTATTGGACTAACGTTACATTTAAAAGACAAGCTTTCGAGAGTATAACCTCTCTTCCTCAGGTCTGGAAGCTACACTGAGCAAAATCATGGAATAGAACATTAAGACATTAAGGGTCACATGGGTGGGGGAAATTTAGATGTAATGTTAGTCCAATAAAAAAAGGTATCACTACGTACTGCTATACTTGTGATTTTGGCATCTGGACTAACACGGCCTATTGAATTTATATATTGTGATAAGGTGAGGGGAATTGTGTGTAATGGTGTGTACATTTCCCCTGTGTTTTTGAGCAGGCATTGGGATGTTTGAATCCAAGAGAAAAAAATGTGTTTTAAATTGTTCCCTTGTGCTGCAAGGTTTCCCCACCTGCTAATTAAATGCCTTAAATGTTTCTTGTGTGTGGGAACCGGTGAGAAGGAAGTAAGGAGGTTGATTGATTGAGAGAGACACACAGACAGACTGAGAGAGATCAGCAGCGGCAGCAAACATGGTGAAGCTCTGAGGTTGGCAAAGTTTTACTTTTGGCTATTTTCCCAAGGTAGTGAGGGACATTATATGGTTTAGTCAGTACTCAGACGAGTTAGGCTTTGTTTTCTGTTATATTTTGTTTTGTATGCTGGAGCGCCACAATAAAACTCAGCTATATAAAGAGACTGTTTCCACGCCATAATTGACCTAGAGGACCGCGCTATAGCGCCCCCAGTGACATATGGTGGAGGATGCGGGCATAGCGCCAACAGGTCTGTGGGCATAGAATGTTGAAAAGTGCCTGGAGAAACCGTGTGGTCACCAGCTGAAGGCTTAATCAGCACGATGCTGCTGCAAAGAAAAAAAAAGGTGTGTTCCTTGCACGCTTAAACACATTCCCTGTGGAGGCTCATTTCTCCCCATTTGGCTGTTTTAATGGAGGATTTGGTGAAAGCCTTGGTACAGGCAACTGCTGTACAGCAAGAAACCAACCGCTTATTGGTGACACAAGTGGAAAGCATAAGGGAAGCTCAGCAGGAAGACAGAGCAATCTTCACAAATGCTTTGCAGCAAGCCTTACAGCCTGGTATGGTGAGCCCTCCTGTGGAAAGGGAGCGGCGTATTTGAGTGACTGACTTTCTGCACAAGCTGTCTGAGGCAGATGACGTGGAGGCCTATCTCACGAACTTTGAGCGGGTCGCCGACAGAGAAAATCGGCCCCTTGAACAGTGGGCAGTGGGCTCCAAGTCTGAGTGGGGAGTCCCAGAAAGCCTATGAGGATCTACCTTACAGCCAAGCTCAGGACTACACACGCCTGAAAAGAGAAATATTAATGTGTATTGGAATAACCCCCACGCTACGAGCACAAAGGTTTCATAAGTGGGCTTATGACTTGGAAAAGCCTACTAGGACCCAATTGTATGAGTTGCTGAGATTTGCGCATAAATGATTGCAACCAGAGACAAACTCGCTGACAAAAATCGTGGAGATGCTGGTTATGAACCGCTTCCTCAGGAATTTGCCTACAGGACTGCGGCAGTGGGTCAGCCAAGGAGACCCAAAGGATCCTGAGGAGATGATGTGTCTGGTTGAGCGGTATGTGACTGCAAAGGAGCTGCACACCCATGAACCTCAGCATAAGCCTAGATCTCCTAACAGCCGGGCAAATAGGAAACCTGGCAACAAAGGAAAGGCCCTGTGCCCAGCATGGAGTTACATGATTATGGTGGTAAAAGGTACCAAAGAAATCAGCAATGGGTGCAAGACCATAACGAGGAGCAAATAATATGTTTCAGGTGCCATTTTCCAGGACATATTGCCCGCAATTGCCATCAGGGTGATGAACCCATGCAGTGCGACATAGGAGCACAAACCCTGCATAAGACTGTGTTAACCTGTTCAAAACTGTGTGTGGTAACCAGTTCTGTGAACATTAACCATTTAAGGACTCTGAGGGTTGAAGGGAAGGGTGTTCAAGCGCTCCTTGATTCCGGGAGTGAGGTTACTCTGGTAAAGAGCGTGTTGCTCCGGCCTGAACAGCTTGATTCCAGGCAAATAATTAGTATAGTGTGCATACATGGGGACACCCATTCATACCCCATGGCTGATGTGGAAATAATCACTGATGTGGGGAAAGTTGAATGTAAAGTGGGGGTAGTACCTGTATTGCCTTATGATGTTGTGATAGGAAGAGACTTTCTTCAGTTCTGTACATTATGGGAAAAGTCCTCATTACAGCAGAAATTGGGCTCTGAGGAGGAGCAGGAGGTATTTGGGTCAGGTGCTATTTTCCCTTTCTCTACTATTGATTGGGAGCCTGGCAGAGAGCCAGAGTCTCCCGTGGTATGTTTTGGCAATGACGAGGATGCGCCCCATAATGATGATCCTGTAGAATTGGAGCTTACGGATATTGGAGTCCATCCTGGCAACTTCCAAGCTGCCCAGTGGGAGGACTCAACTTTGGCTATGGCCAGAGACAATGTGCAAGTCATAGAGTATGATCTGGTGAACCCTGAGAAACCATTATGTTTTCCCTATTTTAAAGTTAAAAATCATTTT
Source organism: Leptobrachium leishanense (assembly GCA_009667805.1). Classification (NCBI taxonomy): domain Eukaryota; kingdom Metazoa; phylum Chordata; class Amphibia; order Anura; family Megophryidae; genus Leptobrachium; species Leptobrachium leishanense. Next base: position 137,612,369 of record CM019071.1, read on the forward strand.
CTTTACAGGGTGGAGCAAAAAGGGACTGAGGAGCTGGAACAGTTGTTGGTTCCAGAGACCCACAGGAATACTGTTTTGAAACTGGCTCACAACCACGTGCTAGGAGTTCACCTGGGAGTGGATAAAACAAGGGAAAGGGTTCTTAAGCGATTCTATTGGCCAGGTATTTTTGCTGCCATTGAAAGTTTTTGTAAATCTTGCCCAATCTGTCAGCTCAAGGCTCTGAGTAAGGGTTTCCACAACCCTTTTGTACCCCTACCTGTCATAGAGGTACCATTTGGTATGGACTTAGTAGGACCATTGCTTAAGTCGCCTAGGGGGCACCAATATATCGTAGTCATTGTAGACTATGCCACACGGTATCCTGAGGCGGTGCCTTTAGAAAACACCTCCTCTAAGAATATCGCCAAGGATTTAATGCCGATGTTCAGCAGAGTGGGCATCCCAAAGGAGGTCCTTACGGACCAGGGAACTCCTTTCATATCTAGAGTTATGAAGGAGCTATGTAGACTTCTTAACATCAAACAATTGAAAACATCAGTATATCACCCACAAACCGATGGGCTGGTGGAGAGATTTAATAAAACTCTAAAATCCTTGCTACGTAAAGTAGTAGATAAAGATGGAAAGAACTGTGATTGTCTGTTGCCTTACCTAATGTTCTCTATTCGGGAAGTTCCACAAGCTTCCACTGGGTTTTCGCCATTTGAACTACTGTATGGCAGACATCCCAGGGGCATTCTGGATATTGCCAAAGAGACATGGGAACAAGACTATACCCCTCACCGCAGCGTGATAGAACATGTTGCCCAAATGCAAGATTGAATAGAAGCAGTCCTGCCTATAGTCAGGGAAAACATGGAGAAATCTCGAAGAGCTTAGCAAGCCAGTTATAATAGAAATGCGCGGTTATGGAAATTCAAACCAGGGGACAGGGTTCTGGTCCTGATCCCTACCGTTGAGAGTAAATTTCTAGCCAGCTGGCGAGGGACATACGAGATTGTAGAACAAGTAAACGAGGTGAACTATAAAGTAAGCCAGCCAGGTAGGCGGAAGGCAGAACAGATCTACCACATTAATTTATTGAAACCCTGGGTAGAGCATGCGGCTCTTATTACTTGTAAAGGTAAACCTGCTATTGCTACTAGTAGGAAGGAACCTGATGTATATATTGCTGAGACTCTTGCCCCTCATCAGAAGCAGGAAGTGAAGGAGTTTGTGTCTAAAAACAGGGATGCGTTTTCCCCAGTACCAGGAAAAACGCACGTTATCACCCATGATATCATTACAGAGCCTGGAAAGAAGATTAATCTAAAACCTTACAGGATCCCAGAGGCTAGAAGGGAGGCAGCTAGCGTAGAGGTGAAAAAGTTGCTCGAGTTGGGTGTTATAGAAGTCTCACAAAGTGAATGGAGCAACCCAATTGTGTTGGTGCCTAAGCCGAATGGGGAAATACGGTTTTGTAATGACTTCCTTAAACTGAATGAGATATCAAAGTTTGATGCCTACCCTATGCCTCGGGTTGATGAGCTTATTGAGAGGTTGGGTAGAGCCAGATACCTAAGCACACTGGATTTGACCAAGGGCTACTGGTAGGTTCCCTTGGCAGCGATAACAAAGGAAAAGACAGCCTCTTCTACACCTGAGGGGTTATTTCAGTACAGAGTACTGCCATTTCGGTTACATGGTGCCCCAGCCACATTCCAGTGTATGATGGATAGGATACTCAGGCCCCATCGAGAGTATGCAGCTGCATACCTTGACGATGTTGTGATTCACAGTGAGGACTGGGTAACACATCTGTCCAGGGTTCAGGCAGTAGTGGATAGTATCCGGGCTGCTGGTCTAAAGGCTAACCCTGCTAAGTGTTCTTTGGGTTTGGAGGAGGCCAAATATCTGGGATATACAATTAATCGCGGGCTCCTCAAACCCCAGCAAAGTAAGGTGGATGCCTTTGCGAATTGGCAACGTCCTGTCACCAAGAAGCAAGTGAGAGCATTCTTGGGTTTAACTGGATACTATCGTCGGTTCATTTCCAGTTTTGCTACCCTTACCAGCTTTTGACAGAGCTCACCAGAGCTAAAAGCCCCATAATGGTCAAGTGGACCACGGAGGCAGAACAGTCCTTTCAGATCCTGAAAGAAGCTTTGTGTGCTAGCCCTCTTTTGGTAGCTCCAGATTTCTCAAAGCAATTTGTTGTACAAGCAGATGCATCAGATGTGGGTCTGGGTGCTGCTCTCTCTCAGGTGCATGGAGGAGAGGAACATCCAGTTATGTACCTGAGCCGGAAGCTGGATTCTCACGAGCTGAGGTACTCAGTAGTTGAGAAGGAGTGCCTGGCAATTAAGTGGTCTCTAGAGACCTTGAAATATTACCTGCTAAGGAGCCAATTTTTGATGATCACAGACCATGCGCCGTTGACATGGATGAGGCTAAATAAAGAAAAGAATGCCAGAGTGACCAGATGGTTTCTTAGTCTCCAACCCTTCCGGTTCTCGATGGAGCACCGGGCTGGTACAGCTGATGGCCTCTTCAGAGTTCATTGCCTCTGGCCTAAGGCCGCTCGCCCCGATGGGTCTGAGCTGGGGGGGATATGTGATAAGGTGAGGGGAATTGTGTGTAATGGTGTGTACATTCCCCCTGTGTTTTTGAGCGGGCATTGGGATGTTTGAATCCAAGAGAAAAAATTGTGTTTTAAATGGTTCCCCTGTGCTGCAAGGTTTCCCCACCTGCTAATTAAATGGCCTTAAATGTTTCCTGGGTGTGGGGAACCGGTGAGAAGGAAGTAAGGAGGTTGATTGAGAGAGACACACAGACAGACTGAGAGAGATCAGCAGCAGCCGCAAACATGGTGAAACTCTGAGGTTGGCAAATTTTTACTTTTGGTTATTTTCCCAAGGTAGTGAGGGGCATTATATTGTTTAGTCAGTACTCAGACGAGTTAGGCTTTGTTTTCTGTTATATTTTGTTTTGTATGCTGGAGTGCCACAATAAAACTCAGCTATATAAAGAGACTGTTTCCGTGCCATAATGAAAGGTTCTTTAGTGTAGGAGTTAAGGAGTGGAGTTTGGTAATGTAGGGGTTAACCACTGGAGTTTTGTGTAGTGGGGTTAGATAGGTAGTATGGGAATAAATTAGTGGCATTATCGGTAGTGAAGTGGTACGTTTTGTATGGCTAAACTAGAGGGGTTGTAAGCAGTGGGGAGGTATGCAGTGGGGGTATATGGGGGTTATAGATCGCGGTGTTAGATAATACAGGTAATGTTCTTATTTAGAATAGGTTACGCGATAATGATAGGTGGAGTAGAGGTTTGTTAGTAGGGTTATAGGCAGTCTGTGGGTATGCAGACTAGAGTGGAGTTAGTCTTAACCAGTATCGGTGGGGATGATCAACCTTTGATACACTGACTCATACAATGTTGGGTTCAAAATATTTTTTCTTATGTTAAAATTATAGTGATTATTGTTTATAATATAGTATGTTTTAAGTATATTGTATGGTATTTACTTACTTCTTAATAGCAAATGTTGCCAGGCCAATGCGTACTCCTCTCTGTTGAAATTGTGCATTCAAAACATCAATATTGTAGGTTCCATCCCAGACTATGGGGGCAAACCAAGTTGTCATGGTCAGAACATCAGTTCTCCTAGAATATAGTGTGCATATTCAGAATAAGAATAGTCTTCTTTTAGTTTTTAGGGCATTGCATATTACATTTTTACCACTACCACCTATTGGCTAGTTTTAATTTGACCTAATGACTGAAATCAGCACCTTTTTCAGCCAATTTTTGGCCCATTTTTCAGATCGCGGGGTTTCAAATGCGGATTTACTAGCATTTTCGATTCCCGATCAAATATCGGTTCTCATGGCCACATACAGTATTTCAAAGGAAATATTGGCTTTAGCGATTCAATTCTAATTTATCGGGATGACGATTTCCAAATAAGTATCAAAAGACGTCTCCACAGGTTCTCTCCACGCAGGTAACATCACTGCTCTGCGTGGAGAGAACCTGTGGAGACATGAGTTTGATTCCAGCAAGAGCACCTCTCCAGTAAGTCTCCTTGGGCAAGACACCTAACGGTACATACTCGCCACCCAGGACATACTTGAAAACGAGAGAAATCTCAATGTATCCTTCCTGGTTAAATACTTTCTCAAAAAAAAAAGCTAATAGGTTTTGATAAATGGGTTCTCTCATGCTTGTAACAACGTTTAATGTAATGGTTTGGCTCTTATTGTGCAGAGATACCAACATTTCCAAACATGACCTTCTACCTAATATTGATTGGGAGATACAGGGATCAAAAGAATCTATCATAGAGAATTCCATGCCCGGCTAGGGGGGAATTCCATTTCTAATGTCATCGCACCCATGCACAATGACAGCAGTGGACTTGGGGAGGCCCCCAATGGGAGAAGTCTGCAACCTGGCGCCGGATCGCGATACTGGCAGGTAAGGGGTTAAGAAGGGCATTGCTGGAAAGGTCAGACTTTTCTAGTGACCTTTCCAGTGATGCCTTACTTATACCTCTACCACTTCAGTTGGGGAGATAGAGGGGTCCAAAGGATCCCCCCTTCAGACACTCTCCCGGCTCTGCCAGAGTGACATCTGGAAATTATGTCATCATGCGCTGGCAATGGTCCCGTGGTATGGCCTGACTTCAAGGAAGTCAAAGCACTGTGGGACCCTGACTGGAGGCCCTCCACATATTCAGGGTGTATGGTATCTTTTTAGGGGCTCCTCCATATATTCAGGGTGTGCGTTTGTCTTTTTAGGAGCTCCTTTAAATATTCAGGGTGTGCGGGTGTCTTTTTAGGATTTCCTCCATATATTCAGGGTGTGTGGGTGTCTTTTTTAGGGGCTCCTTCATATATTCAGGGTGTGGGAGTATCTTTTTGGGGCTCCTCCATATATTCAGGGTGTGTGTCTTTTTAGGGTCTCCTCTATATATTCAGGGTGTGTGTCTTTTTAGGGTCTCCTCCATATATTCAGGGTGTGGGTGTCTTTTTAGGGTCTCCTCCATATTTATAGGGTGTGTGGGTGTCTTTTTAGGGGCCCCTCCATATATTCAGGGTGTGCAGGTGTCTTTTTAGGGGCTCTTCTATATATTCAGGGTGTGCGGGTGTCTTTTTAGGGGCTCCTCCATATATTCAGGGTTTGCGGGTGTCTTTTTAGGGGCTCCTCCATATATTCGGGGTTTGCAGGTGTCTTTTTAGAGGCTCCTTCATATATTTAGGGTGTGCGGGTGTCTTTTTAGGGTCTCCTCCATATATTCAGGGTGTGTGAGTATTGTTTTAGGGGCTCCTTCATATATTCAGGGTGTGCGGGTGTCTTTTTAGAGGCTCCTCCATATATTCAGGGTGTGCGGGTGTCATTTTAGGGGCTCCTTCATATATTCAAGGTGTGTGGGTGTCTTTTTAGGGGCTCCTCCATATTTTCATGGTGTGCGGGTGTCTTTTTAGGGGCTCCTTCATATATTCAGGGTGTTCGGGTGTCTTTTTAGGGGCTCCTCCTTATATTCAGGTGTGTGGGTGTCATTTTAGGGGCTCCTTCATATATATTAGGGGCTCATCCAAATATTTGTGATTTATAACACAGCTGCAAAGCAATAAAACTTCCAAAAATGAGTCTCTAAACTATAATATATATTACTAGAAACACAGTGTAAACTGAAATGAAGCCCGAAGAATGTTCGGAATGTCCAGACTGTTCATTAATCAATATTTTCTAATCCCTTTCTGACCTAAAATTGTGAATTTATGGCATAAAAGCCACAGCTCCTGTGCTAATTTCTAGCAATGTTACAAAAGACTGAACTCACGGTGGTTTGAGAGCTTGAGGCTGTTCATACGTTATTCTGCAAACAGAAAAGGTAAGATTACGCTGTAATTAGCAGTGGCGGCTGTGACATTTCAGTTTGGTGGGGTGCCAAGACCGGAACATGAATATTTTAAATCATGAATAGGAATATGTCCATAGGGATTATTCACAAACCCCGAATTTGCCACCCAAGGGCACCGAACGGTGAATTTCGGGGCAGTTTGTCTATACACAAAGCTGTCAATTCACCAAATATTGGCGAATTGACAGCGAACCTCGGTGCAGTTCGGCGCAGATTGATGATCTTTGGCGGCAGTGAAATTCTCCCATAGATAAGTAATGGTTAATCTATTCAGATGCCGAACTGCACCGAAGTTTCAGTGAAATGCCCTGATTTTCAGTGTTTCAGTTCGACAGGTTTAAACAGGTGAATCCCATAGGATTCAGTGTAAAAAAATATTAGTACTTTTAAATTTAAAAAAATCATTTATTATTTTAATTTTCAGCAAAAAACTTTTTTTATTTTTTAGAACGTCTGTTTTGTATTTTTTTGTATTATTCAGACTAAATTTTTGTTTCCCAATTTTTTTAGAAAAGGTGTTTTTTTTTATTCTGTAACAGACCTTTTTAATTACTTTTTAAAGGACCTTTTTTATTATTTACACACATTTTAATGCATTTTATTGGTTTAAACATCTATTAGGAGAATAGAAGAGTTTTTTGGGGAGTTTTTCTGCAGTTCAGTCTAATATGCAAGGCCAAACTAGAAAGTGTGTATAGATATATACACTACACAGTGTGGGCGCCTATTACTAAGTGGTCAGTTAAAGTGCTGAGTGTGGTGCTAATAAATAGTCAAATGCTGCCTATAGTATGGTAAAACACATAAAAAACAACCAAAATATGTGTCAAGATACAGATAAAAGGCGAAAAAACCATACGGTGCATCTAGTGCAATTGATAAATTAATAAATCAATGGATGTATAAAATCCATAAAAAACGGTGTGAAATTCATAAAAAGATAAAATGCTAGAAAAAGTTAAGAATGTTATTAAAACATCAATAAAAGTGCATAGAATAAAGTCCAAGTCTAAAGTCAAATGTGCAAGAAAAAGTGCTCAAATATACAGTAGTTCTGTTACTCAAAAAATGCTGATGAGGGATGATGTGCTGACCTTCTCTAAAGTGCTGGTGTCGAATCCTTTTATTCGTCAGTGTTCCTCAAAGAAAACATATCACCGAAAAATAATGATAGTGCAGACAGTCAGGGCAGGATTGTTCAAATTATTGAAGTCAAAGTCTAAACCACTCACATTTGTGGGAGCCTGCAAGGTCCCGGCTCAAGGAAAAGCAGCCTGCAGCCAAATATAGGGTGGCACTTCCCTTCTTTCTGTCCGTAGTAGAGGCTAGATAAAGCAAAGAGAATCGGGAGACGGCACTCCCATAGCGTAACACTGTATGTATACGGAGATGCGAAAAAGGAAGAGTAAATCACACTCACCGATTCTGGAGCCTCGTAATGTCAGGCTCAATGTATATAGCCCTGGGTTCTCTTAAGGGTGGAAGCCCAAACCTCTTTGTCTCAGCGGTAGTGGATCCAAGTATCCAAGGAAAAAAGGTCGGAGAAAGGTGGCGAATGTGGAATTGTAAAACAATATATTTATTGATAGTAAATAAAATCTAGGACAAGGTCTACCGAGACGCGTTTCGGCTTAAAAAAGCCTTCCTCAGTTGGTATAAAAGTTGGTAATGTCCATAAAAAATCAATGTCCATAAAAAATCAATATCACCAGCACTTTAGAGAAGGTCAGCACATCATCTCATCCCTCATCAGCATTTTTTGAGTAACAGAACTACTATATATTTGAGCACTTTTTCTTGCACATTTGACTTTAGACTTGGACTTTATTCTATGCACTTTTATTGATGTTTTAATAACATTCTTAACTTTTTCTAGCATTTTATCTTTTTATGAACTTCACACCGTTTTTTATGGATTTTATACATCCATTGATTTATTAACTTATCAATTGCACTAGATGCGCCGTATGGTTTTTTCGCCTTTTAATATGCAAGGCCAGCTCGTCGCTCTTCAGCGGCCTTCGGTGCTCTTCGGCGACTTTCGCCAAATTTTTCATGAGTCTTCGGAGGCTCCGTTTTTGAATTCACCATAGTTTTGGCGAAACAGAATCAGCGAAGTGCACCAAATTGAAAAGCACCGTAACCCTTATATGGCAGTACTACCTCCAAAATATCCGGACGATCCCATATATAGGGAATAAACCATGTAAACATATTCTTATTAATGACACACAAAAATGGGCCATTTTGAGGCTAAATTCAAATTACAAGTGTTATCCAGAATTTAGTAATAACATATTTTATCAATCAGGCACATGTTAAATGACATACAAAATGAAACCTGAAATTTTTCTTTATATATATATATTTGTATTTTTGTATTTTTAATATTGCAAAACAATGTTAGGGCGCTGCCCCATCTGACCCTATGGACGAGGATCCACTAATATCACAGTTAGGCCCTTGCATATGCATTATCAAATGATTATAATCCAATAGAAAAAATTATTTATCATCGACTTTAATAGTGACCGTCATAGAGCTGATGTAACGCTCCATGCTTCAAACCCCAAGAGACTTTATGTTCTTTTATATCGTGTGATTTTAGATATATTTTACATCGTTTGGTTTTAGTTTAATTTAGTTTAGTGTAAAATGGCATAGCTTTGGTTTTAAAAATACTTATATTCCTGTAGGTAAATGTGTTTTTGTGTATACAGTAAACAAGCTTTACTGCTGTGTAATTTATGCACCAGGGCTTTTCCCATTATCTAGCTGCATGTTTAATTCAAGGGATCTGTGATAGTGTGTGTTTAATCTGATGTGTTAGAACAATGGATTATACAAATGTTGTGTGAGCTGAAGGCTAAAGAATGTAAAGAATGTTTATTGTAAATAACTGACATAATGTAATTAGTATGGGTAGGACGAGGTGTGTCATTTTATGCAAATTATGACTGTTGGACTTCAGCATAAATGGTGGCGTTTTGTTCATTAAAAGATCAGAGAACTCTCAGACTGAGACAGAGAGAGAATCCTGTTGGAACATACAGCCGCGTCTGGTGTTTCATTCAGCGACGCTACACTACACTATCACCCTCAGAAGGTACAGAGCGACCTTCTGGAAATTCCTAACGGCTCCAGGGCAGAGGAACAAAAGCAGGCAGGTCAAGCTGCTTGAGGCACTGAGGACAGCGCTCCCAGTAGCCGGGCTGACCGCAACGAAGGGGTGTCTGGAGAGTCAGGACAGGCAGAAGAGAATGGTTCCGCCACAGTGACTTCAGTGGATAAATCAATAGAATTTTTTTAACTGAATGTAATCATTTGAAAATGCTCATCCAGTGGAAACGAATCAAAGCCTGAGCGTATTAAAGCTTACTTTAAAAACCATTGGAATTACCCAGTAAGATAGTGGTGGTCTGGCACGAGGAAGTACTTAGGGAATACTACTGGTGGAAAGCAACTAGACACAATTTTGAAATTGTAATTTGTGTAGCGTGGGAATCTCAGTTTGCCACTTCTGCGGGACTTGCGCACCTACGCAGAGCAACAAATCAGAGCGTTGCGCATGTGCAGATCCCATCTATCAGCTGCTTCTCTGAGATCACTCGCTACACTATTGGTCTCAGAGAGGGTGACATCACTAGGGACCAATCGGGTGACTGGCAGCCGGGAAATTGAAAACTCTCAGCTGCAAGTGACGCTGGGTAGGAGCCAGAGTTCTCTGCCAGATCAAGACAGCTGAGAGCGGGGAGGAAGCGGGAGCACTCCTCACATCCTGACCACTCTAAAACTATTACATGGTCAGGATGAGTAAAGTGTCTCTTTAAATATTGACTGTGATATCGATATTTAAGATGTGCTCAGATTTACTGTTTAACCTTGGAAGAAGTTTTGCTTCCTCTAACAGGTCCAGGCTGGAAGACCTGTAGAAGAAAAAAAGGAAACTGCCGTCAGCAAATCCCCCACATACTGATATAAACGCAGAAGTTAATGAGGCCACAGCAGTCTGGTAAAATGTAAATGAGGTCTGTTACAGCTTAGGGTTCTTTCGCAGGGTCCGTCTTCTCATTTTGGATTTTACATTTTCCAAAATGACATGATTTAAAGAGATTAGGTAGTGCGTGATGAAGAAAAGCAAGGAAGCGGTTCAAATATTAAAACGTTACACGACTGATGTTTCAACTTTAGCGTCTTGGTTAGAATACAGACGTTAAAGGTGAGATGCTAACAGTTAACGGCTGGCTACAATAATTCCAGTAGTGTTTGAGTTTTAATGACCGGCTTGGAATAGAGCCCTTAATTGGAAAACTGATTATTGGATACAAAATCTTTCAGCAGCGCCAGCTGGTAATTTCTCTGCTCCACACACCACATAACGTCTCGTTAAGAAATTTTAATGTCTCTAGCCAGCTTTAGCGTCTTGGTTAGAATACGGATGTACAATCTTTCAGCGGCGTCAGCCAGGAAGTTCCCTGCTCCACACAGCACATAACGTCTCGTTAAGAAATTTTAACGTCTCCAGCCAGCTTTAGCGTCTTGGTTAGAATACGGACTTTAAAGGTGAGATGCTTACGGTTAACGGCTGGCTACAATAATTCCAGTAGTGTTTGACTTTTAACGACAGCCTTGAAATAGAGCCCGGAATTGGAAAACTGATTATTGGATACACAATCTTTCAGCAGCGCCAGCCAGTAATTTCACTGCTCCACACACCGCATAACATCTCGTTAACAAATTTTAACGTCTCCAGTCAGCTTTAGCGTCTTGGTTGGAATACAGATGTTAAAGGTGAGATGCTAACGGTTAACGGCTGGTGTACATGAATTCCAGTAGTGTTTGAGTTTTAACGACAGGCTTGGAATAGGGCCCTGAATTAGAAAATTGATGATTTGATATAAAATCTTTCAGCAGCGCCAGCCAGTAAGTTCCCTGCTTCACACACCGCATAACGTCTCGTTAAGAAATTTTAAAGTCTCCAGCCAGCTTTAGCATCTTGGTTAGAATACGGACGTTAAAGGTGAGATGCAAACAGTTAATGGCTGGCTACAATAATTCCACTAGTGTTTGACTTTTAATGACAGCCTTGGAATAGAGCCCGGAATTGGAAAACTGATTATTGGATACACAATCTTTCAGCACCGCCAGCTAGTAATTTCACTGCTCCACACACCGCATAACATCTCGTTAACAAATTTTATCGTCTCCAGTCAGCTTTAGCGTCTTGCTTGGAATATGGACATTAAAGGTGAGATGCTAATGGACGGTTAACGGCTGGCTACAATAATTCCAGTGGTGTTTGACTTTTAACGACAGCCTTGGTATAGGGCCCTGAATTGGAAAACTGATTATTGGATACACAATCTAGATAATTAAAACCTCAATTGAGATAGTACACAACATTTTTTATTATTATTATTATTATTCTTTATTTATAAAGCGCCAGCATATTACGCAGCGCTGTACAATAAGCACAGTATAGACGGGTTACAATACATTGAACAACATTTGACAAACAGTACAGGAGGAGATGAGGGCCCTATTCCCGTAGGAACTCACAATCTAGGAGGGTTGGGGTTGGAAACAGGAGGAGAGGACTGTAAGGTGAGAGTGATTGATGGTTGCGTCAGTGAGTTGGGTGGTAGGCTTCCCTAAATAGGAATGTTTTAAGGGAGCGTTTGAAGGAAGAGAAGTTAGGGGAAAGTCTGACAGTACGAGGGAGAGCGTTCCAGAGAGTGGGGGCTGCGCGTGAGAAATCCTGCAGTCTATCATGGGAAGAGGTGATGCGGGGAGAAGCTAGGCGCAGGTCACTGTTTGACCTTAGGGAGCGGGCTGGGGTGTATTTGGTGATTAGTGAGGACAGGTAATTTTATCCTGATGAGCTTGAAAACTACTCACCTCTCAGTCTTGGAGGAAATGAAGTTGACATGGTGCCATTCAGTTATCTTGAAGCCATTTCTAGAGAGCAAAGTTATTCTTTACTATTCATTTATTACACTTGATTTGTACATGTCAGCAATGTCTAAAATACATAGGGATTATTTACTAGGTACTGTTGTGGCTCCAGAGTTCAACGTAGTTGGACCGGAGTTCACCGGAGTTGGACCGGAGTTCACCGGAGTTGGTAGCAAATTTTAATAATAATCACCTAATCATGGTGTGATTTTTTTTTTTTTTTTGGCGTGTGGCATTTTGTAAAAAGCCAAGCGTTATTCCAATAGGTTACCCCTTAAGCCCTTCACTGCCGAAATCGAGATAACTCGGGTCTTCAAAGTCACATCAGGTGTCCGCGGTATAGAGTTACCTCGATGTGCAGCTGAGCAAAGCAAAAGCAAGCGAAATTAGTTTGTTGCAAGCAAATTTTGCTTGCTTTTGAACTCCAGGAGGTGCCGCCAACATTTTAGCCATGTACGCAAAATGGCCAAGGTGCTAAAACTGTTAAAAATCGTCCTGACATATGGGGCTTTCCACAGCAAATGCACAGAGCCATGAACTGCAGTAACTTTATTTGGCCAGTAGATGGCGGCATCTTCCTGTCAAATGGGTCATTACAGTAAGAAATACATTGGGGAATATTCACGAATTTTTCACGTATTTTTTAACACAAAGAGGACTCACATGATAAACAAAGCTGAAATTACAACAAGCAGAAAAAAAAGAACCTTGCATGTTGCTTTTGCATGTTTGTATGACCTGCAACAGAGACATAAAAGGCGACGTTATTGTTCTTTAACAACAAAGAGACGATGTTCAGGTATAAAAAAACCTTCAAAGTAATATAAATGATGACGGCAATAATAAAAATAAGGCTAAAATCAAGACGTGGAGGGAAAGCAGGAACTCGGATGAGGAAGTTCGGAAAAAAAGGTAACAAACTTCGGAACCTCAACCATGTAACAGTCATCTTATAACTTCAGTCCTGTCAACGTTTGCAAGGTCTAGGATGGGGGGGGGCATGAGTTCAATGGGGCGTTAATCGATTTACATCTTCACCATCACGCCCCCACTGGGGGAGGACACATTTTCTTTGTAAAAGTGAAAAATTTAATTAAAAAAAAAAAGTTAAAAATATACAGGTATATTTTTATAATTTTTTATTATTAACATCATTAATTTGGTTTTATGGGGGGTTGTTTTGTTTTACAGAGAAAGGCACCTCCTGGTGTGAGCACTTTTCACTATAAAACTAAATTTAAAAAATTGAAGAAAAAAAACAAAACAGACATTTAACATTTTATTAATTGAAAAAAAATCTCCCCCAATTTTTGCATATTTTTTTTAGAGGTTGTGTGTGTGTGGGGGGGGGGCATTCCAGATTTCTACATTTCAGTGTAGATAGGGAGTGATCTAAAAATGAAAAAAAAAATCGTACTTAGGGTTAACCTCCCAACCAAAAGAGCAGAATATATATGGGTATATGGTCCACTCACAAATATAAATGTTGTTATAATCCCACGAAGTTCCACAACGTGTGTGAGAATGTTCTCCACCCAGCCGGGTGGAGAAGAGGTAACATCACAGCTCAATGACCGTGGAGACCCAGGTTCGAATCCTGGTCAGAGCACCTCTCCAGTAAGTGTCCTTGGGCGAGACACCTAACGCTACATACTCGACACCCAGGACATACTTGAAAAACGAGAGAAATCTCAATGTATCCTCAAAAAAGAAAAAAGTGCAGATTTGATAGCAGTCACATCAGATCCCCACGTCCCATATAGTAATGCTGGGATACAAGCAGGTTTGATTTTAGTTATATTAAGTCCCACATTCCATATAGAACAGCGAGTCTCATGCGGTTATCCTCAAGAAAAAGCAACACTAATAGTGCAGACAGCATGCTCCTGAGTAAGTCTCCAAGAAGATGAAACGTGTCGAGCTACTGGGGCTTCAAACCAAGCACCGTCCTTAGTGGATTCTGTGACCAGCTACACCAGGATTGGGTACCTCTGTTGATATGCTGATACACTATATATATTTTTTATCTTGTAAGCACAAGAAATAGTATTTCTTTCATTTATTCTGGCTGGCTGCACTATTAGTGTTGTTTTTTTCTCAAGGATAACCACATGAGAGCTGTTCCATATGGGATTTGGGATTTGATGTAACTACGATCAAACCTGCTTGTATCTGAGCATTTCTATATGGGACGTGGGGATCTGACGTGACTGCTATTTTGGTTGCGAGGTTAACCCCATGTATGAATATTTTTTTCTTTTTTTTCCCCAGTTCCTGCATTTCTCTGGCTATTGACTCCTGAGAAGTAAATCCGGCTCTGCCAAAAGGAGCGCAGAAGAGCTTTATAAATTAGAACAAGATTAAATTAAATTAGTATATAGCTGATTTACTAACAATTATAATATTATATATATATTTACTAATATATTAAAATTATATTATAAATAAAAATAGGAACTTGTCGAAATTTGTAGAGTTAATAGTAAATATTAAGCACATTTAAACATATCATTAGATGTCACTTTGATATTGAATATTAAATGTTTTATATTATTTAATTCACCTTTATTTAAATATATTTTGCGTTTGTAAACATGTTTTTCTGTTTAATTAATCCAAACAAATAAAAGCTACTTACATGTCCGTTTGTAGTAGTGTGAGAATAATTCCATATGGGGCTGAAGGTGGACAGGAAAGGTACAGTATGACCTGTCGTTCTGATGCAGAGCTGACACTGTTGATTGGCTAGAATGTCTTTCACACTTCCTAGTGGTTAACAGGGGAGGGAGGAACAATGGAGATGTAGAAAAATCTACAGGAATACCAGCTGCTGCTATATTTATACAATTAGGTCGTGTTAGTCCAGATTCCAAAATCACGAGTATAGCCGTACGTAGTGATACCTTTTTTATTGGACTGTTACATTTAATAGACAAGCTTTCGAGAGGATTCCTTTCTTCCTCTGGTCTGGAAGCTATACTGAGCAATATCCTAGAATTGAACATTAAGACATTAAGGGACACACGGGTGGGGTGTTAGGTGTCGTAAGTAGCGAGAGTCAAATGGTATGGTCAAAACTGGGAAAATAAACACATGAGATAGCTTAGCTCCATAAAACAACAGTGATAAGATCATAACAACTTGAAAGAAAAGAGAAAAAGAAAAAAAACAACACAAATCAGTGAAGGCTGAAAAGACACAAAAACAAAACAGAAAAAACAAAACACCAGCCAGAATTCTGAATGTTACGTGACGTTATGATAATGGGTTAAAAAGCCAGAATCCACATTGAGTCCTTCTTTTATGGTGTTAAAATATGTGATCATTTCCATTTCAAATGTCTTATGTTGACGAGGGAAATTTTAAAGATTCCACTTTGTGCATTTTTCCCGTGATGCAACATTTACCAAAATGTTATGGTGAGCATTACTTTACAGCCATGCTTCATCCTATACAGTATATAACAGTTAATGAGGTGGAGGAGGGGATGTTTAGATAAGGCAGCAGGAGGTGTATTGTGATGTCCAGACTACTTGATATAAGAGCTGGCAGCTGAATGAGGTAAGACAGGGAGCTTGAAAGTCTTCTAATCTACCCCCTGGTGATGTCCTTTGAATACATCCCACACAATAAAATGATGTGAGTCGGTGACTGACCCATCTGGGGGGGGCAGTTTACAAAACAAAATATTACACAAAGGATGCGCCCAGTGACACATATAGAGGAAAACTATCACACAATGGATGCACCCAGTGACAAAATATCATCTTAGGCTAGGGTCAGACGAACGCATTTTTCACGTTGTCCGTGAAAAAGTGCGTTCGAACGAATGGACGTATTTTTTCACGGAATACGCGATAGCGGTCATACGATACGCCTTTTCGTCCGTGATTTTGTACGGATCATCAATAAAACCCTTTTGCGTCTGGACGTTATGTTGGCCGGACGTGTGCAGCGTCTGACGTCTCCCAATCACGCAAACACGCCGTTATGCGGCCGCAGCGCACTCTGTACGTCAGTAGTAGCGGTTTGACGTTCTCGAAAAAATGCGTTCGTTTGCACTTGCGTTGCACGGACGAACTTTCGTGCGGCCGTTCGTCGTATGTTCCCGGCATTGGACGTCATTTGCTGCTAGCATGGCTGTGATTTCGTGCGGCTAAACGCACGTTAAAACTGCTTTCGTCTGACCTTAGCCTTAACTAAACATACAAGAGAAAAACAAGACACATTTAAGATATCAGCAACATAAAATAAACGTAATGAGGACTTTTCATTTTTTGGTGGTAGTGGCCCTTTAACTGAACAGCATTATTTACTTTTTGCTATATATTATTGTTGCTCTTAGCTGGATTTCTTGTTTGACTGACTCGATGGACGCAGGTGTTACAGAACTCTATTTATTGGCATGATATTAATAAAGATCGTCATATTTACTATAAGAAATGGTGTTTTAAGATGAAAAGTATCATTTTCGACTTATAATATCTCATATCGCTCTTTGTTTTCAATTAAAATAAGTACGTTTTTTGGGAAATGCAAGTTGAATCCAGAATCTTTAATCATCTGTTTCCTTGGTAAGAATTCCTCTCTTATGATGCCTTTTTTTTAAGTAGGCCTTCTTAATTTTGGGGGTTTCATGGGATTTTTGCCAATTACATTTTTGGGGGAAATAAAATGCAGGTTACTTACAGCTTTCCATGCTTCCTCGCAGACCGGGAGTACAAAGTGAAGTAACAATGGATCCAGCTCACTGCAAATCACTCCTGGGTGTGTCCTGATCTTCCAACAGTAGGAAAGAAGTCGTTCTCCTATAAATTCCGCCCAGTTTGTGCATTTTCTCATTTCATATTTTCTTAAAGGATTATTCAAAGCGCGGCGAACTTGCCACCGTAGCGCACCGAATGGTGAATTTTCAAGTTTGGTGCAATTTCGTGCCAGTTTGTCTATTCAGAAAACTGTCAGTTCACCAAATACTGGCGAATTGACAGCAAAATCCGGTGAAGTTCGTCGCAATTCGCCAATCTTCGGCGGCATAGAGAAGTAATGGTTAATCTATTCACAGAACGTCAAACTACAACGAAATGTCAGAGAAATTTTCAGTGATTCGTGTACTGATTTTTGATTTGTGCCCTTGTCGGCCGAAACGCGTTGGGCTTTTTTTATTGGCAATAAATATCTTTGGGCCCTATTACATTCTTCACGCAAACATTAACGCGTGTGCAAAAATGCATTAACATGAGGGGCAAAACCCTTTGCGCTGAACGTCGTATTACAATCTCAGCGCAACAAACGCACGTATACGTCTACCACGGGTGAACCTGCGCGAGCTTACTGTACTTCGCGCGTCCTATACTTAACATTGTGAGCGCAAATGCATTTGTGCGCTGGTACGCGGATGGTATTACAATCTATGCGCAGTTTGTAACGCACAGCCTTTGCGCGCATAATTTTAGCAACTCCTGAAAGCTGGTGTTAATGGCAAATTCTATCAACCTGCCGAAACCAAATACACCAGCCCAAAAAAAAATATGCAGCAAAGTATAGTTACACATCCTACACATACCCAAACCAATAAAATGGAGAAGTTGTGCGTGATTTTTTTTTTTAATACAGCATATATGCGCAGATTGACTTTGACAGGCGCAAAAACTTAACGTGAGACAATTAAGGTTCTTAATGCTGATTGGCTGAATGTCGTGGAAAAAACACCGATCTCTGCGCGCAACGTTAATGCGCGCGCGTTTTTGCGTGTCTTTTTTTACGAGCGTTATTTTTTTAGACGGATGAAATAATGCGCGAGGATTTGAATACCAGCGTTGATCTACGAGTGTTAACGTTTAACGCTTCGCGGAAAAATTTACGCGTTCACCGTGCATTTTTGCGTAAGAATGTAATAGGGCCCTGTGAGTTTACGAGTTACTATTGACATTCAGTCTCATACGATATTGCACTATTCAGTGTTTATATCTTGCAGTGTACAAGGTCTCTCTCTGTCGTTCACATGCTGTTATGGAGGACAAGCGGCACCTCCTGGAGACTATCCGCATCCAATGTTTTTCGATTTTCCGCCTATGTATCTCTGTGTGTATATTTTGGTTATAGGGTTTGCCTGCCAACACTTTCACCACTACCACTACGGTTGCGACAAGATCACGGCAGAAACAGACCATAAGCCTCAGATTTCTATTTTCACTCTTGTCTGCACCCAAGCGCCTACAGAGCAGGTTGCAAAAACCATTGGCTGAATGTGGTCTATAAATCTGGACTGGAAATGAACATTAGTGACACTGTGCACCCAAGTGTGCACAACACACGGATTGCAAGGTTCAACAGGACCTGGATGTCCTGCCGCAGATTAATCATTCAGGCTATTTGAACGTCACGGACCAATGGTTGCTTCAGATAAAACAGCACACTGAAACCGACGAGTTTGCAAGCGCTTTAACCCATTAACCCTTTCCCTGCTGAGGCTTTTCACACCTCTGTGCTGAGGTCATTTTTACCGGTTTTGCTCATCATGTTTAAACGTGTTTTTAAGGCTTATTTTAGTATATGACCCAGACATATTATATATCGTTCTTTCTGTCAGACTCGGCAGATTCATAATATGTCATTATTATATGTATACGTCATGTCCTGTCTGTATATTATAACAAAAAATGCAATAAAATATGAATTTTCAATAATTTGTAACGTGTAAAGTGTTTTTTTCACATTTTAACATGCGAGCAATTGCGGTTATATTTTGTATGGGATGCGCTTGTTAAAAAAATTAGAAATGGGGTCTCGTTACATTTTTTTTTGGGGAAAATTACGCTATTTTTAACAAACGCACCGCATACAAAAATCGTTAGTGCAGCATCATTGTTCACATTATAATTGAAATGGGAACAATATTGCTGCATTAACAAACCAAAAAAAACTTGTTTATTTTTTTATAATTTTTTTAAAATATTGTTTTATTTTTATTTTTATTTTTAATTATTTATTTTTTTTAAAACTTTTTTCATAGTCATGTTTGGTATCGTTGGAACGGCCATGCTCTGGCCGATTCAAAACAGTACCAAACTTTAACCCCTAGCTGCAACGGATCGGGAGATAGGGGGTTCATTGGAACCCCCTATCTCTACCATTGGTGGCTAGTCCTCAAGATGTCGGCCAGCTCCGGGGAAAGGATCACGAACCGGTGCTTTTCAGCGCCGATTTGCGATCCGGCTCCCCAGGGGTTAATGACAGCCACTGTTTGGAAGGGCAGGCTGTGCCCTTCCAAGCGGTGCCTGTATTAACTCCCTGCTCCCCGGCGATCGGGAGGGAGAGAGGTCCTTTCAGGCGCCTCCTCCGCACACGCGGGGGGGGGCGCCTGAAATAGATGTCATCGCGCCATCGCGCCCGCGGCGGTCCTGGATAGACGGGCTGACATCCAAGATGTCAGCCCGCACCGGGGGCACAGCGATCGGCCGGAATCTGGCCGATCGCAGGCGGCTTCGGGAGGACGCGCTCAGCTCGTCTTCCGCAGCCAACCCTTCCTGCGGCAGGACGCGCTGAGCACGTCCTCCGCAGTGAAGTGGTTAAGGACGGGAGTAATTTTACAACTTCGGCGCTGTTTCGAAGTAGAAGTTTGCTGAGCTCATTTTGACCGTATTTTAAATGCGGTTTTAAGTCACGTTTTTATACCACCCAGACAAATTATGTATCGTTATTTCCAGCAGACTCGGAAGATTAATAATATATCATTATTATATGTATAGGTCATGCCCTGCCAAAATGCTATAACAAAAAATGTAAAAAAAGAATAAAAAATTAGAATTTTCAATAAAATTTCAATCATCCACATTGTGTAAAGTGTTTTTTTAAAAAAAAAAAATTATTATCTGAGCCTTTGCGGTCATATGCTATGGGGTAGATTTGTTAAAAAAATTAGAACGGGGAACCCATTTTTTTTTTGGGGAGAAATTTAGTGATTTTAGCTACCCCCCCAAAACAATCATTAGTGAAGCATCGTTGTTCACATTATAATTGAAATGTGAACAATAGTGCTGCATTGAGAGAAAAAAAAACCTTTTTTTATTTTTTATTAATAATTTTTTTTATTATTTTTATTTTTAAATTTTTTACACTTTTATTTTACTTTTAACATGGTCTTTTTTATATCATTGGAAAGGCCATGCTCTGGCCTGTCCAGTAATATCAGCTATGACCCCCTAGTTGCCACCGATCAGGAGATAGGGGGGCTCTTTGAACCCCTTTATCTCCTCTATGGGAAATCCCTTTGCAGCTAAGGGGTTCCCCAGTTATCTGACATCATTGCGCATGGCGCGATGAGTCAGTTGACGTGGGGGGGACCCAGAGGTGGGGGCTGCCATCCAAGATGGCGGCCCCCACCGGAAAAAGGCCACGGTCTTACACCGATTGGTGCAAGGCCGCGACCTGGCAACTAAGGGGTTAACCCACTACATCGCTGGAAAGGTCAGGCTGTGACCCTTCCAGCGATGCTAGCCACAGCCTAATGGTCCCTGGCGATGGGGAGATAGAGGGATCCAAAGGATCCCCCCTCCCCTTCAGGCACTTCCCCTGCGCCGGCGGGGGGGGGGGGCGACGCCTGAAACTCAGTGCGCCGGGAGGAGGGACACACGCCGATCTGACTCCACGGGAGTCAGAGCAGCGTGGGAGCGACCGGAGGAGGTGAGTATCGCCGGAGGGGGGCTGCAAACGCTGAGGACGTACAATTACGTCCTGTGGCATTAAAGCCCACCTAATGCAGGACGTAATTGTACGTCCTGTGGCATTAAGGGGTTAATATGTTGTTCTTTATGGTTGGCCTGATTCCAAGACGGAGGTGCCATTAACTGTGAGAGAATATTGAACTTTAACAGACGAAATCGGCATTCAGGATGGTGTATTATACAAGGGGCCGAGGGTCATCATTCCTAAATCGTTAAGATTGGAGATGCGACACGTATTCATACCAGTCACATTGGTGGAGAAGCATGCTATAGGCAAGCACAAGATACTTCATACTGTCCCAACATGCAGAATGAGATTAAAGGCTGACAGGGTTATTCAAAGAGCACCGAAATTCACCGCTTTCTTTGAATAACCCTGTTAGATTTCCTGCTAAAGCCAGTCTGTTTTAAGCCTCGCCTGTGTATAAGAATCACCTGTCTGCAGACATTTGTTGTTATGTCTTGTTTCAGGCCTCCATCTTGGGTTACCACATCTACTGTTAGAGATTGTTTGGCCCCACCCATTCACACAGAATTGAGTGTACGCTGTGCCACACCCGCCATGCTGCTCAAAGGGCGGCCATGTTTGACTCACCTTCTTTGCTGCTCTGGTGTTTCCTTTCTAACCATGTTTATGTTCCATATGGCCCTACGACACCACTCTCCAGATTGTCATTGCTGCTCTCAGTCTCTTCCAGTACGGTGTGAAAGCGGGTTTGGTCTTCTGCCCAACCATCCTGCTTTTGCTCTCTCTCCATTTCTTTGACCCTCTTTCCCCCTCAGATCTCTTTGTCTCTCTCGCTCTTCACTCCCATTATTCTCTCACATTTCCCAGGTGTATTGTCATTTTTGTTCACCCTGTCAGGGTTATTCGGAGAAAGGTGAAAATCAGGAGAATTGGCAGGAGAAGAGAACAATCTAGACCAAATAGCCGATTTGGAAGGTGAGACAAATGGGAGAATTCTTCTGGTTTGGCTATTTTGACCTAGAATTTTCACTTCTCCAGTCATTCTCCTGAGTTTCACCTTTCTTTGAATAGACCTGTATATCTCTCCAAGGTGCGGGGAACGAAAGAGCACCGAGATTTCGGTGGAATGTCAGCGCTCTTTGAATAACCCTGCATGTAAGACCTTATTGGTAAAAGTAAAAATAATGGTCGTTTGGTGGTAAAAAGTAAATTCTGGGTGGAGTAGAGGTAACATCACTGCTCTGCGTGGAGAGAGCCTGTGGAGACATGGGTTCAATCCCAGCAAGAGCACCTCTCCAGTAAGTGTCCTTGGGCAAGACACCTAACGGTACATACTCGCCACCCAGGACATACTTGAAAACGAGAGAAATCTCAATGTATCCTTCCTGGTAAAATCCTTTCTCAAAAAAAAAAGGATGTAATGCAGGGGTCTCAAGGGATTGCCTCCCCAGCGCGCAGGACACTCCAGGTGAGTCCCTGCTTGGTGCCGATCAGGCACCGAGCAGGGCTTCAACCACAGTGGACTGACATCAGACCTTGCTGTGGGACGGCCCCCCTGAAGTCCTCATGCCTGTGCGCGATGACATCACCTGTTGGGATTCCCCCTACCCAGTAGTACAAGAGATGCAGGAGTCCATTAGAACAGCAGGGCATTTCTCTGCTGTTGGTGTCTGCGGGGAGTTCACGGCAAAATTTGGCAAACTGTCTGCTTTTTGAATTGCCGAATGGCTCTGAAATTGCACCGTATGGGGGAAATTCACCGTTCGGTGCAATTTCTGAGTCAATTTGGCTCTCTTTCAATAACCCTCTTTGTTTCTCCTTTTTCATGCAATTGCTTCAGACAAAGAAAAACACAACAGAACGTATTTTATAATGTATTTTATCATGTATTTTATAAAGCGGTTTGCACAAGCGATCTCGTTAGAAAGTGGTAGTGTCCCTTTAAAGCAACAGATTCTGCTCCTTCTTTTGATATGAGCGCAGAAACAAAAATTGGTTTTCAGTTTTTTAAAATGCATTGGTTTTTCACTTTCTCCCAAAACAAAAATGTAAAAAAAATTAGTATTTTTTTTTGGGGTGGGTGAGGGGGCGGTTGGGTAGGGGCGCTCCTTCCAGATGTCTTGTCTCTTCTTGTTCACGGTTGTCCTTCAGTTCCGGATTTCATTGTGGTTTTTTGGAACAGCAACAAATCTCCGTCTCTTAAGAAAACCACGCTCTCCCATGCGATTGTCCCACAAATATTCAGGGGACAGTAGCTTAGTCGGCTTGTGGTAAAGGAAATATCTGTTTAAATGGCTCTCTTCATGCCAGACGGCTTCAATATTTTTCTCCCTGTCCGCCATTATGCCGGTATGGCAGTAGTTTGTCAGTTTGAAGATTTCCTCTGTCGTACCTCCAAAGTAACCAGCAGCATAGTAAAAGTCTCCTTCATCCTTTGGAATATAGGCTTTAGATGCCGGCCGTCGTTCGTACGTGAAATGCTGTCGTTGTGCTGCATAGTAACCAGGATGTATGGTCCCGAACAAGTCGCTCAGACTCTCTACTCCAACGTCATCACTGAACTTCATGTCAATATCTGCCACCGCCAAGTAGTCAACCTCGTTGGTAAACAGTTCACGGGTGTAGTTACGAATTATCTCCATGCGCCTGAAACAGATGTCCTGCCACCTTTTGTACGTCGGGGCCTTCAGAACGGTCAAATGTCTTCCTTGTCCAAGGGTGAAATTGTACTGACGAACTTCTTCAACTCGATCAGTGAGTACGTAATAGTTAACGTTGTATCCCACCATGAAGAATTTTTCAGCTGTTTCTATAAATGTGTGTAGGAACACAACGTACCTGAAACACAAAGATATGGAGATATATGATGCACCATACATGTCCTGTACCGGGAAATGTGTGTTAGGGTTGTTAGCCTTGTGTGTTAGGGTACATCTCACAGAGCTCCCACTGCATTTTTCCTCTCTGTGGCTTCGGCTTAACTTTGGCCATGGTAGAAAGGTGTAAGAATGCAATGTAACGTGTACCACCTACCTAGAGATTGCTACAGACCACGCACACCCTTAGTGTTTACTGATGGCAGCAGGATAATGCTCCGGTCACACTGCAAACATTCTACAGGAATGGTTTGAGGGACATGACACAGATTTCAAGGTGTTGTTTTAGCTTCCAAAAAATTCCCCAGATCTCAATCTGATTGAGCATCTGCGGGATGTGCTGGAACAACAAATCCCTTCCATGGATGCCCCACCTTGCAACGTGCAGGACTTAAAGGATCTGTTGCTAATATCTTGATGCAAGATACCACAGGAAACGTACCAAGGTCTCGTGGAGGCCAGGGATTAGGGATGCACCGATACCACTTTTTTAAGACCGAGTACAAGTACCGATACTTTTGTTCAAGTACTCACCGATACCAATTACCGATACTTTTATTTTATGTCATGTGACGCTTTCCAATAAGAACAGACCTCATATAAAGCCCCCAGGTCTCATGGATTTGCCCCAGCTCATGGATATCCTGCCCCCAGCTCATGGATAATTGCTCCCCAGCTCATGGATAATTCGCCCCCCCAGCTCATGGATAATTGCCCCCCTGCTCATGGATATGCCCCCCTGCTCATGGATATGCCCCCAGCTCATGGATATGCCCCCCCGCTCATGGATATGCCCCCCTGCTCATGGATATGCCCCCCCTGCTCATGGATATGCCCCCCTGCTCATGGATAATTCCCCTGCACTCTCCGCTCATACTTACCTTCCTTCAGCGACGCCGGGAAAGTCTTCGCGCGCGTGCGCTCCTGGTAAGGACCCCAGCCGCGACCACGTGGGACCATGTGATCACGGCTGGGGTCCTTCCAATGAGCGCACGCGCGGAAACTTTCCCGGCGTCGCTGAAGGAAGGTAAGTATGAGCGGAGAGCAGCTGCAGGGCCTGTCCGAATGCTCTATCGGCATTCGGACAGGCCCTGCAGCTGCTCACTTTGTTTAATACTTACCTTCCTTCAGCGACGCCGGGAAAGTATGAGCGGAGAGCAGCTGCAGGGCCTGTCCGAATGCTCTATCTGAAGGAAGGTAAGTATTAAACAAAGTTAGATGAGCAGCTGCAGGGCCTGTCCGAATGCCGATAGAGCATTCAGACAGCCGCCCCAGCCCCTCGGATACCGGCAAGCCGGCTCAATGCCGGCTTCGGTTTTGGGAAAAAAATATCGGGGGTACTGCACGAGTACCAAGTGCTCCTGCAGTACCCGGTATCGGCACCGATATCGATACTAGTATCGGTATCGGTGCAACCCTACCAGGGATGCACCGAAATTTCAGCCACCGATAGATTCTGTCGATAATGGGGGTTATCGGTTTCGGCCCGAAAGCAAAACACCAGCCGAAAAAGTCAGCTGAAAATTAATGATCCCAGCTGACACTGAGCGAGCACTCTTTCAATGCTGCTTAGTTGGAGATAATTGTAATTGGAAAGAGGCAGGAGCTGCTACACATATTTATTTCTGCACACAAAGGGTTAACTGCATGATACACACCATCAGGGCAAGCAGTAACCTCTGGCCTCTCAGTGACAAGTAACAAGTGATTTATCACTGACCTCCTGCCAGTGGTGTCTGCTCCGAGGACAAGAGGGGGGGTTAATGTGGGAGCTTACATCCATGCCTCCAAAAAGTTAATGGAATGTATACACATTCAATGTTTGTCTTTTCCTTTGCATCTAAAAAGGCACATTTATAATGCTTTGGTTTTCTGCACTTTAAAAAAATAATAGATTAAGAGACACAGACTGATGTTTAGGCTCCGTCTGAGCCATTATAGATTAAAGACATATATCTACTTATTTAAATTGTGTTGGAGGGCAAAAAAATTAGATTAAAAGCCTCCACACAACAAATAATAAAGTTTATAGTTTCAGAGTTCTTTGAATTGCTGGGATATGTAAATGTCTTCTGCAACTATAAAATGTGTGTGTGTGTCCAAAACTTTTACACTTGAATGTATGCACTAGATGCAAAATAACTCCACCAAAATAGGACAAAAATATCTTAAACCTTTTAATGTGGATTAATTTAAATTCATGATATTAATTTAATAAAGTCTAGTATTAATACATTTATACAAAAAACTATCTTAAAATAAATTGTAGGGGAAAAAAAGTGATTTCCGGTTTCGTTCCAAAATTTTAATTTCTGAGCATCACTAATATATATATATTACGCACACCAGACACATGTATACACAGTATGGGCCCTATTACATTCCTCGCGCAATTTTGTTCGTGCCGTGCATTTTCTTTTGCTCACAGCAAAATGCGTTATCGTTGGTATTACCATCCTCGCGCGTTTTTTCATCCGTCATTCATAAAAGCAACGCGCAAAAATGTACGCAAAGTACCGCGAGAAAGTGTGCGAGAAATCAGTGTGCAGACTGTTTTTTTCTTCTATGAAGATGTTAAAGACCATTCTTTCCATGGCTGCTAGATGGCAGCAGTAGGGAATCGGTTCGATGTTCGCATCGAACATTGGCTATTCGAAAGTTCGCGAACTTCGAACTTTTCAGGCCGTTCGCAAAAAGTTAGAAAAAAAAAATTGAATTTTTTTTAAAAAATCCGAAAAAAAAAAATCAAAAAAATAAAGAGACTCTTTACTGCAGAATATTATAAGCAACGGTTTATTAGATATTGAATTAAAATGGAAATATTTTTAACATTGAAGCCTATGGGATAAAACAATCTTGTTGCTAAAACATCAGGCAGACGAGGCCCTCTAATCAGGCACTATAGAGGGCAGCTGGCCGGGGCCTCCCAAGGATCCCTTGAGGAGCATGCGGCCACCGGATGACAGAGCTGCGACTGTGCGGGCAGGCCGGCCGGGTGCATGAGAGGTGGCGCAGGGAGGGAGCCACTGCACTTGTGGCCACGGCAGACCCCTCCCCCCACAACCAGGATCCAGGGAGCCTCCACTGACTGACCACCAGGCTATGGTAAGGCGACACATCTCTAAAAAAAATAAAATCCGAAGACATTTTTAAATGTCCCAAGGAACATAAAATAAATCCTTTTTTTTTCTTTCTATTACTCACCTGCTTCCTGGATCCACCAACAAGCGCAGCCTCCCGTCTCCCACGCTGTTAGATGCTGCATACACCGGCGCGCTGTGTGCAGCTTCTGAGAAGATACGCTATTAGTGTAGAGGGAGCGATGCAAAATGTGCAGCCGGCTTCCTCGCTACACTAATAGCGTATCTTCTCAGAAGCTGCACATAGCACGCCGGTTAAAGCTAGCGTCAGACTGTAGAGGTGCTGCCCGGTAGTGTGAGGATTATTCTTCTTACAAATTTGGTTACTGCTGGTGTATTTCGTTTCGGCCAGGACGCTCAGATTTGCAGTTACCATCAGCTTTTAAAAGACCTTAAAATTATGCGCGCGAACGTTGTTCGCAAAAAGTTGCGCATTGATTATATTACCATCCGCGTACCAGCGCACAAACGCATTTGCGCTCACAATGTGAAGTATGGGATGCGCGCACAAACTTTCACTCATAACACGACGGTCAGCGCAAATGGTTTTGCCCCTCACGTTAATGCGGTTTTGCGCATGCGCACTTTTTTTGCGCGAAGAATGTAATAGGGCCCTATGTGTATATATAGTCATATATAGAAAGTCATTTTCAGTATCGGTTTCGGTCCCAAATTTTCATTTCGGTGCATCCCTAGTGGAGGCCATGCCTCGACACACCATGCCTCGACGTACAGTAATATTAGGCAGGTGCTTTTAATGTTGTGGCTGATCAGTGTAGAGTATAGATCTAGTATAGAGGTTAACTGAACTGGGGAGTTTCTTTTAGGTCAGCTTTATTGGGACCACCCTTTGATACATTCATACAATGTGGGGTGCAAAATATTTTTTTATTTAAAGTTGAAGTGATCATCGTTCTTTATATAACAATTTTAAGTATATTGTATGTTATTTACTTACTTTTTAATGGCAAACATTGCCAGGCCAATGCGTACTCCTCTCTGATGAAACTGAGCATTCAAAATGTCTATATTGTAGGTTCCATTCCAGACTATGGGGGCAAACCAAGGCGTCATCATCAGAACATCAGTTCTCCTAGAATATAATGTGCACGGAAAGAATAAGAAATGTCTTCATTCAAGTTCTATGGCATTAAAATACTTCTGGGTCTCCTTCAAGAAGGTGCAGAATTGTTTTCTAATATACCTTTTTAGAAGTCCTATTCGTTCGGGTGTGCGGGTGTCTTTTTAGGGTCTCCTCCATATATTCAGGGTGTTTGGGTGCCTTTTTAGGGGCTCCTCCATATATTCAGGGTGTGTGGGTGCCTTTTTAGGGGCTCCTCCATATATTCAGGGTGTGCGGGTGTCTTTTTAGGGGCTCTTCCATATATTCAGGGTGTGAGGGTGTCTTTTTAGGGGCTCTTCCATATATTCAGGTTGTCTGGGTGTCTTTTTAGGGGCTCCATATATTCAGGGTGTGCGGGTGTCTTTTTTTTGGCTCTTCCATATATTCAGGGTGTGCGGGTGTCTTTTTAGGGCCTCCTCTATATATTCACTTATTCAGGATGTGTGGGTGTATTTTTAGGGGCTCTACCATATACTCGTGGTGTGCGGGTGTCATTGTAGGGACTCCTCCATATATTCAGGGTGTGTGGGTGCCTTTTTAGAGGCTCCTCCATATATTCGGGGTGTTCGGGTGTCTGTTTAGGGGCTCTTCCATATATTCAGGTTGTGTGGGTGTCTTTTTAGGGGCTCCTCCATATATTCAGGGTGTGCGGGTGTCTTTTTAGGGGCTCCTCCATATATTGGGGGTGTGCGGGTGTATAAGAGGGATCAGGGGCGGACTGACCCATCGGGCACTCGGGCGCTGCCCGAGGGTCAGTGGGGGCCTGGTTTTGTAAGGGACCACGGTGGAACACTAACAAACCGCCTCAGCGGCGGCGCTCCAGCGTGCCTTCCTGGGCCCCACATGCACCCTGCATTGATGCCGCGCCCTCACATGAAGCGCACGCATCACGGTGGGGGGCGACGTCAATGCAGGGTGCACGTGGGGCCCAGGAAGGCACGCTGGAGCGCCACCAATGAGGCGGTTTGTTAGTGCGCCGCCGTGGTCGGAAGTTGGAACGTCCCTTACAAAATTGAGCTGCTGGGGTCAGTATATATCCATGTGTGAGCTGGGCATTATACATCCATGTGTGAGCTGAGCACTATACATCCATGTGTGAGCTGGGGCACCATATATCCATATGTGAGCTGGGGCAATATATATCAATGTGTGAGCTACTGGGGGCAATATATATCAATGTGTGAGCTACTGGGGGCAATATATATAAGTGTGTGAGCTACTGGGGGCAATATATATCAATGTGTGAGCTACGGGGCAATATATATCAATGTGTGAGCTACTGGGGTTTTTATGGGTGTTGCCTCCTGTGGGTGCAGAACAAGGGGGGCCCCATGACCTCCTATTGCCCGGGGGGCCGATTAGTTGTCAGTTTGCCCTTGAGAGGGATGCAATGAGTCTGTAAACTGTAATAGTTATCAGTATAATTTGCTTCTGTAAATACGATTTGCTTTTATTCAAAGTTACATTTCTAAGCTTCAAAAGATTATAAATATTTGTCTTAGTTCTGTCCAAAACTGATTTGGTATTGGGTGGAGGGCAGCGGAATTTTGAGTGTCTGTGGCAGCACCAAGCCAAAATAGAAATTCTTGACACTTACAAAAAATGTATTAATAACAAACCTATAGAGAAAATATCAGCAGAAAATACACATTTTTCTAACCTATAATCAGTGTGTAGAGGGATGCAGTCAATATTCGTGCATATCTTGATTGAGATATGGGGCATCAGTATATGCAACAAGTTAAATTTAAAATATCTCAATGGACAACTTTGGCAAAGTGAACTGATCCCTGAGGAAACTTCAGAATGTTCATTATTCTGTATTTCCCTCTCTAGTCCCTTTCAAACCAAAATTTGCAAATGTCTATGTAAGGTATGTCAAAATCAGGTACCCCATTAAAATAAACCTCTGATAAAGTAAACTAATGGCATTTCTATTAAACCACCAGTAGATGGCAGCAGAGTGAAAAGCCTGAATGATGTTCATCTAAAATGCTTCCCTCAACAGAGGGAACCCAAAAAGCAGGGCTTCGGTTCTGGAGGAAGCAAAGATCAAAGTACAAATCTTACCAGAATTGACGTCATGCTTTGTGTGTATTGCAGAAAACGTTTAAATAAAAGCACTTCTGGTTTCACCCAGCCCACTCCCTTCGCACATTGGAATTATTGACCATACTTTCAGCATATGTGCAACATCTAGGATATGTGACAGTGTGTTTAGGGGCATGGTGATAGACCTCAGTTTTGCCAGCAGGTGGATGGTGAAAGATCTTTTCAGCTATAGGGTTAATTCTCAGCTGTCTGCTGATTAAGACTGCCCTGTCTTTTTATAGGTTCTGTGGTTACCTGTGGGGCAGCAGTCTTTTTGCTGGGAGCAGCAGAGGAGGAGACAAACCCCGAAGTCTCTATGGGAAGTACAATCTCTTTATTTCTGTTTTACTTTACTGGTAAGCAGCTTAGCTGCCCAGAATTATAAGTGAGGGGTGAACAAATGTTCAGCTGGTCTCCAAATAAGCAGTAGACGTTTGATTTATGTTTGTTTTATTTGCTTGTTTATTTGGATATACTGCCTGTACTGTGGCTGCAAAATGAAGCGAAGCCTTGAACACTGAATGGTCTGTCCAGTGGCTGTATCACAGATAAACGTCATTCTTCTTGTGCTAGTTCGGTAGGTAAAACCAGTGCAAAAAAAAACTAAATCCATATCGACGCTACAAAACATGAAACTCACGGTGGTTTGAGGGCCTGAGGCTTTTCATACATCATTCTGCAAACAGAAAAGGTAAGATTACGTCGTAACTTCACAAGAAAAGTTAGCAAACTAACAAATCCATAGTAACATTGCATTTAGGTCTTTAGGGCTTTAATTTGACCCAAAGGCCATAATTGGGACCTTTACTCTGCTGCATGTTGACCACTTTTCAGCTCAGGAGACTCCAACTCGGTTTTAACGGCATTTCGATTCCTGACATAAATTCGGATCAAATACCAGCAATCGCAGCTTTACTTTTCAATGGAAATAGCGGCTTTAGCGATTCAATTCAAGTTTATCAGTATGCCCATTTTCTAAAAATTATCAAAAGCTAAAAGGTGCTGATAAATGGCTTCTCCGATGTTTGTTCGTAGCACCATTTCACGTCTGGTTCTTACTGTACAGAGATTGGGCATTTTAATCTTAAATCCTGGACGTGCACATTGTAATCTTAAATTTTAAAATGCGCGTTTTATTGTAAATCCAGTAAATGCGCGTCTTACTATAAACACTGTAAATGTGCGTTTTCCTGGAACTACCGTAAATGCGTGCCTTACTATAAGTCTCGGCCATACTACAGTATAGACTTGCGGGTTAAACATAACAGTTATTAAAGCAGGCAGTTGGGGGTTGTAATTATAACTGCAAAATGTTAATGTACGGACTTGCGTGGATATACTGTAACAGTAAAGTATTAATTACGTACTTGCACCTGCTTAACTCTAACAGTGTAATTGTTAGTGTACGGACTTGCACGGAATTACTGTAACAGTAAAGTATTAATTAACGCACTTGTGCCTGCGTAACTCTAACAGTGTAATTGTTTGTGTATGGACTTGCAAGATTTAAATTTACAGTAAGGAGGTTGCACTTTTTTTACTGTAAAAGCGGATCCTAATTAGGATCCACACTGCTTTGCAGGGCTGTCACTAACTACCTTGTGAAGGTGTTCCTTTGTGATGTCAGATTAATGGCTGGTGCTCCAGGATGTGGGGGGGGGGGTTATGGTAATGATTTCCATTATGTCCCTCCTGTGTTCGCAACCCACCCAGACCATAAATGAAAGCATGGAGACCACAGTGGGCAGTGGGCTTGGAGCTCTGCACTGCAATCTGAATTGTCGCTCTCACCATGATGCCCATCTGCATGTCCCAAAAGTGAGGAGCATATGGTAACGACCAAAAACTTTTACAGTCCCAGTTTCAGGGAATTAATGTTTAGTAGTCATATAGAGTCAAAAATATATCTGACGAAGCTGTGGGTTTTCCATGCTCAGGTGTTTTTGTCTTTATTAGTTTCTTATCAGACTTGTACAAACAGATAATTGTAAGGGCCAACAATTACGCTCATGAGAAGCTCAATCCTTCTGTATTCGTGCCCAGTATACGTAAATATTGACTGTGAGTTGTAGTAAATTACAGTGGTTTAAGATGTGCTCAGAGTTACTGTTTAACCTTGGAAGGAGTTTTGCTTCCTCTAACAGGTCCAGGCTGGGAGAGCTGTAGAAGAAAAAAGGAAACTGTCGTCAGCAAATCCCCCACATACTGATATAAACGCAGAAGTTACTGAGGCCACAGCAGTCTCGTAAAATGTAAATTGATTTTATTAATGACTTGCCATATGGCTTTATAAATAAAATTTATATTTAATATGTTAGTTTTTTGTCTTGCTGCCTATTTTATGCATTTTTTATTTGGGCACTGTGTACATTGGGAAAATTCTCCCCCCACCCTTTAACCTGGACTTACGCAACGATTCAGCCTTTAATCAGAGGAATTAACCACAAAAGACAGACTGAAGAGGAAAAAAAACAATCTACAAACAAATATAAGTATTTACTACTATTTTTTACTTTGTCACAGTGTTTTAAACTTTATTATTTTAACTTTATTATTTATTATTCAGATCGCACATTGTTGCTATACACATTGGGCCCTATTGCCATCTTCGCGCAAACGTCAGTGCGTGCGCAAAAACGCATTAACGCAAGGGACAAACCCATTTGCGCAGAACGTCGTATTACAATGTCAGCGCAACAAACGCGCGTATACGTCTACCGCGGGTGAACCTACACGAACGATGCGCGAGCTTACTGTACTTTGCGCGTCCTATTCTTAACATTGTGAGCGCAATTGCGTTTTGTGCGCTGGTATGCGGATGGTATTACAATCTATGCGCAGTTTGTAACGCACAGCCTTTGCGCGCAGAATTTTAGCAACTCCTAAAAGCTGGTGTGTTAATGGCAAATTCTATCAACCTGGCCGAACTCAAATACACCAGCCCAAAAAAAATACGCAGCAAAGTATAGTTACACATTCTACTCATACCAAACCAATAAAATGGAGATGTTGTGCGTGTTTTTATTATTGCTGCAGCATATATGCGCAGATTGACTTTGACAGGTGCAAAAACTTAACGTGAGACAATTGTGGTTCTTTATTCTGATTGGCTGAATCGCGTGAAACAAACAGTCCACACACTGATACCTGCGCGCAACGTTACTGCGCGTGCATTTTTGCACGTCCGTTTTACGCGCGCTATTGCTTGACGGATGAGAAAATGCGCGGGGATTGTAATACCAGCGTTGATTTACGCTCGTTAACATTTAACGCTGGGCGCACAAATTCACACGTTGCGTGAGTGTTTTAACGTGAATATTGTAATAGGGCCCTATATATTCCACTTACGGCAGCACCCACCCCGATAAATATTAAATCATTACATATTTATGATACATAGAAGTGTGCCATCACACATTTTCTTCTTTATACAAACAGATAATTGTAAGAGCCAGCAATTACGCTCATGAGAAGCTCGGTCCTTCTTTAATCGTGCCCACTATAAATATTGACTGTGAGTTGTAGTATATTACAGTGGTTTAAGATGTGCACAGAGTTACTGTTTAACCTTGGAAGGAGTTTTGCTTCCTCTATCAGGTCCAGGCTAGGAGAGCTGTAGAAGAAAAAAGAAAATTGCCGTCAGCAAATCCCTCACCTACTGATATAAACGCAGAAGTTACTGAGGCCACAGCAGTCTTGTAAAATGTAAATTAGGTCTGTTACAGCTTAGGGTTCTTTTACTCATTTTGGCTTTTGAATTTTTCCAAAATTACTTTAAATAAAGAGTTCCGATAATGTGTATAGAAGATGAAGGACCGAAAGGAGGTGGTCTGAATATTTAATAAAAAGCAGACTATCAGGGTTATTCAAAGAGATCCAAAAGGCTGCCGAAAGGGAACCGAACGCTGAAAATAAGCATTCGGTTACCTTTCTTGGTCATTCGGCTATCCAGAGAGCAGGCAATTCGCCAAATCTTGGCGAATTGCCTGCACATACGGCGCCTGTTCGAGGGCAGGGAAATCCCCATAGAGAAGCAATGATTCGGCTATTCAGAGTACAAAAACAAGCAGTGAAAGGTTCCCTAAATGCCCTGCCATTCGGTGGTTTAATTCGGCAGGTTTATTCAGGCGAATCCCATAGGCTTCAATGTTAAAAATATTCCCGTTTTAATCCAATAGCTAATAAACCGTTCATTACAATATTCTGCAGTAAAGAGTCTCTTTTATTTATAGATTTTTTAAGATCTTTTAAGCATTTTTCTGGATTTTTTTTTAATTTCTCTCTTTTTTTTTTAAGTTTACTTATTTTTTCTGTAACAGCCCTTTTTATTATCATTCATTGGATCATATGTAAATTTCAGACATTTTCGCTCAGTAGTTTCTTTGCAAACAGC
Organism: Leptobrachium leishanense; assembly: GCA_009667805.1. Taxonomy (NCBI): domain Eukaryota; kingdom Metazoa; phylum Chordata; class Amphibia; order Anura; family Megophryidae; genus Leptobrachium; species Leptobrachium leishanense. The sequence goes on from CM019071.1 coordinate 137,646,549, forward strand.
GTTTCACTTTTCAAACATTCAAGCAAACTGTTTTTCTAATTTATTCACTGCATTCGTCTGCGGTGTCGGCTTTTTCCGGCAGCTGCGCTTCGTGTGATTGGCTCCTGCTCGGGTTTCTCCGGCGTGTTTGGCGGGTTAATCCAGATGTTTTTGCGGGTTTCGGTGTGTGTTCGCCCTCGTTTTGCGGTGAGTTTTTGGCAAGTTTTCGGCAGCTTTTCCCTGCAATTCGGGAACCCTGTGGTGCTTGCTGAATACACCGCAGGGTTGCCAAAATGGGATCGCCAAATCGAACCGAAGAGAACGAAAAGTCACCGAACGTGCGGCGGATTTTCGATTCTCATTGAATAACCGTGTATATTTCTTAAAACTCTTTCAAAGAGACCTGTGCTATTTGCACCTCCTATAGTGGAATTAACTGTCCGGGGCTGTTACACATCGGATCTCTGGAGTGATACCAGAATGCTGCCATGTACAGTCAAAAATATATCTGACCTATGAGACACTGTCCAAGACAAACGAAAGATCAAAAATAAAATGGGGGGGGGAAATATGATAATAAAAAATAATAAAAATGTTTTAAAAATTTATGAATTCTTAAAAATAAGAGAAAAAATTAAAAGAATAATGATAAAATATAAATAATAAAAAATTAAAAGATGACGGATGATGAAAAGTAAAATAAATAATTATAAAAATGATAATAAATAAAGAATATATCAAAAATAAAATGATAAAAATAAAATAAATTAATGATAATAAAAATGAATAATTTTAAATATTGAATGATAAAAAAAATATACTGTAGCTGCCCCGCAAACGAACCTTCAGAAACTTAATACATTGTATGTAACGGATTTTGTTGCTTTGTGCTACAATGTAACTACATGACCCACCCTTGTGTGACATGTTAAAACCTGGCCATCGCTGGAATCCAGACGCACCCTTCACCTTTCCAACCTGGTGTTCATGCCAAACTAATCTTATTGATTTTTTTGATTGGGTAACAAAAATAATAGACACAGGTGGTGCAGTAGACATTGCTTATTTAGATTTCAGTAAGGCTTTTGATACTGTTCCGCATAGAAGGCTTATCAATAAATTGCAATCTTTGAGTTTGGATTCCAATATTGTTGAATGGATTAGGCAGTGGCTGCGTGACAGGCAACAGAGGGTTGTGGTAAATGGAGTTTATTCGGCACAAGGTCTTGTTACCAGTGGGGTACCTCAGGGGTCAGTACTTGGACCCATTCTATTTAATATTTTTATTAGTGATATTGCAGAAGGTATTAATGGAAAAGTATGTCTTTTTGCTGATGACACAAAGATTTGCAACATGGTTGACGTTCCTGGAGGGATCAGCCAAATGACAAATGATTTAGGTAAACTAAAAAAATGGTGGGAGTTGTGGCAATTGAGTTTTAATGTGGATAAGTGCAAGATAATGCACCTGGGACGTAAAAACCCAAGGGCTGAATATAGAATATTTGATACAGTCCTAACCTCAACATCTGAGGAAAGGGATTTAGGGGTCATTATTTCAGAGGATCTAAAGGTAAGTAGTCAATGTAATAGAGCAGCAGGAAATGCTGGCAGAATGCTTGGAAATGCTGGCAGAATGCTTGGTTGTGTAGGGAGAGGTATTAGCAGTAGGAAAAGGGAAGTGCTCATGCCACTGTACAGAGCACTGGTGAGACCTCACTTGGAGTACTGTGTGCAGTACTTGAGACCGTATCTCCAGAAGGATATAGACATCTTAGAGAGAGTTCAGAGAAGGGCTACTAAAATGGTGTACGGCTTGAGGGAGAAAAGTTACCAGGAAAGGCTTAATGATCTTAACATGTACAGCTTGGAAAAAAGACGAGACAGAGGAGATATGATAGAAACATTTAAATACGTAAAGGGAATCCACAAGGTAGAGGAAGGGAGTATATTTAAAAGGAAACAAAATAGCAAAACAAGAGGACATAGTCTTATATTAGAGGGGCAAAGGTTTAAAAGTAACATCAGAAAGCATTATTTTACTGAGAGGGTGGTGGATACATGGAACAGCCTTCCAGTAGAAGTGGTAGAGGCCAAAACAGTAATTGAATTTAAGCAAGCATGGGATAGGCATAAGGCTATCCTGAACAAAAGACAAATCCAGGTAAAGTATCCATGTAATTGGGCAGAGTAGATGGGCTGAAAGGTTCTTATCTGCCGACATTTTTTCTATGTTTCTATGTTTTTATGTGTTTAAGAGCTTTTCTGGGAAGCTACCACCCTACCTGAATAGTCTGCTTCACCCAGCAGTTCCCTCATCCTATAACCTCCGATCCAGGACCTGCACCTTACTTGCAATACTACAATACATTTTAGGGATGTGCTTTTTCGGGTTTCGGAATTTCGGAATTTTCCCGAAATTTCCCGATTCGTGCATTTGGTTTCTGCCGAATTTCTGAAAAATTGCAGATCCGAAAACGGCAGATCCGAACAAATTTTTGTGCCGAAACGAAAACTTTTCGAATGGACTAGAAATGTGTAAAACCGAAATGCATTTTCGTTCCATTCGTGATTTCGGTTCCATTTCAGTAATGTCGGACATCGTATTTATATCGCTGATTCTGTAATTAAATTTTGTATCATTCCCATCTCAATGTTTCCTTCCTGGAAAACCAGAGAAATCTCAATGAATCCTTCTTGTAAAACATGAGAAATCTCAATGGCAGAATTATCGTATCGGCAGAATTATCGTATCGTATAATTATCGTATCCGAAAAAACATTAGTTTACGTCAAAACGAATAGACACTTTGAAACGAGGAGAACAAACGTTCCGAAAAACATGAAAATTTCCGAAATCACGAAAAAAAGTCGATACAAAAAACTAAACTAAACGAACCGAACCGAAACGAAAATCGGCCAAAACGAAAATTTACAAAATCCGAACGAACCGGACCAAAAAAAAAAAAAAAAAAATCTGTGCACAAGCCTAATACATTTTCCTACAGCGCACCACAATTATGGAATAACCTCCCAGACACCATTAAATCTTCCCCCAGTCTAAAGTCACTTAAGAGATCTCTATAAACATACCTCGATACAGAATGCACCTGTAAACATGTAACACAGTGACTATATACAGAATGCACCTGTAAACATGTAACAGAGACTATATACAGAATGCACCTGTAAACATGTAACATAGTGACTATATACAAAATGCACCTGTAAACATGTAACAGTGATTATATGCAGAATGCACCTGTAAACATGTAACATAGTAACTATATACAGAATGCACCTGTAAACATGTAACACAGTGACTATATACAGAATGCACCTGTAAACATGTAACACAGTGACTTTATACAGAATGCACCTGTAAACATGTAACACAGTGACTATATACAGAATGCACCTGTAAACATGTAACACAGTGACTATATACAGAATGCACCTGTAAACATGTAACATAGTGACTATATACAGAATGCACTATGTAACATAGTGAGTATGTATAGAATGCATCTGTAAACATGTAACACAGGGTTATTCAAAGAGAATCAAAAAGTCACCGCACGTTCGTTGACTTTTCGTTCTCCTCACTTCGGCGATCCCATTTTGGCGACCCTGCGGTGTATTTAGCAAGCACCACAGGGCCGTCGTAGTGCAGGGAAATGCCACCGCAAACCCGCCGAAAACTCACCACAAAACCCGGCGAACGCACACCGAAACCCGCAAAATCATCTGGATTAACCCCGCCGAACACGCTGGAGAAACCCGAGTTGTAATGCAGAATGGTCACTGATTCCTATAAAACAAGACCTTAATCTAAATTTGGTGAACACCACCCAGTAGCTCTCCAACTCTGTATACTTTGCATTGGAGTAGTTAATCTGCTCCTAGAAGGAGACCTCTGCTAATCTTCTCCGGAGCAGGTATTATCAAAAAATGTCAACTTTCAAAAGCTGCTGTTAAATGATGTTGCAAGCACATTGTCACTTAACACTTCAATCTAAAGGGATGGAAAAATCCATCTCTTACCCAAGATCAGAGGAGGTACTGTAATTAGGTCAAATAGACAGCCGCCTTAGGCTAGGGTCAGACGAAAGCAGTTTTAACGTGCGTTTAGACGCACAAAATCACGGCCGTGCTAGCAGCAAATGACGTCCAATGCCGGGGAACACACGAAGTACGGCCGCACGAAAGTTCGTCTGCGCAACGCAAGTGGCAAACGAACGCATTTTTTCTAGAACGTCAAACCTCTAGTACGGACGTACAGAGTGCGCTGCGTCCGCTAGAGGCGTGTGTGTGTGATTGGGAGACGTCAGACGCTGCTAATGTCCGGCCAACATAACGTCCAGACACAAAAAGTGTTTTATTGATGACCCGTACAAAATCACGGACGAAAATGCGCATCGTATGACCGCTATCGCGTACTCCGTGAAAAGATACGTCCATTCGTTCGAACGCACTTTTTCACAGACAATGCGAAAATGCGTTCGTCTGACCCTAGCCTTAGGCCTCACTCAAACGGTGGCCTCGTATGATGGTATTTGTCTGGCTTTTCAGTATGCACACATTTGTGGAAGTACTGATCTACCAAACAAATAAACTCCTTGATCAACATTCACCAGTCTTCCAGGACAGACATCTGAACCTCAGGATCGCCGAAACGCACCAAACTGCGCCGACTGAGAGAGTACCGAAATTTCACTGAAATGTGATTGCTTTCTGAATAACCCTTATGACTTTTAATTCTGGAGAACTGGAAATTGGAAAACTACTCACCCTACAGTCTTGCGGGAAACTATGTTGACGGGGTGCCATTCATTTGTCCTGAAGATATACCTGGGGAAGGAAGCTATGCTGTATTAATCATTTATTACACCCTTTTTTAGATGTTAACCCTTTCGCTGCTGAGGCGTTTCACACCTCTGTGCTGAGGTCATTTTTACCGGTTTTGCTCATCATGTTTAAATGCGTTTTGAAGGCTTATTTTAGTATATGACCCAGACATATTATATATCGTTCTTTCCGTCAGACTCGGCAGATTCATAATATGCCATTATTATATGTATACGTCATGTCCTGTCTGTATATTATAACAAAAAATGCAATAAAATATGAATTTTCAATAATTTACAAAGTGTAAAGTGTTTTTTTTTTCACATTTTAACATGCGAGCAATTGCAGTTATATTTTGTATGGGGTGCGCTTGTTAAAAAATTAGAGATGGGGTCTCGTTACATTTTGTTTTGGGGAAAATTATGTGATTTTTAACAAACGCACCGCATACAAAAATCGTTAGTGCAGCATCATTGTTCACATTATAACTGAAATGGGAACAATATTGCTGCATTAACAAAACAAAAAAAAAAATTGTCTGGTTTTTTTTTTTAGAATTTTTTTTAATATTTTTTTTTTATTTTTAATTTTTATTTTTTTTAAAAAACTTTTTTCACAGTGGTGTTTGGTATTGTTGGAACAGCCATGCTCTGGCCGATCCAACAGTACCAAACATTAACCCCTAGCTGCCACGGATCGGGAGATAGGGGATTCATTGGAACCACTATCTCCACCGTTGGTGGCAGCTAGGGGTTAACTCCAGGACTGGCGTCATCGCGCATAGCACGATGACGCCAGTCCTCAGGGGGAGTTCCCGGAGGCTTGGCCGACATCCAAGATGTCGGCCAGCTCCGGGAAAGGATCACGAACCGGCGCTTTTCAGCGCCGATTCGTGATCCGGCTCCCCAGGGGTTAATGACAGCCACCGTTTGGAAGGGCAGGCTGTGCCCTTCCAAGCGGTGTCTGTTTTAACTCGCTACTCCCCGGCGATCGGGAGGGAGAGAGGTCAGAAGGACCCCCCTCCCTTTCAGGCGCCTCCTCCGCACATGCGGGGGGGGGCGCCTGCATTAGATGTCATCGCGTCGCCGCGATGAAATCTAATGTCCCCGCCGGGCTCCCGGATTGATGGGCTGACATCCAATATGTCAGCCCGCACTGGGGGGACGCAACAATCCGCCGGATTGCTGCCTCCTGTGCTCGGATGCGCTGAGCGCGTCCGTAGCACAGGAGAACCACTTGGCTGGACGCGCTGAGCGCGTCCATAGCAGCCAAGTGGTTAAACTACCACTTAATGTGGCAGATTAGATCTGTATTTCTATGTGTCTAAGTGCCTGTTATATATATATATATATATATATATCAGTGGCAAGAAAAAGTATGTGAACTCTTTGGGATTACGTGGAGTTTTGCATGAATTGGTCATAAAATGTGCTCTGATCTTCATCTAAGTCACAACAATTTGAAAAACACAGTCTGCTTAAAATAATACAACACAAACATTATATGCTTTCATGTGTTTAATTGAACATAACATGTAAACATTCACAGTGAAGGGTGGAAAAAGTATGTGAACCCCTAGACTAATGACTTCTCCAAGAGCTAATTGGAGCCAGGAGTGAGCCAACCTTGAGTCCTATCAGTGTGATATTATTGGATGTGTGGCTGAAAGCTGTCCTGCCCTTTAAAAACACACACCAGTTTTGGGTTTACTGGTTTCAAGAAGCACTGCCTGATGTGAACCATGTCTCGCAGAAAAGAGCTCTCAGAAGACCTACGATCAAGAATTGTTGACTTGCATGAAGCTGAAAAGGGCTACAAAAGTATCTCCAAAAGCCTTGATGTTCATATGTCCACAGTATGACAGACTGTCTACAAATGGAGAAAGATCAGCACTGTTGCTTCTCTCCCTAGGCGTGGTCGTCCTGTAAAGATGACTGCAAGAGCATAGCACAGAATGCTTAATGAGGTAAAGAAGAATCCTAGAGTGTCAGCTAAAGACTTACAGAAATCTCTGGCACATGCTAACATTTTTGTTGACACATCTACAATAAGGAAAACAATAAACAAGAATGGAGCACATGGGAGGACATCACGGAGGAAGCCATTGCTGTCCAAAAAGAATATTGCAGCACGTTTGAAGTTTGCAAAAGAGCACCTGGATGTTCCACAGCACTACTGGCAAAATATTCTGTGGACAGATGAAACCAAAATTGAGTTGTTTGGAAAAAACACACAACACTATGTGTGGAGAAAAAAAAGGCACAGCACACCAACATCAAAACCTCATCCCCACTGTAAAACATGGCCGAGGGAGCATCATGGTTTGGGGCTGCTTTGCTGCCTCAGGGCCTGGACGGATTGTTGTCATTGATGGAAAAATGAATTCCAGAGTATATCAAGATATTTTGCAGGAAAACGTAAGACCATCTGTCTGCCAACTGAAGCTCCACAGAAGATGGGTGATGCAACAGGACAATGACCCAAAGCATACAAGTAATGCAACAAAAGAATGGCTTCAACAAAACAAAATATGCCTTCTGGAGTGGCCCAGTCAGAGTCCTGACCTCAACCTGATTGAAATGCTGTGGCATGACCTTAAGAGAGCGATTCACACCAGACATCCCAAGAATATTGCTACACTGAAACAGTTTTGTGAAGAGGAGTGGTCCAAAATTACTCCAGATCGTTGTGCAGGTCTGATCTGCAACTACAGGAAACGTTTGGTTGAGGTTATTGCTGCCAAAGGAGGGTCAACCAGTTATTAAGTCCAACGGTTCACATACTTTTTCCACCCTGCACTGTGAATGTTTACATGTTCTGTTCAATAAAAACATGAAAACATATAATATTTTGTTGTATTATTTTAAGCAGACTGTGTTTTTCAAATTGTTGTGACTTAGATGAAGATCAGAGCACATTGTATGACCAATTCATGCAAAACTCCACATAATCCCAAAGGGTTCACATACTTTTTCTTGCCACTGTATATATATATAATCTTCTCCATATCGTCATATTCATATTGGTGTCTGACCATTTGGGAAGCGTATCCCTGTGTCCACAGCTGGTGAGGAAGACCTGCTAAAATGTAATTAAAATGGTCAGCTTTCTCCCCTGGGGGGAGGATATAACACGTAGCTGTAAAATGGAATGGCTTTTGTACACTGACATAGTAATCACACCTTGGGAGCCAGCCAGGCACCAATATTTAGACCCTATCTTCAAAGACAGGAAGCACATCCTGGATCTCTAAGGGGGGTCTGGGGGGAAGAGGGACACCTTTGGGCAATTAAAGATTAATTGACATGCTCTGTAGAAAAGGGAACTCTGGGATATGTAGTACAGGCGGCTGGGTTATCTGTGGGTGGGTTGGATCAGGATCAGGAAGTGTATAAATTCTGAAAACTGGCCATGTGCTGGGGCTGATCACTTGGGGTACCTTCGAAAGAGGACTGATCGGTCCATGTTCCTATCTCCAGGCTCCAGGAGATCATTGATGCTTAATGAGTAACTCTTCGTAAGTAATTGCTCTGTGGTTAACCCTTTTCTTTTATTTGCTGTGTAGTGTGTAATTAATTGGATTTATTCTAGTTATAATTTTTCCTATAACAATGCACTGTGATTTTTCTATATCATAAATAAAACGTATTTAAGTTCTGCCGTTGACTGATGAGATCCACGCTAACTAAGAGATTGGGAGTATTGCTATTTGCTTTAAGCTCGGTTATATATAAGAAATTGTGAGTTGCAGTCGTCAGACGGCAGGGATTGTGGGATCTGTAGTCACTGTCAGAGTCTAGGGTAGGCAGATAGTGCGGCTGCTAAGCCCTGCGTCTCCTGTTGCGACGCGTGTAGTGTCCATGAGGACTGGTGGCAGCATTTCTAATAGAGTAGGAAAGTGAGCTCAGGGATTGTGGGAGACGCAGTCATTACCCGCTTCAAGAGAAGATTTGTACTGCATTGCAATTCTAGGATCAGTATATCGCGCTCTACGTGCCTGTTGTGAGAGAAAGTGTGGCTGGGACGGGTAGATAAGCGCTTGTGACTATCTGGGTCTAGGATAGACAGATAGTGAGCGGCTTAACCCGGCGTCTTTCGCAGCAGCGCGAGTATTGGTCGTGACACTTCATACAGTGAGCTAGATTACTCCACATCCAAATTTCTCATGCCGTGGACAACGATATCCATTTTCACACTGTGGTGTGAACAATACCTGTATGTCATTGTTCCTCGCTGTGCCACTATGGGCTATGGGCACTAGAAATTGCTGTTGTAGCCGATCAACGTCCTACACCAAATTCCCTGTTTTCCTCCACCAATGGGTCCAGAGGTGAGATGTTTCAAGAGTGAAGTTTAAATAAGGTGTCAGACTCATAGTGAAAGGATGACAAATGAGCAGAAGTCATGCTTTATGTGTTGCAGATAACGGTTATATAAAAACACTTCTGGTTTCACCCAGCCTGCTCCCTTCGCACATTGGAATTATTGACCATACTTTTCAGCATATGTGCAGCACAAACATTTTGCAGGCCTGCCCTTTGGCTGCGTCAAGCATGGAGTTTGCCCTGGGCCCCACACTACAGGGGGACCAGCGCCACTGCCGACAGTTGCTGTGTAAATGTACAGAGCCAATGCCTAGCATGGAATGTCACCTGCCTCCTGGACTGCCTGATTCTGAGAGTCCTTCACCTCCAAGTAACCAATGACATGGGCATTTTAGTGTGTCTACCTAGGGATGTAGAGGGGTCAGGGGTGTGTATCGGGGAGAGGATGTCTATTTGTGAAGATCAGTGTGTGTAAAAAGGTGGAGTATAAGGAGGTGTAGGTTGAAAGTGTGGCCAGGGGCCCCACAAAATGTTCTTACCTAGGGGCCGGGCCATATGAATGCTAGGGGTGGCACTGCTTATTTACATCAATAAGTGGGTGGAGCAGCCATATAACATAAATCATTTAAAATTTTGTGTCCATTATGAACTTTTCAATTTTCTTGTATTTTTTTAAAGTAATAACTAAGACGTGAACTCACCAGATCAACGAAAACGAAAATAGAAGCGTGAGAAAAAACACCTGACATTTTCGCTTGACGTATATGTCTGACCTACGACAGAGATAAAAGAAAAAAGCTGATGTTATTGTTCTTTAATAACAAAAGGGACAAAGCTTAAATGTGTGCCAGTATGCCGAGACGGAAATGAGTCCGGATAGTCCAAAGGTATAAAAACCTACCGATTGGAATGGGCGTTAAAATCAAGCTGGGATGGGATAGCAGGAACCTGGATGAGGAACGTTGAAAAAGGTAGCAAACTTCGGAAAACATGTATCAGTCACCATATAACTTCAGACCTGTCAACTTTTGCCAGGTCCAGAAATGGGGGAGAGGGGGCGTCAGTTCATGGGGCGTGGGCGTGACGCGATTCACATCTTTGCCATCACACCCCCAATAGGAGTGCAGAAGAGCTTTATAAATTTGACTTCTTAGACCTTGTTGGTTGAGTAGCTTTGAAAAAGGTAGTAAGTTTGGGAAACATGTAATAGTCCACTTATAACTTGTGGGTTTATGGCTTGTGGTTTGAATAGACTATGACAGGGATCCCTTGGTCCTCCAGATGTTATGGAACTACATTTTCCATGAGGCTCATCCAAACTATCGACACACAGTTGTCCATCTGCCCTCTCTATCTTCTGGCAGCTTTAGGCTGTCAACCAGCTTTCGGGAGGCCATATAGAGCCCTCGTGTATGAGAAGCCCTGATTGGCTATTCAACGTGACACCTTGTAACCCTGCCACGCATGCGGCGATTAGGGATGAGCCGAACACCCCGAGTTCGGTTCGAGCCCAAACTCGAACTTCCCATTCGTTCGGGACCGAACCGAACCCCCATGCAAGTCAATGGGGCTGAAAATTCAGTTTTTTAGAGTGCCCTCCAAGAGGGCATATATGCTACATATTTGCCATAAAAGGTGTATGGGGGTCCGGTAGTGCCCTGGGGGAAAAGAAACAAGGACAAAAAGTTTAAAAAAACAAAACGTTTTTAACCCCTTAAGGGCCGCTGACGTACCCTGTACGTCTTGTCCTCGGGTCTCCCTTAGAGACAGGGTACGTCAGCGGTGCCTAATCCCCCTCCCGCCCGATACTCACCTCCCTCGCTGGATCCCACGGCGATCTGGCAGGGAGGAAGCCTGCCCATGTGATTTACATGGGCAGGCGAGGCTGATGACGTCGCCACGCTGCGTGGTGACGTCATCAGCAGGCGTCCCCATGGATTTCATGGGAGGGGAGGGGGGGCTCCTTCGGAGCCCTCTATCTCCCCAACCATTGAAGTTAGGGAGATGTCGTTTGCACCGCTGGAGAGGGGAGAGCCTCCCCTTTCCAGCGGTGTATGGCATTAACCGTTAATTGGCGCCAAAACGCGATTCAAACCTGGAGGGGGGCTGACATCTTGGATGTCAGCCAAGCCTCCAGGTCCCCCCACCCACTGACAACCTTACCATATGTGTGAGGATGTCAGTGGGCCAGTTAACCCTCTAGCTGCCATGTAGAGATAAGGGGATCCTAAGGATCCCTTTATCTCCCGATCCATGGCAGCTAGATGGTCATGTTTGCCATCATTTGAAAGGCCTGATTATGGCCTTTCAAATGATACCAAACATGACCAGGTTTGGTTTAAAAAAAAAAAAAAAAAATTAAATAAAAAAAAAAAAAAAAAAAAATGTTTTTTTTTTAAAGTTTTTTTGTCTGGGGGGTTTAATTAAATAGGACCTAGGCTGTCATCTAAAAATAATTAGCACAAAATGGTCAGAATGAGAGCAGCGCACATAGGTGAACTGTCTCAGCAGTGAAGGGGTTAAAAAGCAAACGCATGTAAAAATTGGGTATTTCTAGTCTCGGGACAAAATTTTGAACCTATTTAGCCGGGGTCGTTTTGGGTGGTTGTAGATTTTGGGGATTAAATTACAAAAAAGTGTGTTTTTACCATTTTTTTCCTCATATTTCATATTTTTTTTTATAGTAAATTATTCGATATGATGTAAATAATGGTATTTCTAGAAAGTCCATTTAATGGCGGGAAAAAGGGTGTATAATATGTGTGGGTTGAATAAACGAGTAAGAGGACAATTTGACCTAAACACTAACAGCGCAGAAACGTAAAAACAGCAGCGGTCACTAAAAGACGGATTTGTGTAAAACCGCCCGGTCACTAAGGGGTTAAAGGGACAGTGAGTTTTCCATGAAATAAGGGTTAAAAAAAAAAATGAAAAATTCCTTCAAATATCGTGCCTAGGAGGTCCCCATAACCTGCCCGTGAAGTGGCGGATTTCTAGGATGTATAGAAATATGTAAAAAACAAAAAAATGACATTTCAAATGACGGTAAATGCATGCTTTTCCTTTAATCCAGTGGTCCCCAACCCCGGTCCTCAGGGCCCACTAACAGGCCAGATTTTGCAGATCACCTTGGGGAAATGCAGACTGAATCCTGCAATCACTGAGCAGCAAATCATAACACCTGTGCTGTGCTTCAGATATCTGGCAAACCTGGCCTGTTAGGGGGTCCTGAGGACCAGGGTTGGGGACCACTGCTTTAATCTATCCATGCTTGGGGCGGCAGTCTGTATGAAAAGAGGAGACATTTTCGGACTCGCAGAAAAAGTTTACTGATTTTTTGGCGGTGAAAAGCAGGAGAATGACTGGAGAATGGAAAATTCTAGACCAAATAGCCGATTTGGAAAGTGAGATAAATGGGAGAATTTTTCTGGTTTGGCTATTTTGACCTAAAATTTTCTCTTCAGTCATTCTCCTGAGTTTCACCTTTCTCTGAATAACCCTGTCAGGGTTATTCAGAGAGCGGTGAAGAGCAGGAGAATGACTGGAGAATGGAAAATTCTAGGTAAAAATAGCCAAACCAGAAAAATTCTCCCATTTAGGCTAGGGTCAGACTAGCGAATTTTTAACGTGCGTTTAGGCGCACTTAATCACGGCCGCACTAGCAGCAAATGACGGGCAATGACGGCCAATATACGAAGTACGGTCGCACGAAAGTCCGGCTGCGCAACGCAAGTGGAAAATGAACGCATTTTTTCTAGAACGCAGAACCGCTAGTACTGACGTACAGAGTGCGCTGCGTCCACTAGCGGCGTGTGTGTGTGATTTGGAGACGTCAGACCCTGCTCATGTCCGGCCAACATAACGTCCAGACACCCAAAGTTTCCTGGTTTGGATCCGTAAAAAATCACGCACAAAAATGCGCATCGTATGACCGTTTTCGCGCAATCCGTGAAAAAAATACGGCAATGCGTTCGGACGCACTTTTTGACAGTCGCTGTGAAAAATGCGTTAGTCTGACCCTAGCCTTATCTCACTTTCCAAATCGGCTATTTGGTCCAGATTGTTCTCTTTTCCTGCCATTCTCCTGGTTTTCACCTTTCTCTGAACAACCCTGAGAGAGAGGTGAAAGCCAGGAGAACTGGCAGGAGAAGAGAACAATCTAGACCAAATAGCCAATTTGAAAAGTGAGTTAAATGGGAGAATTTTTCTGGTTTGGCTATTTTGACCTAGAATTTTCACTTCTCCAGTTATTCTCCTGCTTTTCACCGCTCTCTGAATAACCCTGTGAATGTTTAATCCAGAGGTGAAAAATAACATTGCTTTAGATTTTTTTCAAACACCAGTTAACCACTTGACTGCTATGGACGCGCTCAGCGCGTCCAGCCAAGTGGTTCTCCTGTGCTATGGACGCGCTCAGCGCGTCCATGCACAGGAGGCAGCAATCCGCCAGATTCCGGCGGATTGCTGCGCCCCCTAGTGCGGGCTGACATCTTGGATATCAGCCCAGCACTCCGGGACCCCAGTGGAGCAATTAGATGTCATTGCGGCGGCGCGATGACATCTAATTCAGGTGCACCCCCCGCATGTGCGGAGGAAGCGCCTGAAAGGGAGGGGGGGGAGGTCCTTCAGACCTCTCTCCCTCCCGATCGCCGGGGGGCAGAGGGTTAATCCAGGCACCGTTTGGAAGGGCACAGCCTGCCCTTCCAAACGGTGGCTGTGATTAACCCCTGGGGAGCCGGATCACGAATCGGTGCTGAAAAGCGCCGGATTGTGATCCTCTCCTGGAGCTGGCCGACATCTTGGATTTCGGCCAAGCCTCCAGGAACTCCCCCTGAGGACTGGTGTCATCATGCATAGCACGATGACGCCAGTCCTGGAGTTAACCCCTAGCTGCCACCAATGGTGGAGATAGGGGGTTCCAATGAACCCCCTATCTCCCGATTAGTGGCAGCTAGGGGTTAATGTTTGATGTCGTTGGATCGGCCAGAGCATGGCCTTTCCAAGGATGCTAAACATGAGCATGAAAAATGTTTTAAAATTTTTTAAAAAAAAATATTTAAAAAAAAAAAAATCTAAAAAAAAAATAAACAAGTTTTTTGGTTTGTTTTTGTTTTGTTAATGCAGCAATATTGTTCCCATTTCAATTATAATGTGAACAATAATGCTGCACTAACGATTTTTGTATGCTGTGCGTTTGTTAAAAAAAGCGAAATTTTCCCCAAATAAAAAAATTAGAAATGGGGTCTCGTTACATTTAACAAGCGCACCCCATGCAAAATATAACCGCAAACGATCGCATGTTAAAATGTGAAAAAAAATACTTTACACATAATAAATTATTGAAAATTCAAATTTTATTGTATTTTTTGTTATAATATACAGACATGACATGACGTATACATATAATAATGACATATTATGAATCTGCCAAGTCTGCCGGAAAGAACGATATATAATATGTCTGGGTCATATATCAAAATATAAAACGCGGTTAAACATGATGAGCGAAAGCGGTAAAAATGACCTCAGCACAGAGGCGTGAAAAGCCTCAGCAGCGAAAGGGTTAAATGCAGCATATTAGGATGTTTTAGTGAAATTAATTCTCAAATCTCAATCAGAAGCAGGCACCACCCCCTCACTATATTGTACAATGTATCAAATTGATTACCAGACTAAAAACACCTGATGTTATGCCCGTTTGTGAACAGAGGTCATTTAGAGTTGATAATCTTTCCACGTACACATTAGTTTTTAATTCAATATCTAATAAACCGTTGCTTATAATATTCTGCAGTAAAGAGTCTCTTTATTTCTAGATTTTTTAGTATTGTTTTAAGCATTTTCTATACTGTTTTCAAAATTTCTTTTTTTTTTTTTCGAACCTGAACCGAACACGCCCAAAAAGTTCGAAATTCGCGAACTTTAGAACTGCCAAAGTTCGGGTCGAACTCCGAACCGTCCGAACCCGAACAGCTCATCCCTAGCGGTGATATGGAATGCCTCTGTTGTTGCCTTGTGATGGAGATGATGCAAATTGTGTCACAGTCTCAGCTCCCGATGAGGATACCAAAAGCTGGCAGGTCTGCTGGTAGGATTTATTTCTGCACAAGGCAGCATACGTGTCACTGGGTGAAATTCTCAAAGCTTTCTGCCAGACCTACCAATGGGTTGTGAGACCCAGCAAACCTCTCCAGGCGCGAAAAAAGTGAAACATGGAAACTAGGATTCGTGCCGATGAGTTAGATCGGAGAGATTTTTTCCATCATGGGCTAGACATGTGACTGCATATTGCAGCTGCACATAGACGTCCACGGTCCTTATTTATGGGTGTGCACGCGTTTTACACGTATTGTTTCCAAGCTGTAATCAAAACACAAAGTACCATTTTCGTGTTCTTTCTCGTGAACCAAATAAGAAAAAAAACAGAGAGTGGAGATGGGGGCCTAAAAGATCGAAAACACGAACAATCAACTCAACGGGCACAACCTTCGGCGCACGCCTATTAAGCTGAACCGCAAACACACACACACACAACCTTAAAATCCCCTTTACAAACAAATGAGCATGCAAACTAAAATAGCAATCCCAGAGAACTGTAAATATTCTTTGTCTTTCCAAACTCTGACATAACGAGGCTCTCGGTCAAGACAAGGCACCATGGAATTCCTCAAAACTATGACGGTTATTCACCAACTGCAGCTGTTTAGCGTTGCTGTAACCACAACAATCTCAGTGATCCACATAGGGAAAATTATTGAAGAAACCTCACCTGCTGTTCGGGATCTGGGTCACCGAAGTTTATCGTGGTTGTGGGAACGTCAAAAGGTGGCAGTTAGTGGGAAAACTCCTATGTGATTCTTTAAAAGTAAAAAAAAAAGAATACAAACTCTCTTTTCCGCCCCTCTGAACACAAATGAAAATCCTAAAATACCAATTTTAACCCCTTCGCCACAAAGTTGTTTTCTATAACACCGCTACCAGGACCCATTGCCGACAGTGTTGATTGAACGCAATGTATCCTCCATAAAATATCAGGGTTGATCAAAGAGAATCGAAAAGTCACCGCACGTTTGGTGACTTTTCGTTCTCTTCAATTCGGTGCGATTAAGCGATCCCATTTCGGCGACCCTGCGGTGTATTCAGCAAGCACCACAGGGTCGTCGTAGTGCAGGGAAAAGCCGCCGCAAACCCGACGAGCACTCATTGCAAAACCTGGCAAACGCACACCGAAACCTGCAAAAACATCTGGATTAACCCCGCCGAACACGCGGAGAAACCCGAGAAGGAGCCGAAGAAGGAGCCGATCAGAGAGCAGAGCAGCCGCCTTGAAAAACCCAACACCGCAGACGAATGGAGTGAAAAAACTAAAAAAAACAGTACGCTTGAATGTTTGAAAAGTGAAACGCTGTTTGCAAAGAAACTACAGAACGTAAATGTCTGAAATTTACATATGACCCAATGAATGATAATAAAAAGGGCTGTTACAGAAAAAAAAAATACGATTTAACCCTTTTGCTGCTGAGGCTTTTCACACCTGAGGTCATTTTTACCGCTTTCGCTCATCATGTTCAAACGCGTTTTGTAGCCATATTTTGATATATGACCCAGACATATTATATATCGTTCTTTCCGGCAGATTCATAATATGTCATTATTATATGTATACGTTATGTCATGTCTGTATATTATAACAAAAAACGCAATAAAATTTGAATTTTCAATAATTTATTATGTGTAAAGTGTTTTTTTTCACATTTTAACATGCGATCGTTTGCGGTTATATTTTGTATGGGGTGCGCTTGTTAAAAAAATTAGAAATGGGGTCTCGTTACATTTTTTTTTGGGGAAAATTTTGCTTTTTTTAACAAACGCACCGCATACAAAAATCGTTAGTGCAGCATTATTGTTCACATTATAATTGAAATGGGAACAATATTGCTGCATTAACAAAACAAAAAATAAAACTTGATTATTTTTTTTTAAATATTTTTTTATTTTGATTTTTAATTTTATTTTTTTTAAAAAGCTTTTTTCATGCTCATGTTTGATATCGTTGGAAAGGCCATGCTCTGGCCGATCCAACGATATCAAACATTAACCCCTAGCTGCCACGGATCCAGAGATCCGAGATTGGAACCTCAGCTAGGGGTTAACTCCAGGACTAGCGTCATCGTGCTATGCACGATGACGCCAGTCCTCAGGGGGAGTTCCTGGACTCTTGGCCGACATCAAAGATGTCGGCCAGCTCCGGGAGAGGATCACGATCCAGCGCTTTCCAGCGTTGATTCGTGATCCGGCTCCCCAGGGGTTAATGACAGCCACCATTTGGAAGGGCAGGCTGTGCCCTTCCAAACGGTGCCTGGATTAACCCTCTGCACCCCGGCGATCGGGAGGGAGAGAGGTCCGAAGGACCTCCCCCCTCCCTTTGAGGCGCCACCTCCGCACATGCTCGGGGGGGGCGCCTGAATTAGATGTCATCGTGCCGCCGCGATGACATCTAATTGCTCCGCCGGGGTCCCGAGTGCTGGGCTGATATCCAAGATGTCAGCCCGCACCGGGGGGGGGGGCAGCAATCCGCCGGAATCCGGCGGATTGCTGCCTCCTGTGCATGGACGCGCTCAGCGCGTCCATAGCAGCCAAGTGGTTACAAAAAGAAACGGAAAAACAAATTCGCAAGAAAATCCAGAAAAATGGCTAAAAGATCCTAAAAAATTCTAAAAATAAAGAGAGACTCTTTACTGCAGAATATTATAATAAACGGTTTATTAGATATTGGATTAAAACGGGAATATTTTTAACATTGAAGCCTATGGGATTCGCCTGAATAAACCTGTCGAATTAAACCACCGAATAGCAGGGCAATTTGGCAACTTTTCACTGCTGGTTTGTGTTCTCTGAATAGACGAAGCATTGCTTCTCTATGGGGATTTCACTGCCCTCAAACAGGCAATGAACAGGCACCGTATGTGCAGGCAATTCGACAACATTTGGTAAAAACTATAAGTATACTGCCATTTGTTAATGGACCATACACCTACTGAGGAAGCAATTTTAATCGCGAAACGCGTTTGGTTGATTTCCCCGTTTATTTTGCTATAACTTTTAATAAATATAATTTTTTTGCATAATCCTGAGAATCCTAGCCTTATTCGGCATTTGAAGGACCTTGCTGGACGTTCAGGAGATCCGGTGCTCCTTAGAAAATCACCGGCCGTTGAATACATCAAGTGTCTGATCGAGACACCACAATATGTGAGTTAATTCCCTCTCTTCTTGTAGAATATGTGGAGACCAGATTGCTGCGCTATGATCAAATTTTCTTTCGTTTGAGGTGCATATCCACTTTTAAAGAAAGAAGACAGAGAGAGAAAAGGCCATGGTTGAAAGCAGCGCTGACTCTGCCATATTTTTTTTTTCCTATTTATTTCGCTGGTGGTTTTGGGTATACCACCAAAATGGAGGGGGACAGCTGCTGATTCACCATTTAGAAGTCTATGGACTTATGCCTACATTTCACTCATATCGAGTTATAAATACGAAGTGTGTTTTACTTGCTACATACAGTTTTAATTCTGCATCTTGTTTTAAGTTATAAGAACTACCGCTAGGTGGCGCCATTGATTCAGTTTTCTTTTTCATTCTTATACCCACATGCAGCCCTCATGTCACACATACCCTCATGTCACACATACCCTCATGTCACACATACCCTCATGTCACACATACCCTCATGCAGCCCTCGTGTCCCAAATACCCTCATGCAGCCCTCATCTCACACATACATACCCTCAAGCAGCCCTCATGTCACACGTACCCAGGGCCGGCCCAAGACATTGTGCTGCCTGGAGCGAAGGATGAAATGCTGCCCCCCCCAAAAAAACACGCAGTGTGTATGAGGGTATCACAGTGCGCACAGCAATAAAATTAAAACACTCATACACACCGTACATTCAAATTTTCTTGCTGTGGAGCTCTGATACAGTAATGTGAGGTGTATATAACTGAGCCCAGCGTCACATACCCAGCAGTGCCCTGCGTCACATACCCAGCAGAGCCCTGCGTCACATACCCAGCAGAGCCCTGCGTCACATACCCAGCAGAGCCCAGCTTCACATGCCCAGCAGAGCAAAGCGTCACTTAACCAGCAGTGCCCAGCATGACATATCCAGCAGTGCCCAGCTTCACATGCCCAGCAGTACCCAGCATGACATATCCAGCAGTGCCCAGCATGCCACATCCAGCAGTGCCCAGCTTCACATGCCCAGCAGTGCCCAGCATGATATATCCAGCAGTGCCCAGCTTCACTTGCCCAGCAGTGCCCAGTGTCACATACCCAGCAGTGCCCAGCGTCACATGCCCAGCAGAGCCCAGCGTCACATGCCCAGCAGAGCCTAGTGTCACATGCCCAGCAGAGCCTAGTGTCACATACCCAGCAGAGCCCAGTGTCACATACCCAGCATTGCCCAGCATCACATACCCAGCATTGCCCAGCATCACATACCCAGCAGTGCCCACACATGGGTATATTGCCCCAGCTCACACATGGATATATTTGCCCCCAGGCCAGCTCATGGATTTATTTGCCCCCAGGCCAGTTTATGGATATATTTAATAGTGCAGAGCACTGCAGCGGCACCGGGGGCTGAAATTTGCCGCGCCCAAATTTCTGCTGCCTGGCGCCGCTGCTCCGCTCTGGACCATTGTCGGGCCGGCCCTGCACATACCCACATGCAGTCCTCATGTCCCACATACCCTCAAGCAGCCCTCATGTCACACATATCCTCATGCAGCCCTCATGTCACACATATCCACATGCAGCCCTCATGTCACACATACCCACATGCAGCCCTCATGTCACACACATACCCTCATGCAGCCCTCATGTCACACATATACTCTTGCAGCCCACATACCGTGTGGTAAGGCCTCGGTCAGGGCAGAGACTTTGAGAGCCGACTGGTTGGGCAACTGCTAGAACTGTTAGGAATTCAAAAGACCCGAACTACTCCATATCACCCACAAGGTGATGCTCAACCGGAAAGATTTAAAATCGCACTCTACTGAATATGTTGGACACTGTCAAACAGAGAGAAGCAGAATTGGAGTCGCCACATAGCTACGCTGGTGCGCGCGTATAACAGTACGGAGAGTGACGCTACTGAATACTCACCTTACCGTCTCATGTTTGGAAGAGAAGCTCGGCTGCCAGTTGATTTGGCATTTGGACTATCTCTTGATCAGACATCTATGGCCTCTCTCAAAAATTATGTGGACAGACTCCGGAAAAATTTGTCTTCTGCGTTTGAACAGGCCCGTTTGACTTCAGAGGGCAGAGAACGGAGGAATAAGTGAAACTACGACTTGAGAGTCCGTATACAGGATCTACAACCCGGTGATAGGGTTTTGTTGAAGAACTTGGGTGTTTCTGCAAGGTACAAGCTGGCGGATAGATGGAGTTCTCAAGTTTACATTGTCTGCAAGCAACTGCCTGGTCTGCCAGTTTACCAAATCCGGCTGGACGGAAAGGCCGGGCCTCTAAAGAACTGGCACCGGAATCATCTGTTACCTTTGAGAGTGTAACGGTTAGCCCCTGCTTGGGCCATCGTGGTGGCTTGGAACATGAGATGAAGCCCTTAAGGCAGGTGAGTAACTGACTGGACACAAGGACAGACGGACTTCTCCAAAACCAAGGAGCAGCAAAAAACAGAACAGAATTGCCACTAAGCTCCGAAGGCTTCAAGACCGACAGACAACTTAGGACACACTCAGAAACACAATGATACGCCTGCCAATCCGTGAATTGAGCAGGGCAGTAAACAAAACAGACAGACTTTATTAAAAGAGGTCCTATTAAGCGGCCTCTGAATATATATTCTAAACTAAGACAGACAAGGTACATAAAACATGAAACATACAAGAATCGTCAATCAGGCAGAGGTTGGCAACAGATCAGAAATATACGGTACCAGGGGTGAGTAGAAGGGATAGTCAAGAATAAAGCCGAGGTCAGAACCAGAAAACACTTGAACAGGAATGCTTTGCAGCAACTCAGGAAACACGAACCAGACAGAACCACCATAAACTCCGCAAACAGTCAATGAGGCTCTGTGCTGCTGGGAATATATAGGGAGTGGGTCTGTGTGATTGGGCCATGTGACCCCAGACCAGGAGATCACAATAGAACCCCAGATCAGCCCTAAACAGCACAGCCAGACACACCATAGGGGAAAAACAAACATGAAGACCCTTCACCACCAGGGGGCAAGGCCGGAACGTGACAGAGAGAAGCTGTAAGGATACCAGTTGGAGACAAACTTTCTTTGCCGAACCCGCCTGTTCCTTGTTTGGCTCCTGTTACTCGATCTCAGCAGTCACGGGTTGCTGAAGAAAGTGAGGAGAACAGTGAAGAAGGAAGTTTTTGTCTGGACTGGGTGTGCCCGCCTGAGCCTGAAGAAGTCATTCCAGTTTCTGAACGGTGTGAAAGTAACCTGAGGCTCCTGAATTCAGATTTGAAGTACCTGAGACCTCGGAAGTTCCTGTAGTTCCAGAAGATGCGTCCATAGATTACAGTTCTATGCCTTCACTGGAAGGCTCATACTCAGAGGAGGTGTCTGCTCCAGCTGTAGATGAGAGAATTGAGCCTGTAAATGTGGCACTTCCACCCGAAGAGGAGATGACTGAACCGGAGTCTAAACGTTCGATCCGGCCCCCTCAGAGACTTACCTATGATTCACCGGGACATAGCACTGAAGAAGCTGTTCCCACTGTGCGAAGGCTGCCCGAAGTGTCTGCTACGCTAGCTGAGGTAGTTAGGGACATCAGTCAGCTTGAGGATGTATATCTGACCCATTATATGTCTGCTACTGAGCCTGAATGTATTTATTAATGTAAATATTGCAATGTTATGTATCTGTTACACTCCCTTGGAGGGACCCAAGAGTTTAGGGGGGGAGAGTGTAGCGCTGCTTTAAAAACTGTATTCTGGTGCTTTGAACTATTGCTGCCACCAGAGGGAGACATTGTGGAATATGCTGGACAGAGCGGACTCCATCTCCCATCACCCTTTGCGTGAGGACAGGAAGTGGGTGATACAGGAAGAGGAAAGAGATCAGCAGCCTCGTGCAAGGCATGGGCAGAGCGAGCAGAGCAGTGAAAGGTGGAGGACATACGTTGGAGCTGTCAGGGATCTAAACCAGGCCGGAGTACAGACGCTGTCTTACTGGTGCTGGAGATCGGGACAGTAATCGTGTTGGGACCTACCTGCGCAGCGCTGAGAGGTCTGAAGGAAAAGATGGTTCCGGCAGGACCCTGCATTAGGAGGCCACGCTGATCGATTGGGAGTGCAGGCGGCGGATTGTTTGTTCCAATTGCGGAGATTTGGCAAGCAGGGAGCAGATTCGGTGGCACGGAGTCCCAGTACAAAGCGGAGAAGATCCTTTTGGTCGAGGCATCGAGTGCTGGACAG
This sequence comes from Leptobrachium leishanense, assembly GCA_009667805.1. Classification (NCBI taxonomy): domain Eukaryota; kingdom Metazoa; phylum Chordata; class Amphibia; order Anura; family Megophryidae; genus Leptobrachium; species Leptobrachium leishanense. Next base: position 137,669,165 of record CM019071.1, read on the forward strand.
TTTCGTTCATCGGATGGGTGAGAGGCCTCCCAAGCCACAGTTCCAAAACAGAAACGCACGCTGCAATATTGTTTAAATTCACAGGGCCCCAACGGTGACTAATCGAAGATTGCTCTTTTCGTTCACTGGCCAGTCGAACACAGTACCCAGGTACCCTAAACTTTGTATATACATATATTGAGCTATTTTTCGGGACTTACACTTCAGAACTGAGGGGGTTAACCGTTCTTTATCCGCTGCGTGTTTTTCCCGCGTGACGCATCCTGTAATTTCATTCAACGCGCATTTATCTTTTAGTAAAGCATATAAAACTAGATAATCCACAACAGTGCTGGTGTGTAATAATTCCTAGTGCGGTGAGACTATCCCGAGGTTATTCAGCGGCTCCTTCGGGGGTGATCGCTAAACATACATATGGTAATATCCCACGTCAGTTATGAATTACAGGGTTATTCACACCTGAGCCTGGAGAGGTGAGGGTAAATCTGGAATGGACTCCCTGAGTGCCTGGACAGCAGACCAGGCAGGGGTAAAACATGGTTTGGAAATAGAACATGAGAGGGGAAAGGCACTTTACTTGGCCTTCTTCCGGCAGCTACGGCGAGTGCCGTGACACCCCAGGGCATCTATGGGCCCCCTCAGGCCTTCTCGGGGCCCCCATGGGTATCTTTGGGCCTCCTCAGGCTTCCTCTGGGTGTCTATAGGTGCCCCTGGGTGTCTATGGGCCCCCCCAGGGTGTCTGTGCCCCCGGGGGCCTACATGATGCTTCATAATATTGAAAGCAAGCTTGTTGCAGTCACGTTTAGTCGCTTGATTAAGCAGGAATGTATGTCCCGATTCAAACTTCCCATTTTTTTGTGGATGGTGATCTATTGTTGGACGGTTCTGTACCCCCTCTTCTGACTCTCTGGACTGGAGAGGAATCTTTTGGGCGGCTAGTGGTGGAGGCTGAAGCAAGCCGCTGTGGCAGGTGTTTGTGCCGCTCGCTGTGGCAGTGTGACAGAGGCAGAGCTGCTCAGCTGTGAGAAATCCTAAACGTGGTCCTAAACATATTCAGTAGAGTGCGATTTAAATCTTTCCGGTTGAGCATCACCTTGTGGGTGATATGGAGTAGTTCGGGTCTTTTGAATTCCTAACAGTTCTAGCAGTTGCCCAACCAGTCGGCTCTCAAAGTCTCTGCCCTGATCTGAGTGGATTCTCTTTGGTAGGCCATAATGAACAAAAAACTTCTCCATTAAAACCTTTGCCACTGTAGGAGCACGTTGGTGTTTGGTAGAATAAACTTGAGCATAACGGGTGAAATGATCAGTCACTACTAAAATATTTCCCTGCCCTCTAGCATCAGGCTCTAAGCACAGGAAATCAATGCACACCAAATCCATGGGTCCTTAACTTTGCAGGTGGCTCATTGGAGCAGTTCGGGTTGGTAGGGTCTTCCTCTGAATACACCTCAAACACGAATGGCAATAACGTTCAACTTCAGATCTCATACAAGGCCAGTAGAATCGGTCTCACACCAGTTTAAAAGTTCTCTCTGCACCCAAATGTCCATGGTCATCATGCAATGCTCTCAACACACCTTCTCTGTGCTTGGTGGGGAGGAACAACTGTTGCGTTTCTTCAGCATTGTTAGAGGGGTCCCTTCGGTAGACCACCCCATCCAGCATCTTCAGCCGCTCCCATTCCTTGTATACCAATCGGGCTCCTTCGGGGGAATTAGTCAGTAGAAATTTCCTTTGACCCGCGTTCATAGCTTTCATTGTCAAAGCGATCAGAGGATCTTCAGCCTGATCTGCTCTCAGGTCCTGCTTCGAGAGAGTAGGTAGGCTTTCACCCCTCAGCTGTGAAGGATTACAATAAAGCTCTGGAACGCCCGCAGCCATAACTCCTATAGCTTCTGCTTCAACTGCTCCCTTGACCCGGCACTCTGTCCCCTGACATAAGGCTTGCACCCATCTGGAGTAGGGATGAGCTGTTCGGGTTCGAACGGTTTGGAGTTCGACCCGAACTTTGGCAGTTCGAAAGTTCACGAATTTCGAACTTTTTGGGTGTGTTCGGTTCGAGTTCGAAAAAAAAAAGAACTTTTGAAAAAAGTATCGAAAATGCTTAAAAAAAAATACTAAAAAATCTAGAAATAAAGAGACTCTTTACTGCAGAATATAAGCAACAGTTTATTAGATATTGAATTAAAAACTAATGTGTACGTGGAAAGATTATCAACTCTAAATGACCTCTGTTCACAAACGGGCATAACACCAGGTGTTTTTAGTCTGGTAATCAATTTGATACATTGTACACTATACTGAGGGTGGGGTGGTGTCTGCTTCTGATTGAGATTTGAGAATTAATTTCACTAAAACATCCTAATATGCTGCATTTAACCCTTTCGCTGCTGAGGCTTTTCACGCCTCTGTGCTGAGGTCATTTTTACTGCTTTCGCTCATCATGTTTAGCCGCGTTTTGTAGTCATATTTTGATATATGACCCAGACATATTATATATCGTTCTTTCCGGCAGACTTGGCAGATTCATAATATGTCATTATTATATGTATACGTTATGTCATGTCTGTATATTATAACAAAAAATGCAATAAAAATCGTTAGTGCAGCATTATTGTTCACATTATAATTGAAATGGGAACAATATCGCTGCATTAACAAAACAAAAACAAAAAAAAACTTGTTTATTTTTATTTTAGATTTTTTTTTAAAATATTTAATTTTTTAATTTTTTTTAAAAACATTTTTCATGCTCATGTTTGGTATCCTTGGAAAGGCCATGCTCTGGCCGATCCAACGATATCAAACATTAACCCCTAGCTGCCACGGATTGGGAGATAGGGGGTTCCAATGAACCCCCTATCTCCACCATTGGTGGCAGCTAGGGGTTAACTCCAGGACTGGCGTCATCGTGATATGCACGATGACGTCAGTCCTCAGGGGGGAGTTCCTGGAGGCTTGGCAGACATCCAAGATGTCGGCCAGCTCCAGGAGAGGATCACGATCCGACGCTTTTCAGCGCCAATTCGTGATCCGGCTCCCCAGGGGTTAATCACAGCCACCGTTTGGAAGGGCAGGCTGTGCCCTGCCAAACGGTGCCTGGATTAACCCTCTGCCCCCCAGCGATCGGGAGGGAGAGAGGTCCGAAGGACCTCCCCCCCTCCCTTCAGACGCTTCCTCCGCACATGCGGGGGGGGGGGGCGCCTGAATAAGGCTAGGGTCAGACAAAAGCAGTTTTAACGTGCGTTTAGTCGCACGAAATCACGGCCGTGCTAGCAGCAAATCACGTCCAATGCCGGGGAACACACGAAGTACGGCCGCACGAATGTTCATCCGCGCAACGCAAGTGGCAAACGAGCGCATTTTTCCTAGAACGTCAAACCACTAGTACGGACGTACAGAGTGCGCTGCGTCCGCTAGAGGCGTGTGTGCGTGATTGGGAGACGTCAGACGCTGCTAATGTCCGGCCAACATAACGTCCAGACACAAAAAGTGTTTTATTAATGATCCGTACAAAATCACGGACGAAAAGGCGCATCGTATGACCGCTATCTCGTATTCCGTGAAAAAATACGTCCATTCGTTCGAACGCACTTTTTCACTGACCACACGAAAAATGCGTTCGTCTGACGCTAGCCTTAGATGTCATCACGCCGCCGCGATGACATCCAATTGCTCCGCCGGGGTCCCGGAGTGCTGGGCTGACATCCAAGATGTCAGCCCGCACCGGGGGGCGCAGCAATCCGCCGGAATCCATAGCACAGGAGAACCACTTGGCTGAGCGCGTCCATAGCAGCCAAGTGGTTAACTGGTGTTTGAAAAAAATTCAAAATAACATCTAACGCAATGTTATTTTTCACCTCGGGATTAAACATTCACAGGGTTATTCAGAGAGCGGTGAAAAGCAGGAGAATAACTGGAGAAGTGAAAATTCTTTTTTTCCACTTGCGTTGCGCGGCCGGACTTTCGTGCGACCGTACTTCGTATATTGGCCATCATTGCCCGTCATTTGCTGCTAGTGCGGCCGTGATTAAGTTTGCCTAAACGCACGTTAAAAATTCGCTAGTCTGACCCTAGCCTAAATGGGAGAATTTTTCTGGTTTGGCTATTTTGACCTAGAATTTTCCATTCTCCAGTCATTCTCCTGCTCTTCACTGTTCTCTGAATAACCCTGACAGGGTTATTCAGAGAAAGGTGAAACTCAGGAGAATGACTGAAGAGAAAATTCTAGGTCAAAATAGCCAAACCAGAAAAATTCTCCCATTTATCTCACTTTCCAAATCGGCTATTTGGTCTAGATTGTTCTCTTCTCTTGCCAGTTCTCCTGGCTTTCACCTCTCTCTCAGGGTTGTTCAGAGAAAGGTGAAAACCAGGAGAATGGCAGGAAAAGAGAACAATCTGGACCAAATAGCCGATTTGGAAAGTGAGATAAGGCTAGGGTCAGACTAACGCATTTTTCGCAGCGACCGTCAAAAAGTGCGTCTGAACGCCTTGCCGTATTTTTTTACGGAATGCGCGAAAATGGTCATACGATGCACATTTTTGTGTGTGATTTTTTACGGATCCAAACCAGGAAACTTTGGGTGTCTGGACGTTATGTTGGCCGGACATGAGCAGCGTCTGACGTCTCCAAATCACACACACACGCCGCTAGTGGACGCAGCGCACTCTGTACGTCCGTACTAGCGGTTCTGCGTTCTCGAAAAAATGTGTTCATTTTCCACTTGCGCTACGCGGCCGGACTTTCGTGCGACCGTACTTCGTATATTGGCCGTCGTTGCCTGTCATTTGCTGCTAGTGCGGCCGTGCTTAAGTGTGCCTAAACGCACGTTAAAAATTCGCTAGTCTGATCCTAGCCTAAATGGGAGAATTTTTATGGTTTGGCTATTTTGACCTAGTATTTTCCATTCTCCAGTCATTCTCCTGCTCTTCTCCTGCTCTTCACCGCTCTCTGAATAACCCTGACAGGGTTATTCAGAGAAAGGTGAAACTCAGGAGAATGACTGAAGAGAAAATTCTAGGTCAAAATAGCCAAACCAGAAAAATTCTCCCATTTATCTCACTTTCCAAATCGGCTATTTGGTCTAGAATTTTCCATTCTCCAGTCATTCTCCTGCTTTTCACCGCCAAAAAATCAGTAAACTTTTTCTGCGTGTCCGAAAATGTCTCCTCTTTTCATACAGACTGCCGCCCCAAGCAGTTGTTTATGGATAGATAAAAGGAAAAGCATTTACCGTCATTTGAAATGTCATTTTTTGGCTTTTACATATTTCTATACATCCTACAAATCCGCCACTTCACGGGCAGGTTATGGGGACCTCCTAGGCACGATATTTGAAGGAATTTTTAGTTTTTATTTTTAACCCTTATTTCATGGAAAACTCACTGTCCCTTTAAAAACGTGTTTTTTTTAACTTTTTGTCCTTCTTTCCTCTCCCCCAGGGCACTACCCGGACCCCCATACACCTTTTATGGCAAATATCTAGCATATATGCCCTGTTGGAGGGCACTCTAAAAACCGAATTTTCAGCCCCATTGACTTGCATGGGGTTCGAGTTCGGGTTTGAGGTTCAGATCCGAACATTTGGGAAGTTCGGGTTCGAACCGAACTCAGGGAGTGTTCGGCTCATCCCTAATCTGGAGTCCATTCTGTGTTGTAGGGCCTTCTTGACAAAGCATCTGCATCTCAATTATTCACTCCAGGGCGATACTTAAGACTGAACCGAAAACCCTGACAGAGCGGCCAACCACCGATGTCCCGTTGCATCCAGTTTTGCAGTAGTAAGGACGTACGTAATAGGATTGTTGTCAGTCTTTATCACAAATTCAGCCCCATACAGATAATCTTTCAGCTTGTCTACTACCGCCCACTTCAAGGCTAGGAACTCTAGTTTGTGGGTAGGATAGTTCTTCTCTGAAGGCGTAAGGCTTCGGCTTACATACGCTACAGGCCTCGACAACCCATCATATTCTTGATATAAGATTCCACCTAGACCTTCTCTGCTGGCATCCACATGCAATTCGTACGGCTTATGAGGATCAGCGTAAGCCAGGACGGGAGCTCGAGTCAGACTCTCTTTCAACTTCATAAAGGTACTTTCACATTGATTAGTCTATTCTTCTTGGGTGGATTCTCGAGCCTTCCTTGGCCCTTGAGCCGACGAAATTCGATCAGAGGCCTTGGAGCCTTCTCCCACTTCTTCTTTCCGTAGGAGCTTATTCAAAGGTTGAGCTATTTTAGCAAATCCTCCTACGAATCTACGGTAGTATGAGCAGAACCCCAGGAAAGATCTAAGTTCGGTAACATTCCGGGGTCTAGGCCAGGAAGCTACGGCTTCCAACTTTCGAGGATCCGTCGAAACACCTTCTGCTGAAACATGTCCCAGACTCCCAGGTACGTAACGGAAGGTAGACAAAATTGACACTTCTCCAGGGACAGTTTTAACCCCTCTTCATGGAGCCGCTTCAAGACCTTCTCCAACCGTTGCTCATGTTCTTCCAAAGTCTTCCCGAACACAATAATATCATCTAGATACACTAACACTTCTATCAAGTTCATATCTCCAACTGTCTTCTCCATTAACCGTTGGAACGTGGCAGGAGCCTCCGTGAGGCCTTGAGGCATTCTGTTGAACGCAGTCTTCTCTTTGTCCTCAGGATGCATGGGAATCTGATGATACCCACTTCGCAGGTCTAGTACACTAAACCATTTTGCTCCAGACAAACACTGTAGGGCATCTTCTATCCGAGGAGTAGCATATTGATCTGGAATAGTCCTCTGATTTAGCGTGCGATAGTCTATACATAAACGGATAGAACCATTCTTCTTTCGAACCATCACTATGGGAGAGGCATAAGGACTCCTGGACTCTTGAATCACCTTAGTCCTCTGTAGTTCATTTAGCTGTTCTCGTAGATCATCCAAGTCTCCCAGCGGAACTCGTCTTGACCTTTCTCGAAACGGCTTATCCTCTTGTAGTCGAATGCGATGTTCAGTACTCTTAGCGCATCCCACGTCGAACTCATCCTTCGAGAACAAGTCCTTCCATTTTAGAATCTGGGACTGAAGTCGTTTCTTCCATTCAGGCGAGATGGGAGCATCTTTAGGATAGAACCATTCAGCTGGAATCTCTTTATTCACTCCCCCCCTAAATCGGTAGGGGAGAGAGGTGTAACAGAAGCTACTTGTACGATGGGCATTCATGCTTTCAGGACCACTGGAGAATCAGACCTATTACACACACTAACTGAAACTCTTCCTCGTGTCCGTTTCAAAGCTCTTGTAGAGATTATCTCAGGGATTACTTCGACTCCAGCCTCACTCCCATGACTGAGATCAGTTTCCAGTACCACATAAGGACCCGGTTGTGATCCGTTCAACTTGACTGAAGCCCGGAAGCTCGTCACTTCTCCTGATTGCAGAACCTTTTCTGTTCCTCCCAATCTCCACAGACGCCCCACTTCGGCAGGTGCCCTCTGTTCTTCGACCATTCGTTGATAGACCGGACGTAACATCGGATGTACTCCTTTGGTAGAACCTTCTTCCACCACTATGGGAGTCAGAAGACGTCTCACCAGATCAGTATTTGTCCCCACTATCATAGAACTTCTGCTGGCCCCTGAAGGGCGAGGACACATAATGGCCAATGCATCACAACCTCCAGACTGTCCGATGACTTCAGATCCAATTTCGAACTTCACTTGTAGATATCCATCATAGGGAAGCTTCTCAGTTCCAATACCCCAGATCTCAAGGTCCTTTAATTTCTTTAAAGGTATGTGCTTCAAGTGCTTCTCGTAGAAGTCTCGATAGATCAACGTCACTTGAACACCTGAGTCTAAGAGAGCTTTAGTGTAGACTCCCTCTACTTGGATTGGAACGGTGGGAGAAGGACCTATCAGCTGGTCAGGAAACTTGCTTGTAGCAGCAGGAGATATAGACCCAGTTCGCTATACTCTAGCCTTCTTCCTGACTCGTGGAGGTTTTGGGTGTGCATTGCTTTCCCGCGACATAGGACCGGATGCTAAGGGAGTAACTCTTTCAGTCCTGGTATGCCCAGCATTTGGCAAGGATCCGGTCCCTCTCGGCCTTTCAGTTCTGGTTTGAAATTTGGAGCGGTTTGACCGTTGGGCACCTAGTTTGCTCCCTCACTTGGGCCCTCTGGCGTTTCCCGCCTGTGAGGTAGATAGCAGCCCTTCTAAGGCCTTTAACCCTTTCGCTGCTGAGGCTTTTCACACCTCTGTGCTGAGGTCATTTTTACCGGTTTTGCTCATCATGTTTAAACGTGTTTTGAAGGCTTATTTTAGTATATGACCCAGACATATTATATATCGTTCTTTCCGTCAGACTCGGCAGATTCATATGTCATTATTATATGTATACGTTCTGTCCTGTCTGTATATTATAACAAAAAATGCAATAAAATATGTATTTTCAATAATTTACAATGTGTAAAGTGTTTTTTTTCACATTTTAACATGCGAGCAATTGCGGTTATATTTTGTATGGGGTGCGCTTGTTAAAAAAATTAGAGATGGGGTCTCGTTACATTTTTTTTGGGGGAAAATTACGCGATTTTTAACAAACGCACCGCATACAAAAATCGTTAGTGCAGCATCATTGTTCACATTATAATTGAAATGGGAACAATATTGCTGCATTAACGAACCAAAAAAAAAAAAAAAAAGTTTATTTTTTTTTTTTTTATATTTCTTTTTAAATATATTCTTATTTTTAATTTTAATTGGCCGATCCAACCATACCAAACATTAACCCCTAGCTGCCACGGATCGGGAGATAGGGAGTTCATTGGAACTCCCTATCTCCACCGTTTGGTGCAGTTAGGGGTTAACTCTAGGACTGGCGTCATCGTGCTACGCACGATGACGCCAGTCCTCAGGGGGAGTTCCCGGAGGCTTGGCCGACATCCAAGATGTCGGCCAGCTCGGGAAAGGATCGCGAACCGGCGCTTTTCAGCGCCGATTCGCGATCCAGCTCCCCAGGGGTTAATGCCAGGCACCATTTGGAAGGGCAGGCTGTGCCCTTCCAAATGGTGCATGGGTTAACCCCCGCAACGCTGCCGATCGGGAGGGAGAGAGGTCCGAAGGACCTCCCTTTCAGGCGCCTCCTCCGCACATGCGGAGCGCGTCCTCCGCATTGAAGTGGTTAAGAACTCTTCAACTATTTTTTCCTTCAGGCCTTTGGTTTTTACACTGTGCTCTGAAATGACCCATCTCTCCACAACTGAAGCATCTCTTCTTTGAAGACGGAGGCGCACTTGCTCGTGGTGATTCGTTTAAAGGACCCTGGCCAGACGCCACAGCAATTCCCATTGTCCGCATATCGGTGAGGAACTTCTGCATATCGGTCTGTGTCTCTGCCACCTTCAAAATTACCCGGCACAGGTCCGTGTGCACCTGTTCCAGTTCAGCTTGAGCTTCTTGCACCTTCTTAACAGTCTTTTGTATATCACTATATGCCAGAATTGTTGACTCTTAGGCTGGGGTCAGACCAGCGCATTTTTAACGTGCGTTCTGGCGCACTTAATCACGGCCGCACTAGCAGCAAATGACGGGCAATGACAGCCAATATACGAAGTACGGTCGCACGAAAGTCCGGCCGCGCAACGCAAGTGGAAAATGAACGCATTTTTTCGAGAACGCAGAACCCCTAGTACGGACGTACAGAGTGCGCTGTATCCGCTAGCGGTGTGTGTGTGTGATTTGGAGACGTCAGACCCTGCTCGTGTCCGGCCAACATAACGTCCAGACGCAAAAAGTTTCCTGGTTTGGATTCGTAAAACATCACGCACGAAAATGCGCATGTATGACCGTTTTCGCATATTCCGTGAAAAAATACATCAATGCGTTCGGACGCACTTTTTTACGTTCGCGTGTAAAAATGCTTACGTTTGACCCTAGCCTTAGTCTTTTTCAGCATTCTCTGTTGATATAGAAACAACCAGCTGCTCTTGTCTGTCAACTTCGGACCCATAGGCATCCAACGTATCATCTTCAGTCGGCGAATATTCGTTATGTCTCACGGGTTGTGCGTAAGCTCTTTCTCCTCTTCTTAAGGATTTTTCTTCCAGCAGAGCCTCTTCCTCTCTAACAGCTCGAATCAGTTCCAGGTATTTCAATTCTCGGTTACCTTCTCTGGTTTTCAGCTGTAACATCACAAGATCTAGAGGTTGAGCGCCCCTCAATATCTGCTGCATTCTGATTTTATCTACTGTGGCAGGTTCGGCCCCTTTCTTAAGAAGTATCTGGTGCAGAATCTTATCCAGGCGCCTCATATATTCAGTAATTTTCTCACCCTTTCGCTGGTAGGTGTGTTCGTACTGGTACATGAGCGCAGCAGCCTTTTCTGTTCGCCCAAAAACTTCCTGTAATATATTTAGGTTATCTAAAGCAGTACAGTCTTGCTTACTCAACTTCAGGTTTCTGACAGCCTCTGATGCAGGTCCCTTCAGGCTCTCTGTAATTCTTTGTTTCTTCTGCGCTTCCAGGACGTCCCACTCATCCAGAGTCCGCATCGCCTGTTCCACCCATTCTTCGAAGGTTTCTCCTCCCGCCGGAGTTGGCGTGTTTCCTGAAAAATTTCTCAACCGTCGGTAACCAAAGTTAGTGTGAGGAGGGCTTGTTCTTTGACATTTAGCCAGAAAATCTCCGATAGCGACGATGAACTCAGGCCCGATCATGGCCAGCAGACTGGGCGCGGGAACACTTGCGGGATCGCCACGTGGCGCACTTGGCTGAATCAGTTGAACTTCCACATCATCGGTCAGCAATCACACTCGCACCCTGAAAACACACTGGAACACCCTTTCTCCACTAAAAAAGAACATATGTGTGAGAAGTATCTGGGTTCACTTTAATGTCCAGGATTAACCCCCGATGATCTGGTGTCAGCGCGGCCACGGCCCGGCGAATCTGATCTTCGGCCCAAGTGTCTGCAGGAATGTCCATGACTATGCTTAACCCTATCTGGCTATTGTGCTCCTCACACCATTTGGCAGCAGTGTCTGGATCCATATTTAACCCTTTAATTGCGGTATTCACGGAGACTGGAATCCCGGATGAGCCCCCACATGTAGCGCTCATCCCCCGAAGGAGCCGCTGAATAACCTCGGGATAGTCTCACCGCACTAGGAATTATTACACACCAGCACTGTTGTGGATTTTCTAGTTTTATATGCTTTACTAAAAGATAAATGCGTGTTGAATGAAATTACAGGATGCGTCACGTGGGAAAAACACGCAGCGGAAAAAGAACGGTTAACCCCCTCAGTTCTGAAGTGTAAGTCCCAAAAAATAGCTCAATATATGTATATACAAAGTTTAGGGAACCCGGGTACTGTGTTCGACTGACCAGTGAACGAAAAGAGCAATTTTCAACTAGTCACCGCTGGGGCCCTGTGAATTTAAACAATATTGCAGCGTGCGTTTCTGTTTTGGAACTGTGGCCTGGGAAGCCTCTCACCCATCCGATGAACAAAACTGTCCAGCACTCGATGCCTCGACCAAAAGGATCTTCTCCGCTTTGTACTGTGACTCCGTGCCACTGAATCTGCTCCCTGCTTGCCAAATCTCCGCAATTGGAACAAACGATCCGCCGCCTGCACTCCCAATCGATTGGTGCGGCCTCCTAAAGCAGGGTCCTGCCGGAACCAGCTTTACCTCCAGACCTCTTAGCGCTGCGCAGGTAGGTCCCAACACGATTACTGTCCCGATCTCCAGCACCAGTAAGACAGCATCTGTACTCCGGCCTGGTTGCGATCCCTGACAGCTCCAACGTGCGTCCTCCACCTTTCAGTGCTGCTCTTGCTCTGCCCATGCCTTGCACGAGGCTGCTGATCTCTTTCCTCTTCCTGTACCACCCAATTCCTGTCCTAACGCAAAGGGTGATGGGAGATGGAGTCCGCTCTGTCTAGCATATTCCACAATGTCTCCCTCTGGTGGCAGCAATAGTTCAAAGCACCAGAATACAGTTTTTAAAGCAGCGCTACATATGTATTCAGCAAACACCATAAGGTCGTCATCATGCAGGGAAAGCCGCCGCAAACCTGCCGAACAGTCACCGCAAAACCCCGGCCAATGCACACTGAAACTTGCAAAAACATCTGGATTAACCCCGCCGAACACGCCGGAGAAACCCAAGCAGGAGCCGATCACAGCACAGAGCAGCCACCGGAAAAAGCCGAAAACGCAGACGAATGGAGTGAAAAAAAAAAACAGTACACTTGAATGTTTGAAAAGTGAAACGCTATTTGCAAAGAAACTACAGAACGAAAATGTCTGAAATTGACATATAAGATCCAATGAATGATCAGAAAATGGGCTGTTACAGAAAAAAGAAAAAACTATTAAAAAAAAAAAAAAAAAAATATTGGGAAAATTTGTTTGCAAAAAATACCGAAAAATGCCTAAAAGATCCTAAAAAATCTATAAATAAAGAGACTTTATACTGCAAAATATTATAATCAACAGTTTATTAGATACTGAGTTAAAACGGGAATATTTTTAACATTGAAGCCTATGGGATTCGCCTGAATAAACCTGCCGAATGAAACCACCGAATGGCAGGGCAATTCGGCAACTTCTCACTGCTTGTTTGTGTTCTCTGAATAGACGAAGCAGTGCTTCTCTATGGGGATTTCACTGCCCTCGAACAGGCACCGTATGTGCAGGCAATTCGCCAGGATTTGGCGAATTGCCTGCTCTCTGGATAGCCGAATGGCCAGGAAAGGTAACCGAACGCTGATTTTCAGCGTTTGGTTACCTCTCTCCAGCCATTCAGATCTCTTTGGATTACCCTGTGAGTATATGCTTACAATGGCTTCTGTCACAAGGTGAGATATATTGTCACAGGGTAGAATGTATTGTTACCGGTTTGGATATATTGTCACAGGGTAGGATGTATGGTTACTGGGTTGGATATATTGTCACAGGGTGGGACATATTGTCACAGGGTGGGACATATTGTCACTGGGTTGGATATATTGTCACGGGGCAGGACATATTGTCACTGGTTTTGATATATATTGTCACTGTGACAGAACAGTCGTCACGTTCAATTTATTAGCCCATAAAAAGTAAAAAGTTAGTTTGTTCAAGGTCAAATTTCGTTTATACAATTTATGTCTGTATGATCCCTGGGTGTATTGTGAATTGCTTGAGAAAGGTAACCGAACGCTGAAAATCAGCATTCGGTTACCATTCCTGGCCATTCGGCTATCCAGAGAGCAGGCAGTTCGCCAAATCCTGGCGAATTGCCTGCACATACGGTGCCTGTTCGGTCCCTGTTCGAGGGCAGTGAAATCCTCATGAAAATCACTGCTTCGGCTATTCAGAGAACACAAACCAGCAGTGAAAGGTTCCCCTAATGCCCTGCCATTTCGGTGGTTTCATTCGGCAAGTTTATTCAGGAGAATCCCATAGGCTTCAATGTTAAAAATATTCCCGTTTTAATTCAATATCTAATAAACCGTTCATTATAAAATTCTGCAGTAAAGAGTCTCTTTATTTATAGATTTTTTAGGATATTTTAATCATTTTTTTTTTTTTTTGAAAAGTCCGATTTTTTTTTTTTTGATTTTTTTTTTTTGATTTTTTTTTTAAGTTTACTTATTTTTTCTGTAACTGCCCTCTTTATTATCATTCCCTGGACCTCCTGTGTAAATTTCAGACATTTTCGCTCAGTAGTTTCTTTGCAAACAGCGTTTCATTTTCCCAGATTCATACAAACGGTTTTGCTAATTTATTCACTGCCTCCTCTGCGTCTCAGCTGCTTCGGGTCTGTGTGATTCGGCTCCTGTTCGGCTGCTTCGCTGCGTGTGATCGGCTCCTGCTCGGGTGTTTCGAAGGTTAATCCAGATGTTTTTGCTTGTTTTCGGCGTGCATTCGGTGGGTTTTGCGGTTAGTTTTCGTCGGGTTTTCGGCAGCTTTTCCCTGCAATTCGGGGACCCTGTGGTGTTTGCTGAATACACCGCAGGGTCACCGAAATGGGATCGGCAAAAGGAACCGAATTGAAGAGAACGAAAAGTCACCGAACGTGCGGTGACTTTTCGAATCTCTTTGAATAACCCTGTATAAATGTAACAATCACAGGAGAATAATAAGGAAGGAAATTATCAGATTTTGTGCACGACTGAAGTGCCGAAGGTTAACGGCATTCAATGGAAGACGTTTTTAATCATTTATGTTTGTCTGTTGTTCATGATCATGATCAGTGTTGCGTGCACTATTTTTAATTGAGTTTATAATAAAGTTTATGTTTTAATACTATTCACACCCAGGCAGAATTCTTTTGGTTCACCTGCTTGTCAGTTGAGCTTTCATGTCTAATGTTATAATGTTAGTGTAAATATATGATATATAATTAAGTATTATATCAATATTATGTTTTATTAATATATACACAGTATTATATTACTATTATGTTATTTAATAATAATAGTAAATATATGATATATAATTAAATAACATTAATATGATACTGTGTATATAGAATATGTATTAATATAACATTACACTATTGATATAACACTGTTAATGTATGATGTATATCAATAGTGTAATGTTATATTAATATATATTCTATATACACTCCGCATTATATTCTCTCAAAACGGTAATCCGCCACACGGAGACCGAGTATTAATAAAAAAAGTTCTTTTTTATTGATTTGACGTTTCAGTCTGCACAGGGATTTTCATCAGGATAGTATACACATCAGAATGACACACCCCACTACTTTAGTTTAATCAGCAATCAATCACATGGTCAATTTAACATTATCTCAAATAGTAACCATAGCAAAATGTCAACAGAATCTAACTTTCCCCATATCGTATAATCAGTCTACTCCATAATGGATTGCTGTAACAATGCATAGATTCTCAAACATCGGATATGTATATAAATATATACTGATTCTAAGGAAGAAAACAAAAAAATATTACTTTATTCAAAAAGCTAAAAAAGCATTTAAAGGACACAAAAGATTCCTCACTATGCAGGGCAGGACTCACTAAGAAAAAGAAAATCAACAGAGACAGCCAATCCACAGTCATCGAGTAGGTAAGAAAGGGGTAAACAAATTCTTTTCATTAAGCCCCCAGGAGCCAGGACATCCAGGCGATGAATCCAGTAACAGTATCAGTGTTATTCAGAGAGAGGTGAAAAGTAGGAGAATGGAAAATTCTATGTCAAAATATCCAAAACAAAAAAATTCTCCCATTGATCTCACTTTCCAAATCTGCTATTTTGACCTACAGGGTTCGGTGACTTTTCGTTCTCTTCAATTTGGTTCCTTTTGCCGATCCCATTTCGGTGACCCTGCGGTGTATTCAGCAAGCACCACAGGGTCCCCGAATTTCAGGAAAAAACTACCGCAAACCCGACGAAAACTAACCGCAAAACCCGGCGAATGCACGCCGAAAACCCGCAAAAACATCTGAATTAACCTGCTGAAAACCACGGAAAAACCCGAGCAGGAGCCAATCACACGCAGCGAAGCTGCCGGAAAAAGCCGACAACGCAGAAGAGGGCAGTGAATAAATTAGGAAAACAGTTTGTATGAATAATTGAAAAGTGAAACTCTGTTTGCAAAGAAACTACTGAGCGAAAATTTCTGAAATTGACATATGATCCAATGAATGATAATAAAAAGGGCTGTTACAGAAAAAATAAGTAAACTTAAAAATAAAAAAAATCTGACTTTTAAAAAAAAAAAATAATACAGAAAAATGCTTAAAATATCCTAAAAAAATCTATAACTAGACTCTCTTTACTGCAGAATTTTATAATGAACGGTTTATTAGATATTGAATTAAAACGGGAATATTTTTAACATTGAAGCCTATGGGATTCTCCTGAATAAACGTGCCGAATGAAACCACCGAATGGCAGGGCATTTCGGGAACCTTTCACTGCTGGTTTGGGTTCTCTGAATAGTCGAAGCATTGCTTTTCATGGGGATTTCACTGCCCTCGAACAGGCACCATATGTGCAGGCAATTCGCCAGTATTTGGCGAATTGCCTGCTCTCTGAATAGCCGAATGGCCAAGAAAGGAAACCGAACGCTGATTTTCAGCATTCAGTTACCTTTCTCAAGCAATTCGGATCTCTTTGAATTACCCCGCTAGAATTTTCCATTCTCCAACCATTCTCCTACTTTTGACCTCTCTCTGAATAACCCTGTATGATTCTCTTTTTAAGAGTAACTTTGCTCGATCAATCCCCCCAGGTTGGGGTCTCTCTTTTCCCCCCAATGCAGCCCTCCGTATTATATTACTATTATAATAGTAGGAATTGTTGAGATTGAATATTAAATGTTTCCTATTACTTAATTCACCCTTATTTAAATATATTCTGCGTTTGTAAACATGTTTTTCTGTTGAATTAATGCAAACAAATAAAAGCTACTTACATGTCTGTTTGTAGCAATGTGATGTTGTGGATTTAAACCCTGTACGAGGCTGAAGGTGAAAGGGAAAGGCACGGTATGACCTGTCGTTCTCGTGCAGAGCTGCCTTTTAATTGACTAGAATGCTTTTCACACTTCTTAGTGAATTACGGGGCGGGAGGATAGATGGAATATTACGTCTGATGAAGTAGAACATTCTATTATAACACCAGGTATTGTGATTAGGATCTAGTATGACCAGTTCGTTTATAAGGGCAGCATTAACAGTATAAGTGCAGTAGTTATACAGTGTATGTATAGTTATATAGCAGTAACAGGTGTACTCAATGCTTTACAGGTTACATTGCAGTAGAAGGAGGTGCGGTAAGTGCAGTAGTTATACAGTGTATGTATATATAGCAGTAACAGGTGTACTCAGCGCTTTACAGGTTTCATTACAGTAGAGGGAGGTGCAGTAAGTGCAGTAGTTATACAATGTATATATATTTTATATAGCAGTAACAGGTGTACTCAGCGCTTTACAGGTTACATTGCAGTAGAGGGAGGTGCAGTAAGTGCAGTAGTTATACAGTGTATGTATATTTATATAGCAGTAACAGGTGTACTCAGCGCTTTACAGGTTACATTGCAGTAGAGGGAGGTGCAGTAAGTGCAGTAGTTATACAATGTATATATATTTTATATAGCAGTAACAGGTGTACTCAGCGCTTTACAGGTTACATTACAGTAGAGGGAGGTGCAGTAAGTGCAGTAGTTATACAGTGTATGTATATTTATATAGCAGTAACAGGTGTACTCAGCGCTTTACAGGTTACATTGCAGTAGAAGGAGGTGCGGTAAGTGCAGTAGTTATACAGTGTATATTTATATAGCAGTAACAGGTGTACTCAGCGCTTTACAGGTTACATTACAGTAGAGGGAGGTGCGGTAAGTGCAGTAGTTATACAGTGTATGTATATATAGCAGTAACAGGTGTACTCAGCGCTTTACAGGTTTCATTACAGTAGAGGGAGGTGCAGTAAGTGCAGTAGTTATACAGTGTATATTTATATAGCAGTAACAGGTGTACTCAGTGCTTTACAGGTTACATTACAGTAGAGGGAGGTGCGGTAAGTGCAGTAGTTATACAATGTATGTATATTTTATATAGCAGTAACAGGTGTACTCAGCGCTTTACAGGTTACATTACAGTAGAGGGAGGTGCAGTAAGTGCAGTAGTTATACAGTGTATGTATATTTATATAGCAGTAACAGGTGTACTCAGTGCTTTACAGGTTACATTACAGTAGAGGGAGGTGCGGTAGTTATACAGTGTATATTTATATAGCAGTAACAGGTGTACTCAGCGCTTTACAGGTTACATTGCAGTAGAAGGAGGTGCGGTAAGTGCAGTAGTTATACAGTGTATATTTATATAGCAGTAACAGGTGTACTCAGCGCTTTACAGGTTACATTACAGTAGAGGGAGGTGCAGTAAGTGCAGTAGTTATACAGTGTATGTATATATAGCAGTAACAGGTGTACTCAGCGCTTTACAGGTTTCATTACAGTAGAGGGAGGTGCAGTAAGTGCAGTAGTTATACAGTGTATATTTATATAGCAGTAACAGGTGTACTCAGCGCTTTACAGGTTACATCGCAGTAGAGGGAGGTGCAGTAAGTGCAGTAGTTATACAATGTATGTATATTTTATATAGCAGTAACAGGTGTACTCAGCTCTTTACAGGTTACATTACAGCAGAGGGAGGTGCAGTAAGTGCAGTAGTTATACAGTGTATGTATATTTATATAGCAGTAACAGGTGTACTTAGTGCTTTACAGGTTACATTACAGTAGAGGGAGGTGCAGTAAGCGCAGTAGTTATACAGTGTATATTTATATTAGCAGTAACAGGTGTACTCAGCGCTTTACAGGTTTCATTACAGTAGAGGGAGGTGCAGTAAGTGCAGTAGTTATACAATGTATATATATTTTATATAGCAGTAACAGGTGTACTCAGCGCTTTACAGGTTACATTGCAGTAGAGGGAGGTGCAGTAAGTGCAGTAGTTATACAGTGTATGTATATTTATATAGGCAGTAACAGGTGTACTCAGCGCTTTACAGGTTACATTGCAGTAGAGGGAGGTGCAGTAAGTGCAGTAGTTATACAATGTATATATATTTTATATAGCAGTAACAGGTGTACTCAGCGCTTTACAGGTTACATTACAGTAGAGGGAGGTGCAGTAAGTGCAGTAGTTATACAGTGTATGTATATTTATATTAGCAGTAACAGGTGTACTCAGCGCTTTACAGGTTACATTGCAGTAGAAGGAGGTGCGGTAAGTGCAGTAGTTATACAGTGTATATTTATATAGCAGTAACAGGTGTACTCAGCGCTTTACAGGTTACATTACAGTAGAGGGAGGTGCGGTAAGTGCAGTAGTTATATACAGTGTATGTATATTTATATAGGCAGTAACAGGTGTACTCAGCGCTTTACAGGTTTCATTACAGTAGAGGAGGTGCAGTAAGTGCAGTAGTTATACAGTGTATGTATATTTATATAGCAGTAACAGGTGTACTCAGCGCTTTACAGGTTACATTACAGTAGAGGGAGGTGCAGTAAGCGCAGTAGTTATACAGTGTATGTATATTTATATAGCAGTAACAGGTGTACTCAGTGCTTTACAGGTTACATTACAGTAGAGGGAGGTGCGGTAGTTATACAGTGTATATTTATATAGCAGTAACAGGTGTACTCAGCGCTTTACAGGTTACATTATAGCAGAGGGAGGTGCAGTAAGTGCAGTAGTTATACAGTGTATGTATGTTTTATATAGCAGTAACAGGTGTACTCAGCGCTTTACAGGTTACATTGCAGTAGAGGGAGGTGCAGTAAGTGCAGTAGTTATACAGTGTATATATTTATATAGCAGTAACAGGTGTACTCAGCGCTTTACAGGTTACATTGCAGTAGAGGGAGGTGCAGTAAGTGCAGTAGTTATACAGTGTATGTATATTTTATATAGCAGTAACAGGTGTACTCAGCGCTTTACAGGTTACATTACAGTAGAGGGAGTGCAGTAAGTGCAGTAGTTATACAGTGTATGTATATTTATATAGCAGTAACAGGTGTACTCAGCGCTTTACAGGTTACATTGCAGTAGAGGGAGGTGCAGTAAGTGCAGTAGTTATACAGTGTATGTATATTATATAGCAGTAACAGGTGTACTCAGCGCTTTACAGGTTACATCGCAGT
This sequence comes from Leptobrachium leishanense, assembly GCA_009667805.1. Lineage (NCBI taxonomy): Eukaryota > Metazoa > Chordata > Amphibia > Anura > Megophryidae > Leptobrachium > Leptobrachium leishanense. The sequence continues at coordinate 137,688,838 of CM019071.1, forward strand.
AGAGGGAGGTGCAGTAAGTGCAGTAGTTATACAGTGTATGTATATTATATAGCAGTAACAGGTGTACTCAGCGCTTTACAGGTTACATTGCAGTAGAGGGAGGTGCAGTAAGTGCAGTAGTTATACAGTGTATGTATATTTTAAATAGCAGTAACAGGTGTACTCAGCGCTTTACAGGTTACATTGCAGTAGAGGGAGGTGCAGTAAGTGCAGTAGTTATACAGTGTATGTATATTTATATAGCAGTAACAGGTGTACTCAGCGCTTTACAGGTTACATCGCAGTAGAGGGAGGTGCAGTAAGTGCAGTAGTTATACAGTGTATGTATATTTATATAGCAGTAACAGGTGTACTCAGCGCTTTACAGGTTACATTGCAGTAGAGGGAGGTGCAGTAAGTGCAGTAGTTATACAGTGTATGTATATTTTATATAGCAGTAACAGGTGTACTCAGCGCTTTACAGGTTACATTGCAGTAGAGGGAGGTGCAGTAAGTGCAGTAGTTATACAGTGTATGTATATTTATATAGCAGTAACAGGTGTACTCAGCGCTTTACAGGTTACATTACAGTAGAGGGAGGTGCAGTAAGTGCAGTAGTTATACAGTGTATATTTTATATAGCAGTAACAGGTGTACTCAGCGCTTTACAGGTTACATTACAGTAGAGGGAGGTGCAGTAAGTGCAGTAGTTATACAGTGTATGTATATTTTATATAGCAGTAACAGGTGTACTCAGCGCTTTACAGGTTACATTGCAGTAGAGGGAGGTGCAGTAAGTGCAGTAGTTATACAGTGTATGTATATTTTATATAGCAGTAACAGGTGTACTCAGCACTTTACAGGTTACATTTCAGTATAGCAGTGGCGACTCTAGGAACAATTTATAGGGGGTACATAAGATACCACAGTCAGTACTGGAGGGGCACTAATAATTTTTGCCACTAAATTAAACTACTGAAAAAAACTAAGTGTATATAAATAAGATTTCAAAATCCCGGAGTAATGTGATGCAATGATACCTTTATGTTGTAATATCCTATAATAACCTTCTAGATTGTGAGTTCCTACGGGAATAGGGTCCTCATCTCCTCCTGTACTGGTTTGTCAAATGTTGAAATGTTCAATGTATTGTAACCCTGTCTATACTTTGCCTATTGTACAGCGCTGCAGAATATGCTGGTGCTTTATAAATAAAGATTCATAATTAATAATAACCTGAGGAAGTGGGACGTATCCCATGAAATGCATGGAGCTGGGCGATAGTGAGCTCTTATGACTGACCGGTGGACAATACCTTGGATCTCACGGAACCAGCAATCTTACAGTTGTTGCGGTTGGAGACTGGAGAGTGTACGATCGGGAGGTTTGAGCCACTGTGGCAAAAACGCATATGCACATTTTGTATGTGCTAGTTGTTTGTGAGTTTGTTTTTTGTATTTTAAACTTTTTAATGTTGTAATAAAAATACTGCATTATATTATACTTTGACCGGATTGATTTGCAGATGGATTAAATACCGGAGGAGATTATGGTGAAATACTTAATTCCTCCTGTGCATTGTATTGTTGTATTAGTTTGTAATAATAATGTTGTAATATTTGTAATAACCTGACACATAAAATCTATATTTTATTTGCTGCAATTCAGCGTTTTTTGCCGACGTCCCATAACTGATTCAACGACTCCAATTTTCACAAACTACGGTGACCATTCGCTAAATAGGGAATTCCTCATATTTTCGGTGAAATTGATTCCTCGAAATGTGACAAAAAGCAAAGGATCTAAAGATGAGTAGACCCTTTAGATTCCAACTTCCGTCCCATAAAACTCCATTAAAGCAGGGAAATACAATAAAATAATAAACAGTGCGTCATGTAGCCTATCCATTAACCCCTAAAATGCCATTAATCAAGGGAAAACCTTAAATTAATACACTGTGAAGCATGTAGCCTACCCCTTAACCCTAAACTGCCACTCATCAAGGGAAAGCATTGAATGAATAGACTGTGAGTGTCAGGTTCCTGAACCGTGCCTTGGCAGCCGCCTTCAAGTATTGTGCATCTGATCTGTGCCTGCACTTGAGGGCAGCTTCAATCCCGCTCATTTCCAGCGCTGAGATCCAGCACATATTCAGTTAAAACACACACACCATAGGTCACATGACTTACCTGAATGAAGGGTCACGCCCCCTCTGCTCCATGCTCCAGCATTGCCAAACTACCAGTGAGAGAGGACCTCTCCTGCATTATCCTGAACCTCAAACTTGCCATCTTTACCAGGCTTTCCTGTGTCTTCATACCTTCCAGTATACGGTGTGTCCAAGATCCCATTGTCCTGGTTTGTTTCCTGCTTCCCTATTGTCAAGCCCTATACGTGTCCTGTTCCTCACCTCCAAAACAATTGTTCTGCTGCTTCCTGCAGCAACTCACCGCTCATCGCACACACTTATACTGGTGCATCACTGCAACCCGGGCTCAGTATCCTGCCACCTTGGTACCACCCCGGTGCAATACCTGACAGTGAGGCATGTAGCCTGCCCATTAACCCCTAAAATGCCATTAAGGAAAAACATGAAATGAATACACTGTGGGGCATGCAGCCTATCCATTAACTCCTAAAATGTAGTTAATAAAACTCCATTAATAAAGGAAAAAATAAAATGTATACTGCAAAGGATGAAACCTGCCCTTAATATATAACTAAACCAAGGCAAAAACTAAAGTAATACACAATGTAATTTATAGTCTGACCATTAACCCTGTCACCGCTGTGCCATTTCCACCATGTGAAAAAAAATTATGTTTATATTTTATTTTTTATGATTTTATCTTTACACTGCATATGGTTATTTTGGGTATCATTGGAAAGGCCAGACTCTGCCCTTTCCAATGACTCCTAGATCGATCACTTACGATGCACGGGGACGGTGATACATCGGTCTGAGGATGCGGGCGAAGCTGGATGCTGATCCCTGGTGGGGGGCACATGGGGGTGCAAGGAGTAACCTAGGGGGCAATTTCTCCCCCTAGAGATGTCTATGCAGTAGAGGAAGGTGCAATAGTTATACAGTGTATGTATATTTATATAGCAGTAATAGGTGTACTCAGCGCTTTACAGGTTACATTACAGTAGAGGGAGGTGCAGTATTTATACAACTAGACGAAATAATTACAACATAGCGCTCAAAAGACCAAGGTCCATAAGTGTCATGACAACCCTGCATGGAGTGTGGGTGTGAGCCCAAGGTGCAGTGAGCCATATTGAAGTATGCAGGTAGTGGACTCAAACAAGATATTTATTTATAATAAACATAAAACAGAAGTAAATGAATAGGTTGGCTGTGAATGAAGAGGGAGGCAAAGACCAGAATGAAATAGGAGACACAGGAGGAAACTGAATAAGGAATAACTACTGATATATAAACAGAAATGAAAACAGATGGAGAAAACTAACTTAAAGTCTGAGGCAAGGAATACTAATAAAGGGGCTAGACAATAATCGTGGTCAGGTTTCAGGCCGAGGTCGAGGTACACAGATATCAGAATGTTCAAATGTCCATAGCCAGGGGTAATACACATAAAGTCCAAAATAGAGGGAGGAGAAGCAATGGATGGAGGTTACCGGTGAGGCAGAAGGAGTTCAGAAGGGTAGCGGATCAGATGGGTCAGAAACTGATGAGAACTCGATGGGGTAAGCAGAAGGTTAGTCCAGCAGATAATGATCCAAGGGGTACAGGAACAAGGAGCAAGTTGGATACAGGTCTGTAGGGTTCAGGGTTCAGGGAAGTCCAGATCAGAGGGTGTGACCTCCTTTTAAGGAGGCCCCATTAACAGACATTAGGCGAACCTGTAGTCTCTGTGTGCACAGGTTACAGCCAATTCCATAGGAACCTGTGTGAAGCATGACTAAAAAGGGGCTGCCAGGATTTAGAATATATGATCCCTGACAGTACCCCAGGTGGACCATGACAGCACCCCCCCCCCCTGAAGGGTGCACTTCGGGCACCGAGGCTGGAACAGGGGACGGCGCACAGATCACCACCATTCATCGTACTCGGAGTTGGATACACGGTTGGGATGAGCCCCCTTTTTGCCGTGTGACCCCCAGGCACTCTGGGCATTTTTGAATACTTGAAGGTCCGTGCACCCAACCACGGTTCCATTAGAGCCATACGTGAACTCGGGAGGTAATGGTTCCAAGGTGATCAGACCTTCAGGGGTACAGACAGTGGTGTCGATGTAGGTGGACCTCCGGCGTGATTGCCCAGACATAGGCTTGATGTACTTAGGATGTTGCCTTTCAGCTTCTGTTGCTTTAAGTGCCTTTTCAATTATTTGTAAATCCTCTTTACGGATCCAGTTTCCGTTGGAAGTACATACTAAACTTGAGGACACTGCTGGGCTCTGCGGCGACAGCGTGGAGACGACAGCTGGGCTCTGCGGCGACAGCGTTGAGACGACAGCTGGGCTCTGCGGCGACAGCGTGGAGATGACAGCTGGGCTCTGCGGCGACACCATGGAGACGACAGCTGGGCTCTGCGGCGATAGCGTGGAGACAACAGCTGGGCTCTGCGGCGACAGCATTGAGACGACAGCTGGGCTCTGCGGCGACAGCGTGGAGACGACAGCTGGGCTCTGCGGAGACAGCGTGGAGATGACAGCTGGGCTCTGCGGCAACACCGTGGAGACGACAGCTGGGCTCTGCGGCGACAGTGTGGAGATGACAGCTGGGCTCTGCGGCGATAGCGTGGAGACAACAGCTGGGCTCTGCGGCGACAGCGTGGAGACGACTGCTGGGCTCTGCAGCGACAGCATGGAGATGACTGCTGGGCTCTGCGGCGACAGCGTGGAGACGACTGCTGTGCTCTGCGGCGACAGCGTGGAGACGACTGCTGGGGCCTGACCAGGCTTGGGGACAGAGGCCTGAGAAGGCTTGGGGACAGAGGCCTGAGAAGGCTTGTGGACAGAGGCCTGAGAAGGCTTAGTGACAGAGGCCTGAGAAGGCTTAGTGACAGAGGCCTGAGAAGGCTTGGGGACAGAGGCCTGAGAAGGCTCAGGGACAGAGGCCTGAGAAGGCTCAGGGACAGAGGCCTGAGAAGGCTCAGTGACAGAGGCCTGAGAAGGCTCGGGGACAGAGGCCTGAGAAGGCTTGGGGACAGAGGCCTGAGAAGGCTTGGGGACAGAGGCCTGAGAAGGCTCAGTGACAGAGGCCTGAGAAGGCTCAGTGACAGAGGCCTGAGAAGGCTCGGAGACAGAGGCCAGAGAAGGCTTAGTGACAAAGGCCTGAGACGGCTTAGGGACAGAGGCCTGAGACGGTTTAGCAGCGACAGTGACTGAAGTGGCGACTGTGGTTCCAATATAGGTGGTTCTCTGTCCCACAGGTCTCGTGGCATATCCCTTAACAGGGGTTCTATAAGCGGTGGTAGGGTGGCACCGAACAGTAGCCAGATTAGTAGAGAGCTGATCTTCATTTGGCTCCCATTCAAGGTCAGAGTTATAGTCACTGCAGGAATCTATGAAGGGCAAGGAGTCCCTCGCCAGGTCGGAATGGGGGGTAGCGGTACCTATGTACCCAATGGACCGGCCAGGTAGCCCTCGAGGATGACGTGCGGTTTCTTTGGGCAGCTCATCCTCCGAGTCCACAGAACTCCACTCCTCTGAAGACCAATACTCGGAAGCAGATGGGTATGGTGAGTTATGCCGGCTGGAAGGCACTGGAGCGGTAGAACAGTTAGCCATGAGGTGTTGGCTTGGAGTGGTGGGTGTCATACCGGAGGGTAGGACAGACGCTATCTCCATGGGCACAACGGGGTCAGGCTCTGTAGGTACACTGGGCTCTTCTTCCATGGGTACGGCTGGATAAGGTTCTGTGGGCAGGGTGGATTGTAATTCCATAGGTTCAGCTGAGTTGGAATCTTGATGCACGTTCTCAGGCCCGCTTCCATAGACACCACTATCCTGGGTCTGGATTCGGTGGTGGATTTCTCGGACAAGGGCTTGGCAGACAATGCCTTACTAGGCTTTGGGAGCAAGGACTTTGCAGATACATTTTCTTTTTTTGGCTTGAAGGATGTCGTGTCTCTGACAGGCAATGTCTTCTTCAACTTGGTGGGCAGTGCCTTACTAGGAATCCGAGGCACAGACATGGCGGATGCTGACCTTTTAGGCTTAGTGGGGGAAGACTTGGCAACAGAAGTCTCTTTGGCAGATGCTGATTCAGGTGGGGTGCTAGGTGGCTTGGGTGGGCGTAGTGGGCAGACCGATATTCTGTGCAGGCCACTCCCACAATAGAAGCACAAGCCATTGGACCCAAGGTGCAGTGAGCCATATTGAAGTATGCAGGTAGTGGGGTCAAACAAGATATTTATTTATAATAAACATAAAACAGAAGTAAATGAATAGGTTGGCTGAGAATGAAGAGGGAGGCAAAGACCAGAATGAAATAGGAGACACAGGAGGAAACTGAATAAGGAATAACTACTGATATATAAACAGAAATGAAAACAGATGGAGAAAACTAACTTAAAGTCTGAGGCAAGGAATACTAATAAAGGGGCTAGTAGGCTTGTGCACCGATTTTTTTTTCGGTTCGATTCGGTTCGATTTTTCGGATGTTTAAACTTTTCGATTCGGCTCGTTTCGACCGATTTCTGTTTCGATTCGGTTCGGTTCGACTCGTTTTTCGGGTACATTTTATTTTCGGAATATCGACCATTTTTCGTATTTTCGTGTCACTTAGCTCGTTTTTTGTATCGACTTTTCGTGATTTCGGAGATTTTCGTTTTTCGGAATTGTACATGTTTTCGGAATATCGACCATTTTTCGTATTTTCGTGTCACTTTGCTCGTGTTTTTGTATCGACTTTTCGTGATTTCGGAAAATTTTCGTTTTTTCGGAACGTCTGTTCTCCTCGTTTCAAAGCAATAAATTTCGATTTGACACATTTCAAGTCCATTCGAAAATTCCGAAAATATTTAGTTTCGGCTCGGAAAACTTTTCGGATCTGCCATTTTCGGATCTAAAAATATTCAGAAATTCGGCCGCATCCGAAAACACGAATCGGGAAATTTCGTGAAAATTCCGAAATTCCGAAACACGAAACGCACATCCCTAGGGGCTAGACAATAATCGTGGTCAGGTTTCAGGCCGAGGTTGAGGTACACAGATATCAGAATGTTCAAATGTCCATAGCCAGGGGTCATACACATAAACAGTGGCGACTCTAGGAACAATATTTAGGGGGGGCACAGAATATACCGCAGTCAAAACTGGGGGAGCACTAATAATTTTCACCACTAAATCATATCACTGAATAAAACTAAGGGCCCTATCACCTGGTGTGAGCTAAAACACCATCACTAAAGGAAAAATTACCGCGAGTCACTAAAATTTACAGGGTTATTCAGAGAGAGGTGAAAAGCAGGAGAATGACTGAAGAATGGAAAATTCTTGGTCAAAATAGCCAAACCAGAAAAATTCTCCGAGTCATCTCACTTTCCAAATCGGCTATTTTGACCTAGAATTTTCCATTCTCCAGTCTTTCTCCTGCTTTTCACTGCTTTCTGAATAACCCTGTTATTGCCTGACGACCTACTAACAGACCACCTTGTCTGCAGTAGTCCATGAACAAGGTCGTTTGGCGCATGCTAGGGAAACTCTAAGACCCGGGTTGAAACCCAGCGCTAATGCGGTTGTGTACAGGATAGAACTGTTTTTCTTTTCCATACCTATCCCCCACCCTCACAAGCTTGAATATGAACACATCCAGTGAATAACCTCACACCCCTGCATTATTAAAATCCTCCACGGTGGCTGTATCATCCATGTTTTGATGCACACATATATTAAGGCTGATGGGCATTGCATGATAAATGCCACCCAACAGCATGTAGAATCATTACACTGCATTTAATAGATCCAAAAGGAAGGCCAGGCGAGCGACAACAATTTTCCTGCTGCAGCATATAAATAATACATGTTTCAGGGCAAGACTTATTCACGTGTCCCTTTAAACATGGTCCACACAGTCACCCTAATAATCAACTGCTTACATACTATGAATAACCACCAGCATAAAATGTGGCAATATATTAGAATTAGGATATATGTGCATAAAGGATACATTTATAATAGAGCTTACTGCAACAGCAGCGACATTGCTGACCATATCCATTACTATGGTGTATGGGGCCAAGAGAACACCTGTGTTGCATTCCTTTCAATTGCCTGTTAATTTTGGACGAGGACCTGGTTTTTCTGTTTTTTTGGAGTTAGCACCAGGGTTGAGCAGTAGGTAAAATGTTGCAATTAGTGCACCTCAAAAAATTTAGCGCTGGCACCAAGTGATCTGTTAACAGCAAAAGCGCTAGAGATCTCTAGCACTCCCTGTGTTAAGTATAGGACGTGGAAAGTACATTAAGCACGCGGTACAAATCGCTAATAGCAACGCGCTAAGTGATTTTTCCCATTTGTAGCGGGAGGCAAACGATCTGTTGGTCCGACGCTAGACTCGATTAAACTGGCGCTAACGCAAAATCACGCCGACGCAAGAGTTAGCTCACACCAGATAATAGTGCCCTAAATAAGTATATATAAATAAGATTCCAAACCCCCAGAGTAATGTGATGCAATGAGTAATGTGACGCAATGAGTAATGTGACGCGGTGAGTAATGTGACGTAATGATGCCTTTTTTGTTGTACTAACCTGATACTTAAATTCAATATTTTATTTGCTGCAATTCGGCAGTTTTCGCTGAATGTCTGATAGCTGCTTCAGCGACTCCACTTTTAGCAAATTACAGTGACCATTCGCTAAATAGGGAATTCACCTTATTTTCGGAAAAATAAATTCCCCGAAATGTGACGGAAAGCAGAGGATCTACAGATCATTAGACCCTTTAGATTCTAACTTCCATAATAACCCCTAAAATGCCATAAACCCAGAGAAATACAATAAAAATAATAAACAATGTGGCATTTAGCTACCCCTTAACCCGTAAAATGCCATTCATCAAGGGAAAACATGAAATGAATACACTGAGCATGTAGTTTACCCATCAACCTGTAAAATGCCATTAATCAAGGAAAAAACAAATGTATACTGTAAGGGATGAGCCTGTCCATTAACATTTAAAGCCTGCCCATTTACAATTAATATACAACTAAAACCAAGGCAAAAACTAACGTAATACACAATGTAGTGTATAGTCTGAACATTAACCATTTCACTGCTGAGCCATTTCAACCCTGTGAAAATGTTTAAGTTTAAGTACACGTTTTTATTTAATGTTTTATGACTTATACTTCACACTGAATAATGAATATGGTCATGTTGGGTATCATTGGAAAGTCCAGAATCTGCCCTTTCGAATAACACCTATTCAATGAATATCAGAGAAGTAATGGAATTGTATTTTAATTGAGTTTTAAGGGTCTAATTATTCCATTACTTCTCTGATATTCATTGTATAAAAAGGCAGCAGCAAGAACAGTATTGTAATCTCCAGCTGAGGAAGCCATTAATGGCGAAACGCTTCTTGGTAGATATGATTTGTCTTTTCTAAACAAATAAATGTTTTTATTTAATTTGATCGCTGCTTGCCTTTTTTGATCCTGGAAAAAAAGAAGGTTTGGGGAACTCCTGTATGATTCCCTGTGCGAATTGTGACGGAGCCAAAAGAGGCTCATCGTTTGTGAGTGCAAATTCAGCTTCCTTTTAGCCATTAAGTCATTTGTGATTTACTGCACCAAGTGGTGCTCTCTTTTGGTCTTGTCAATTTTTTGCAGTACCATTATTGGCGACACTGAAGGAGCGGATCGTAGGGTTTATGGGCACCTGGTATAAGTCCCTGCTCGCTATACTCCTGAGAGTCGGTTGAAGGCTCCCCAGAATGTGAGTTGAACACGAATGAAACTCAATTCCATCGAGTGTTGATGTACTGCGCAATTTTTGGTCCTTCTTTCTGTTTTTTCCTGCAGTGCACATTTTACTATCTACATTATAAAGAAGATTATCGCTTGAAGATAAGAACTACTGTCTATGGAGTGTGTCTTTCCCACTCCCTTATGGACCTTGGTCTTTTGAGCGCTATGTTGTAATTCTTTCGTCTAGTTGTTATTCAGGTGTTTAGAGAAACCTCCATACACAACATTTAGCGAGTGGGTTAGACACTCGTATCCGGTAGGGATGAGCGTTTCGGGAATTTCGGAATTTTCACGAAATTTCCCGATTCGTGTCTTCGGATTCGGCCGAATTTCCGAATCGGGTCGGACCCGAAAACCGATAGATCCAAAAAGATTTCCGAGCCGAAACGAAAAAATTTCGGATTTTTCGAATGGACTTGAAATGTGTCAAATCGAAATTTATTTTTGCTCTATTCATGATTTCGGTTCCATTCGTGATTTCGGTTCCATTTCGGTAATTCTGGACATCGTATATTTAACTATTATTGGTTATATCGCTGATTCTGTAAATTTTGTATTTGTAAATGCGTATCACTTGTTTCTTGTGGCATTCGGGTCAGTTTAGCGTTTTTTAAATCGTTTTGTTCATTTTTTTTGTTCCTTGGCTTTCATACCATTTTAATATGATTAAATAAAGTTGTGAAATGTATATTCAATTATTCATAAGAAAAAAAGGATCTTTATTTAATAAAAAAAAACACGATAGAATCGCCAGAATTATCGTAGACACTTTGAAACGAGGAGAACAGAAGCTCCGAAAAAACGAAAATTTCCGAAATTTCCGAAAAGTCGATACAAAAAACGAGCAAAGTGACCCGAAAACACGAAAAATGGTCGATATTCCGAAAAAAAAATGTACACGAAAAACGAGCCGAACCGAATCGAAACAGAAATCGGTCGAAACGAGCCGAATCGAAAATTTTAAACATCCGAACAAATCGAACCGAATCGAACCGAAAAAAAAATCGGTGCACAAGCCTAGTATCCGGTGGGCGCTTCACCCTTTTTCTCTGTGCAGTATTTATACAGTTTAGGTATATGTATATAGCAGTAACAGGTGTACTCAGTACTTTACAGTAAACTTTGCAGTACAGTGGGCTGCAGTAAGGGCAGTAGTTAGTAAGTGCTGAGGTACCGAAGCACACCGTATTGCAGGCCATTACAAAGGCAATCATGCTGCAAACTGATATGTTAGGCTCTATCACCTCCTTAACGCTAGTGCTCACATGAAAGAACGTTAGCGCTAGGTTAATTGAGGTGTTAGTGTTCTGCCTGTATCACCTCACGATCGCTAGCGGGTTTAAAAAAAATGTTTGCACCTCGGTATTAGCTCTTTTAGTGCCAGCTTACTGTACTTTGCTCTCCGTATTCTTAACATGGGGAGCGCAAAGAGTAAGCAGAGAGTAATTAGCGAGCGTTAGGATCACATAGTACTAGCGCTAATAATAAACAGCTGTCGCCAACTGAAAACGTTTGCTCGAGCTTAGAGCTGCTATAGCAGGAGCTGGAACCCCTTCCCCAACAAAAAAAATCAAATACATCCCGTGGTGAGAATGGCAGCTCGATCCGCCCCTTCTGGCAACCGGGAGCAGAGTGAGACCGGAGACAAAAAGTCCCCATTCTCCCTCCGCGATCACTCCACCGACCTGTAGGATCTCGAGGCAAGATGCAGCCAGTCATGTGACCCGGCAGCAGACGTCTCCATGGAGCCCTATGGACTCCATGGAGAGGGTGTTCAGGACAGCGCTTTAGTGCTGCCCTGTGCATCCTGGACCCTAATGGCCGCTACAAGGCAGGCCATTGGACTTAATCTACAAGTAAAATGGGGACACTAAGCATGTCCCTTTAGCGTCCCCGTTTTAGCTGTAGGCAGCCGATAGTGTCTGTTGATGGGCTCCTGCCACTCACCACTGCTGTGCAATGCCTTCAATGTTAGCCGCAAGAGGGCAGGAACAAAGTTCCAGCATCTGGCTTACTAAGCACAACCTTCCAGGATCTGGAGTGAGCGGCTCCCATCACAACTGTTCTTTAAGTTTGGCCAGCACTAAGGTATGTGGTTAGACCCAAATCTATCCTTTGGCCCCACATCGAAAAACTCTCATCTAAACTTTACCCCAAACTAGGTGCCCTGTACAGAAACAAATCCTGCCTGAGCCCCGCGGTAAGAAAGCAGATTGTACAACAAATGCTTATGCCGCCGGTTATTGAATACAGATATGTAGTGTATGCAGCTGCCCCGCAAACGCACCTTCATAAACTTACTACATTGTATAACTCATTCTGCTGCTTTGTGCTACAATGTAACTACATGACCCACCATTGTGGGGGCTCGCTGAAGTGCGCCGAATTTCAGTGAAATTTCGATGCTCTCTGAATAACCCCTTAAGTGACCTGGTTCTACCTATTTTATTTTTCTGTCGCTCGGGTTATTGTTGTTCAGATCCACTGCTTTTGTATCATTTTTGTCTTGAATGCACCCAACTTTGTTGATGTTAATATTATTAACATTATTAAGCTGTTTTTTGTTCTGCTGTTGTATAAATCTAAACTGCTCATAATTTAGCAGTACCGACTGACTCTATTAACTAATGAGGTTTTCCTGAGACATAAAGAGGATGGAGGCGGGATTGATGGGTGAGCCAAGGGGTTGAAAATATGTTTGATTTTTTTTTTTCGTTTGTTTAGTTTTTTTTCATTCAGCCCATTATTATTTTTTTATGTTTTCAGTAAGAATTAAGAATAAAACGTCCTAGTACTGCGAGAAGCATGAGAGGAACATACTGAATATCCATTAGTCCTTTCCGAGTCGAGCTAATTGTAGAAGTTATATCATTTTCCTGATCTATGCACTTTGGTAGAAAATTAGCACTCTCAGTTACTTTTTTAAATTACACAATAAGATTTGGCAACGGCAGTGTTTTTTCTGTAGGAGGGGATGTTTTAGATGATTGAACAGTGTCTTAAAGAAATATAATGAAATTATAGGGGTCACTAGATAATAAATTCCAGCTCAGTAGTCAATGGATGCCTAGTGAAACCTGGACTGGAGTTATTTTCTTGTAGACTTACAGGGTAATTCAAAGAGATCCGAATTGCTTGAGAAAGGTAACCGAACGCTGAAAATCAGCGTTCGGTTTCATTTCTTGGCCATTCGGCTATTCAGAGAGCAGGCAATTCGCCAAATCCTGACGAATTGCCTGCACATTATATACATATAAAATATTCCTGTTTTAATTCAATATCTAATAAACCGTTCATTATAACATTCTGCAGCAAAATGTCTCTTTATTTGTAGATTTTTTAGGATATTTTAAGCATTTTTCTGGATTTTTTTTTTTAAAAGTCCGATTTGTTTTCATTTTTTTTAAGTTTACTTATTTTTTGTGTAACAGCCCTTTTAATTATCATTCATTGGATCATATGCAAATTTCAGACACTTTCGCTCAGTAGTTTCTTTGCAAACAGTGTTTCACTTTTCAATCATTCATACAAACTGTTTTGTTAATTTATTCACCTCCCTCTTCTGCAGTGTCGGCTTTTTCCGGCGGCTTCGCTGCGTGTGATCGGCTCCTGCTCGGGTTTTTCCGTGGTTTTCGGCAGGTTAATCCAGATGTTTTTGCGGGTTTTTGGCGTGCATTCGACAGGTTTTGCGGTTCATTGTCGTCGGGTTTGCGGCAGCTTTTCCCTGCAATTCGGGGGCCCTGTAGTGTTTGCTGAATACACCGCAGGGTCACCGAAATGGGATCGGCAAAAGGAACCGAATTGAAGAGAACGAAAAGTCACCGAACATGCGGTGACTTTTCGAATCTCTTTGAATTACCCTGTAAATTGTCTATTTTGCTTTTTTTAATTAAAATCTTTAAATTCACATATTAAATTGAAACTGTATATGTGAAAGCTTTGATTTATATATAAGTAGGGTTTTATAATATCTAATTCATACATTTTATACATATGTATTTATTTACTTTTTTTTTATATATATATATATATATATATATATATATAAAATATATTTACATAACTATATCATATGTAACACACAGACCCAAAATCAGAAATGCGACACACAAAAGGGGTTATTCAGAGAGCACTGAATGTCACCGACAAATTAAATTCGCCAACCCTGCGGTGAATTCAGCATTCACCGCAGGGTCCCCGAAGTGCAGTGAATCGACCTGCCGAACACATCCAAAAAAACACTACAAAAGAGCCGTTTTGAATCGGGAAAGCGCCGCAAGACCGCCGAATGGATTGAGAAACCGCCAAATCGATCCGCAAAAACCACCGAATGCATCCGACGATCTGCCGGATTGATCCGAAAAAAAGCCGACGACCTGCCGAACAGAGCACTGACCAGCCGCTAGGAAAACCGCTGAATGCAGCCGACAAACAGACCGACGACCAGCCGCCAGAAAAATCTGACGACCAGCCGCCAGAAAAAGCCGACCAGCTGCCGAATAGGGGTACAAAAAAAAAAAAAAAAAACAGTGCAACATTTAAAAGGCTTTTTTTTTTTAGAATGCTACATGAAAATGCCTTTTAATAATATATAAGGTCCTATCAGTAATAATAAAAAGGTCTGTTACTGAGAAAAAAAACCTAATTTTAAAGAAATTGGGGTGAAAATAATTTGTCGAAAAAAAATGCCTAAAAATGCCTAAAAAATAGAGACTTTTTGCTGCAAATGAAAAGAATAAACGGTTGAATAAATATTTAGGAAGAATTTGGAATTTTTTAATATTGAAACTTATGGGATTTGCCTGTTTAAACCTGTTGAATAAAACCACCAAAAATCATTGCATTTCACTGACATTTCTCTGCTGTTCAGTGTTCTCTGAATAGATTAACCATTGCTTCTCTACGGGGAATTCACTGCCGTCGAAGATCGCCATATTTCCCTGGCATTTCGTCAATATTTGGCGAATTGCCAGCTGTTTGCACGAAAATTCACTGCTCGATGCAATTTCGGGGCCAATTCAGTGCTCTTTGAATAACCCCATAAGTGACAACTCACCATAAGTGCACTTTCAAGAGGAACATGGGGACCTACTCTTCACTCTATCTCGCCCAATGCCGATAAGTCAGTTATGAAGGAAGGGGACCCTGGTTGTTTTAATGCAGAGCACTAACCTCTGAAGATATGAGCTGCCAGGTCCATATATTTTCTTATTATGTGTGTGATATCAGGGCAACAGATTCCTAATTAAGGCCAGGGTGGTTTTTGTAGACAAATGGAGAAGGGTGGTGGTTCTTTCAAACATTATTCCAGCAAACGCCAGCATTTTGTCGATGATGGCATTCGACACCGTGTACATTTCAGCATGTTGTAATTTCCATTAAAGGGATACAAGTGATAAAACAAGAAGGGGTGAAATGGAGAGGTTAGACATTAACCCCTCCTTACACATCTTCTCTTAATTTATCCCTAGAGGTAATCTAAAGGTTTAACTATTATCCAGGGCTGGGCTCCCTCGGTGCTGGCCGGATGCAATGAGCTGCCAGCTTCCTGTCAAGCCTCAGTCGTCACTTCACCAGCAGGAGACTGGAATGCTCTGGGAGCGTCCAGCCAATCCGAGAGCTCTCATTGCTAGTTATCAAGAGTCATTGGCTGAAAATAGGTTAGGAAAGCTACCCACTTCCTAACCAATCAGCGCTCGATTATCTTGGCTTTGTGGCCAGAGCTAATCTTTCACATGCAAATGCCACAGTGCATAGAGTGTCCATTTAATTATGGCCCATGCTTTACGGGGTTTGCGAGTATCAGACACATGTCATGTGATGTAAACAGTCAGCCATTTTGAATTTTGTGAATCACTATTGATCGTCTGACTTTAAGCAAACATATTAAAGCTTTATTTGTTTAGTAAATCCTTTATGCCCAGTAACTGTGATAGTTTAAGTATATATCAGTGGTACTAGAAATCCTGCTTGGTCCCTTTCAGAACTTTGCATTTTTTGTCTATTATTTTGTAAAACAATGTTCTTTTGATCTTTATTTACCTCCTAGTCAATAAATAGATATATATTTATATAAAATCCACGTATCGCACTACCCGTGTTACAGCATTAGCTCAGGCTGTAAATAGTCCATGTTAAAAAAGGCAAATAGAGAAATATAAATTCAAGGTAATTGCCTATAAAAGGTGCCATAAAAGGTAAGGTATCTTCTCCAAAATTGTAAAATTCTCTTGAAAAAGCAGCAATAATTTAGATGTTTTCACAATTTTTTAGAATATAAAATAAGAGGCAATGCTTCAGAGATCCAGAAATGTTATCCTTCTCTGCGACTCTCCTCAATCGACCTCTAGTTTCGGATTTCGTTGTGGTTTTTCGGAACGGCAACAAACCTCCGTCTTTTGAGAATTTCTGGAACGGCGAAATTGTTGTCCCACAGATACTCAGGAGAAAGGATCTTGGTCGGTTTGTGATACACAAAATAGTTGTTTAAATAGCTCTCATCGTGCCAGCGGGCTTCAATATTTTTTGCCGTGTCTGATAACATGGCGTTATGGCAGAAATGAGTCAATTTGAAGACCTCTACCACGTTACCCCCGAAGAAGCCTCCGGCATAATAAAAGTCACCCTCATCTTCTGGAATGCAGGCTGCAGATTCCGGTCTCCGTTCATAGGTGTAATGGGTTCGAGGTGCTCCATAATAACTAGGATGAAATGTTCCGAATAAATCACTCAAGATCTCCACTCCGACGTCATCGCTGAACCTCATGTCCACATCCACGCAGACCAAGTAGTCAATCTCGTTGGCAAACCTTTCGTAGGTCTGGTTGTGAATCATCTCCATGCGTCTCATGGAAACTTCCTGCCACCGTTTATAGGCCGGAACCCCCAGTATAACCAGCTGCCTCCCTTCACTGAGAGTGAAGTTGTGCTGGCGGACTTCCTCCACTCGATCGGTAAATATGTAGTAATTGACTTTGTGTCCCACCATGAAGAACTTTTCAGCCGTTTCTATAAACGTCTTGATGAACACAACATACCTGGAACAAAATCAACATAATAGTTACATATGTTTTAGGTAAATAAATGACAGAGACCTCAGAAAAGTGAAAGAGGTTCACGTTATTAAATAGTAAATAGTTTTCAATATGGAAACTACCTTGCCTTAGCAGAAGAGGTCAGGAGACCAAGCCTTACCTAGTCCTTTTCTACGTGGCAAATGTGTTTCAGTAGCACCATATTCACGTACCTTTGAAACCCATTTAGGTTGTAGTTGATCATTGATAAAGGTCACTTATACCTATATTTCTTGGGTGAAAAATTAAGAAGGTCGTTCTCAAACCTCGGTTTATCAGGACCCAAGGGAAGAGAAGACTATATTATTCTATTTGGTGATCCTAGTGACTCCAGACCATACCAAAGAGTAGAGATGGGCATTCGTTATGGAAAAATTCGGAATTCGGAACGAAATTTGATAATTCGTATTCGGAAGTACTTCCGAATAACTAATCGATACGATACGAATACGAAACGAAAACAAAATGATTTGAAATGAAACTAAATGAAATGGTATATAACAAATTTATTTCGTTTTACACTGTGTCATCATCATAAAAGAAAAATTTGAATAATTGATATCAACTATCGAATTTGAAATGAACTATCAAATGGATAATAACTATCGAATTCGATTCGATATGATACGAATCCGATACAATAGAAATTGAAATGAACTATCAAATGGATATCAACTATTGGATATCAACTATCGAATTTGAAATGAACTACTGTATAGTATCAAATGGATATCAACTATCGAATTCGATTCAATACGATACGAAACGAATCCGATACGATAGAAATTGAAATGAACTATCAAATGGATATCAACTGTCGAATTCGATTCGATACGAATCCGATATGATACGAATCAATCCGTAATGAAACGAAATACGAAACGAAACACGAAACGGAATTAGCTACAAAATTCCGAAAACAAAATTATTTAAAAACGTAACGAAACGAAGCTAAACGAAACAAATTTTTCAGACATGCACATCCCTACCAAAGAGCTAAATTAATGCATTTATGCATTAAATTTTGATCTATCTCTCTCAGTGTTGCCTATTCCACATTGACACGATTTTCATCATCGAGGGTGGCCATTTCTGGGAGTTGGCCAACATTGAATTTAAACCAGACTATTGAAAATTTGGGGTTTTTAGATTATTTTTCTTCATACTTCACACATATGCCCAGAACCCTACTCCAACTCCAACTCAGTTGGTAAGTGATCGTTGGAGGTGTGGTAACTGTCGTCTACGGTCATTACCAACTGATTTTGCATGGAATCAGTAAATGAGTTGCCGCAATGGACATTCCATGCAGTTACTGTACTATACAAAGTATCAGACATGCAACGTGGCACTACTCGAGTCATTGGTTATTCGTAGAGCAAGTACAAAAACCGTGTAATCTTCCGATCAAAGATTCCGGGTTTTAGTATTTGCAGCAAGGGAAAAGTGTGGAAAGAATGGAGAACAGGAAAGTATGTCAACTTCTCCTATGTATACTGTATCTACCTACTTTAGAAGCTCTACTCAAAAACATATGTAAACACAGAAGTTAGTTTATTGAAAAAATTATAGCAAAACCACACGAAGAATTAAAATACAAAAGGTGAATAATTAAAGTGTGTACTCCAGTATACCATAATATAACCAATTGGTAATGTTGGCTTGGCTTAGTATTCCTCAAGAAGGTATCACCCTTAAACCAATCATCAGGATAAATCCCTTATTGGTAAGAAAATCTTGAGGAACCTCGCAGATTCATTTGTTGCAAAATCCCCATTCGGGGTAAGCAGCTGAATTAATACAAATAGCCACAGAAAATTGTTGCATCTATACTCTTAGGGCTCTATTACATTCTTTGTGCACTTTTTTGCGCGTGCGCAAAAGCGAATTAACGTGAGGGGCAACACCCTTTGCGCTGAACGTCTTATTACGGCGTTCGCGCATATGATGCGTGTTAACACCTAACGCGAGTGACCCTGCGTGAACGCAAGTTCGTACGCGCATCCCATACTTAACATTGTGAGCGCAAATGCGTTCGTGCGCTGGTACGCGGATGGTATTACAATCAATGCGCAAATTTTTACGAACGACGTTTGCGCGTATAATTTTGACGTCTTTTAAAAGCTGGTGGTAACTGCAAATCTGAACGTTCTGGCCGAAACCAAATACAGCAGCACGAAAAAAAAAAAAATACAGCACAGTATAGTTACTCATTCTACACATACCCAAAAAATAAAATAGAGAGGTTGTGCGTGTTTTTATTATTGCTGCAGCATATATACACAGATTGATTATGACAGGCGCTAAAACTGAACGGGAGAGAATTGTGGTTCTTAATTCATATTGGCTGAATCTCGTGAAAAAACAGTCTGCCCACCGATTTCTGCGCGCAACGTTAATGCTCGTGGGTTTTTGCACGTCTTTTTTTGAAGGATGAAAAATGCACTCGGATCGTAATACCTGCGTTAACCACTTGGCTGCTAAGGACATGCTGAGCGTGTTCTGCCAAGTGCTTCCCCTGTGCGATGGATGCGCTGAGTGCGTCCATGCACAGGATGCAGCAATCGGCCGGGATTACGGCCGATTGCTGAGCCCCCCCCCCCGGTGCAGGCTGACATCTTGGCTAGCGCGATGACATCTATTTCAGGTCCCCCCCCCGTGAGTGCGGAGGAGGTGCCCGAAAGGGAGGGGGGAGGACCTTTGGACCTCTCTCCCTCCTGATCACCAGGGGCCAGCGATTAAAGGCAGGCATCGTTTGGAAGGGCACAACCTGTCCTTCCAAACAGTGCCTGGCTTTAACTCCTTGGGGGCCGGATCACGATTCGGCGCCGAAAAGCACCAGATCGTGATCCTCTCCTGGAGCTGGCCGACGTCTGGGATGTCGGCCAAGCTTCCGGGATCTCTCCCTGACGACTGGCGTCATCGTGCATAGCGCGATGTCAGTTTTAGAGTTATCCCCTACCTTCCAATGAACCCACTATCTCCCGATCCGTGGCTGCTAAGAGTTAATGTTTGCTATCGTTGGATCGGCCAGAGCATGGCCTTTCCAACGATACCAAACATGACCATGTAAAAAGTTACAAATAAAAAGTAAAAATAAAAATGTAAGTAAATAAAAAAATATTTGAAAAAATAAACAGTTTTTTTGCTTTGTTAATGCAGCAATATTGTTCCCATTTCAATTATAATGTGAACAATGATGCTGCACTAACGATTTTTGTATGGGGTGCGTTTGTTAAAAATCACGTGATTTTCCCCCAAAAACATGTAACGAGTCCCCATGTCTAATTTTTTTAACAAGCGCAACCCATAGAAAATATAACCGCAAATGCTCGCATGTGAAAAAAACACTTTACACATTGTAAATTATTGAAAATTAAAATTTTATTGCATTTTTTGTTATAATATACAGACAGGACATGACGCATACATATAATAAATGATATATTATGAATCTGCCGAGTCTGCTGGAAAGAACGATATATAATATGTCTGGTCACATAATAAAATAAGGCTTCAAAACGCGTTTAAACATGATGAGCGAAACCGTTAAAAATTAGCTCAGCACAGAGGCGGGAAATGCCTCAGGAGCGAAAGGGTTAATATACGCATGTTAATGTTTAACGCTACGCGCAAAAAAAATTGCGCTGCGCGTACGAATTTCTGCGGAGAATGTAATAGAGCCCTTAGTCAGTTGTATCGAGTAATTAAGTATCCATAGTATCTTCAGCAGATTTAAAACGCCCGCTGCTCAATTTACAATTGTGTCAGCTTGAAAGAATATTTCACTTTCATATATAACTCAAATAATCACAGCAGTGTGAGCATTCTGTGATTAGGGATGAGCTGTTCGGTTCGGAGTTCGACTCGAACATTGGCAGTTCGAAAGTTTGCGAGCTTCGAACTTTTTGGCGTGTTCGAAAAAACTTTTTTGGAAAAAAGTATAAAAAAATGCTTAAAAAAACTACTAAAAAATCTAGAAATAAAGAGACTCTTTACTGCAGAGTATTATAAGCAACGGTTTATTAGATATTGAATTAAAAAACTACCTAATGTCTAGGTGCAAAGATTCTCACCTCTAAATGACCTGTGGCCTCAAACGGCATAAACAACAGGTGTTTAATTAGTGTTTGGAAATAACATGTGCTTCTAATTAGCAATTAGAATTTGATACATTGCCTGCAGACTGGGTGGGGGCTCCTGCACATGTATGAACAAACACTGTGCTTGTTTTGAATTATAAGAAGTGTTCATTTCTACTATATGATCCTCTCTGATATGCTGTTTAACCCCTTAAGGACCAGGGCTCTGTAAAGCCAATCATTAATGATGTAGATGTTACGTCATTTGTCATCAAAAGCTTAATAAAATCTTTATTACACTCCTTAGATTTAAACGTAATATTCCGGTATTTGTATGTCATGTATTTTTCCCGAAGGGCCTATGTGAGCAAACAATTATTATTGTGTTAGAAATGTCTATTATAAAGCGTACAAGCTGAGTCCCTAGAGTCTCTGACTATCCATTGTCATATATACCTTGCTTTATAAATATAATACATTCCCTCATCTAACAGGATAGTAGCCAGTCCCTGTGCATTTTAACCCCTTAAGGGTGGCTAGGTGTCGTGTGTGGGTCTCTGATGGCAATGTTTCTATACATCAGAACATGGTCTCCCTCTAACTCTCGTGCTGCCAATCACTCCCACTCCCACAAATCCCATTCCCACCTTCTCTTTCTCACCCTCCTGCTGTTACTCTATTCAGGTGACATATCCCCTAACCCTGGCCCCACAACACATCCAATACTTCCCTCTCATCCTATCTCCATCGCACATAAATCACCTCCCTGCAAGCCCAGCAACCTCATTCCCATCATCCCTCAGCGCCTGTCCTCTTTCTCCTGCGCCCTCTGGAACGCTCGCTCTGTGTGCAACAAACTCACAGCCGTCCATGACCTCTTCCTTTCAAACTCCTTTAACCTCCTAGCTTTAACTGAAACCTGGCTAACTCCCTCTGACACGGCCTCCGTTGCTGCTCTCTCACATGGCGGTCTACACTTGAGCCATACCCCAGACCGGGTGAGAGAAATGGTGGCGGGGTCGGACTCCTGCTCTCTCCCACCTGCACCTACCAGCATTCTCCCTCCACCCCCATCCCTCTCCTTCTCCTCCTTCGAGACACACTGCATCTGCCTGTTCTCTCCTCTGGCCCTCAGGGTGGCAGTCATCTACCGCCCACCGGGACCAACCTCCCAGTTCTTTGACCACTTTGCTACCTGGCTTTCTCACTTCCTGTCTTCTAATCTTCCATGCCTAATTCTCGGGGACTTCAACATTCCCATTGACGATCCTTCCGCTCCTGCTGCCTCCAAACTTCTGTCACTCACGTCCTCCCTTGGACTCACACAATCCTCCCTCCTCTCTACCCACCGCGATGGTCACGTTATTGACCTGGTCTTTTCCAACCTCTGCTCCATTTCTGAGTTCAAATGTCGCCCTTTCCCCATCTCTGACCACCACCTTCTCTCTTTCAACCTATCTGGACTTCCTAAACACCCTGCTCCCCCACCCTGCACACACACTCGCAGAAATCTACATGCTGTGGACCCCCATCAATTCTCCAACCTACTTCACCACCTCCCTCATACCTCATCCTTCACCTGCCCTGATGCTGCCACGAATCACTACAACACTACGCTTATCTCTGCTCTAGACACTCTTGCTCCTCTTCGACTCTGTAAGGCCCCACGCCGCCAGCTTCAGCCCTGGCACACCCTCCAGACTCGTTACCTGCAAATATGCTCCCGCACCGCAGAGCGTGCCTGGAGGAAATCCCGCTCTGAAGCTGATTTTGTTCACTTCAAGTTTATTCTCCGGTCATACACCTCTGCCCTCCACTTGGCCAAACAATCCTTTTTCTCATCTCTTATATCTACGCTGTCCTCCAACCCTAAAAGGCTCTGGTCCACCTTCAACACCCTCCTCTACCCACCTGCACCTCCCCCCACAGCTGCCTTCAGCGCTCAAGACCTGGCAGACTACTTCCTCAGTAAAACTCTAACTATCAGAAGCAACATCCCAACACAAGATAGTTATCTGCCACCTCCACTCCCACAGGTCCCCTCTGCTACCCTCTGCTGCTTCCTCCCAGCCACTGAGGAGGAAGTCAATTCCTTATTGTCCTCCTCACATCTCACCACATGCCTGCTCGACCCCATTCCCTCACATCTAATTCCTCCCCTCTCCTCCTCCCTCACCCCTGCTTTCACACACATCTTCAACCTATCTCTCTCCACTGGCTCCTTTCCATCCGCCTTCAAACACGTGCTAGTTACCCCTTTACTAAAGAAACCATCCCTAGACCCCAACTCTCCATCCAACTACTGCCCTGTATTCCTGCTTCCCTTCACATCAAAGCTCTTAGAAAAACTAGTCTTCAACCGCCTCTCCCTCTTCCTGTCCTCCAATTCCCTACTTGACCCCCTGCAATCTGGCTTCCGTCCCCTACACTCAACTGAAACTGCCCTCACCAAAGTCACCAATGACCTCTAACTGCTAAAAAACACGGCCACTATTCTATTCTCATCCTGCTTGACCTCTTGGCTGCTTTTGACACTGTTGACCACCCCCTCCTTCTACAGACCCTCAACTCTCTGGGTCTCGGTGACACTGCACTTGCTTGGGTTGACTCCTATTTATCCAACAGGTCCTTCTGTGTGTCCTTTGCTGGTAACTAATCCTCTTCATTGCCTCTATCTGTTGGTGTACCTCAAGGCTCTGTCCTTGGTCCTCTGCTCTTTTCCATCTACACCTCCTCCCTGGGCAAAATCATCAACAGCTTTGGCTTTAATTACCACCTCTACGCTGATGACACTCAGATCTACCTCTCTACCCCTGATCTCTCTCCCCCTGTCCTCTCAAAAGTCAGTGACTGTTTATCTGGCATCTCCTCCTGGATGGCCTCCCACCACCTAAAGATCAACATGTCAAAGACTGAGCTCCTACTTATTCCTCCCTCCAATGCCTCCCCACCTCCTGACTTCTCTATCACGGTGGAGGGTATCACCATCTTCCCATCAAACCAAGTTCGCTGTCTTGGAGTTACACTTGACTCTGCTCTTTCCTTCATCCCCCACATCCAGTCTCTTCCTCCTCCTGCTGATACCAACTGCGTAATATTTCCAGAATTCGGCCATTTCTTACCGCTGTCACCACAAAACAACTCATACACGCCCTGGTAATCTCCCGACTCGACTATTGCAATAATCTCTTATCTGGCCTCCCTCTGTCCCGCCTCTCCCCCCTACAATCCATCCTGAACGCCTCCGCCAGGCTAATTCACCTCACCCGCCGCTCTGTCTCTGCCGCTCCCCTCTGCGAGTCCTTCACTGGCTCCCCATCCACTGCAGAATTAAGTTCAAAATCCTTATCCTTACCTACAAAACCCTCACTAACTCAGCGCCCCACTACCTGTCCTCACTAATCACCAGATACACCCCAGCCCGCTCCCTAAGGTCAAACAGTGACCTGCGCCTAGCTTCTCCCCGCATCTCCTCTTCCCATGATAGACTGCAGGATTTCTCACGCGCAGCCCCCACTCTCTGGAACGCTCTCCATCGTACTGTCAGACTTTCCCCTAACTTCTCTTCCTTCAAACGCTCCCTTAAAACATTCCTATTTAGAGAAACCTACCACCCAACTCACTGACGCAACCATCAATCACTCTCACCTTACAGTCCTCTCCTCCTGTTTCCAACCCCAACCCTCCTAGATTGTGAGTTCCTACGGGAATAGGGCCCTCATCTCCTCCTGTACTGTTTGTCAAATGTTGTTCAATGTATTGTAACCCTGTCTATACTGTGCTTATTGTACAGCGCTGCGGAATATGCTGGCGCTTTATAAATAAAGAATAATCATAATAATAATAAACATGGTGTGGTCAAACCAGCACAATACACACAATTGTTTCCAGTAGCAAGAGACACATACAAGCGCTCAATATTCGATATCGTCAACGGTAGGTTTAAACACAATCATTTGCTGGTAATATTATTCACAACATATGGATAGTTATCTCTTACAGGGCTATTCAAAGAGAATCGAAAAGTCACCGCACGTTCGGTTACTTTTCATTGTCCTCAATTCGGTGCGATTTGGCGAGCCATACATCACAAAGTGCAATGCAAAGCGTCGGATGCAGTGGTGTAAAGTACACCGCCACTGGACTCTAGAGTAGTGGAGACGCATTCTCTGGAGTGACAAATCGTGCTTCTCCATCTGGCAATCTGATGGACGAGTCTGGGTATGGCAGTTGCCAGGAGAACGGTACTTGTCTGACTGCTTTGTGCCAAGTGTAAAGTTTGGTGGAGGGGGGATTATGGTGTGGGGTTGTTTCTCAGGAGCTGGGCTTGGCCCCTTAGTTCCAGTGAAAGGAACTCTGAATGCTTCAGCATACCAAGACATTTTGGACAATTCCATGCTCCCAACTTTGAGGGAACAGTTTGGAGCTGGCCCCTTCCTCTTCCAACATGACTGTGCACCAGTGCACAAAGCAAGGTCTATAAAGACATGGATGACAGAGTCTGCTGTGGATGAATTTGACTGGCCTGCACAGAGTCCTGACCTCACCCGATAGAACACCTTTGGGATGAATTAGAGCGGAGACTGAGAGCCAGGCCTTCTCGTACAACATCAGTGTGTGACCTCACAAATGTGCTTCTGGAAGAATGATCAAAAATTCCCATAAACACGCTCCTAAACCTTGTTGACAGCCTTCCCAGAAGAGTTGAAGCTTTTATAGCTGCGAAGGGTGGAGCGACGTCATATTGAACCCTATGGATTAGGAATGGGATGTCACTTAAATTCATATGCGAGTCAAGGCAGGTGAGCCAATACTTTTGGCAATATAGTGTAACTTCTGTGTTTACATATATTGAATTGTTGGGTTATCCCCTTTGTTGCAATAGTTTCCTTTTTTCTTTAATCGTTGTCTACTCAAAAACACAATGAAAAGGTCCATGACCTGGATTCTCTAACGGACATTATGAGCATGGTAGGAGTCATCCAAGTTTGCCAGCAAAAACTCCTGAGTCACTATGGATCTCATTGCAGTGGAATAAGGGGCAATTGCTAACAGGTGTAAATGCCAGGAGAAATCTGGCCACGCGGGTCACACTAGACACTATAGATTTAAGTTAAATCCACTTGAATGTTCTTAAAGATATTTGGGTTTGTGACAAAAAGTGACACGTGGGTTTTGTTTGGTTGAGACGCATGTGCCACTGTTGCTTACGTCCATTTTACCTGCCCCGAGTGTCTCTTTTTGAGATTGACGATGCGGAATCGCTGTCCTCCTCAGTGGTTTGATTTCCTTTTTATAGTATTCACATTATAAAATGCAACAACATGTTTAATATGCAAAAATTCAGAATCTTCATGACTTACTTCTTAATGGCGAAGACTGTGAGACCAATGCGAACCCCCCTCTGGTGGAATTGGGCATTCAGTATATTGATGTCGTAGGTGCTGTTCCAGACAATGGGGGCAAACCAAGGGGTCATCATCAATACATCAGTTCTCCTAGGAATAATATTGCACATACAGGTTTAGAAATAAATTACCTTCATTCATATGACTTCTATAATATTTACAGGGTTATTCAGAGCACTCCGATTCGCTGCACTTCGGCAAGTCCATTTTCCTGACCCTGCGGGGAATTCAGCACTCACCACAGGGTCCCCGAAGTGCTTAACATGGGGAGCGCAAAGTGTGAGAGTAACTACCGTCAGGAGGATCACATAGTCCTAACGCCAGTTACTCACTCACAACTCAAAAAGATTGCTGCAGCTGTGAAGCCCCCCAAAATCAAATACTCACCTCTCATCCTGCGGCGAGAACTGCGACCCAATCTGCCACTTGTGGTTGCCTGGAGCAGAGTGAGACTTGGGAAACAAAGCCCCCAGTCTCACTCCTCCAACCTGTAGGATCTCAAAGATGCAGTATCAAAAACTTTGCATCCCTGGTGACTCGGGTCCTGGATATGCTCGGTGTTCGGTTTCATGGTTTCATGAAGCTGGACAACCTGGCCCGCCCTGCTGTGCCCTGCCTGCCCTCCAGCTTTTGACGTTCTTTGACGCTGGATGACGAGGCCACAGACTATGTTTTTTTTTTTCCCTTACCCTCTCCCCCATGTAATTTAGTGTTTTTCCCCCTTTTCTGTTTTTATGAGACCCCCCCACCTGGGGATGTTTTTGCCCCGAACCCCTGATTTTTTTTCTGCGACTCCTATGCGAACTCTCTTGACGCCCTGCTGTACTCTGATGACTTTTATTTTCAGTATCGTATGCTGTTTACCCGATGACTTGTTTAAGCCCTGCGCAGCCATTTACGCTTTTTAAAGTCCTGTTTTGTGACTGTGAAATTCAGAAATAAAGAATTTTTAAAAAAAACTTTGGATCCCTGAATAATTCTACATGGGAAAATGAATTAATAAAGGAGCAGAAATAATATTTTTTCCACTACTTTTCACCTTTTGAAGCAGTGAATAGTCATTAATGCCCATAAAGGATGTCCCAATCCTATGTCTATATGCCATGTTAATATGTTTTAACTAAAAAATAACAGTTAACGAGCAATGGAATAATTTATGATCTTTAACATAAATAATATAAGGTTTATGCATTTTTTTTTAGAAAGGATTTTTAGCAGGAAGGATACATTGAGATTTCTCTCGTTCATTTGTCACTGATTGGATTAGATCAATGTATATGGGAAATTTTATTGGCTATAAAGTAGCACCAGTGACCTTTGTAAGTTTCTTATCATGAACTGTTCATGTAAATCTTTAACAGGACGTTTCCTCCAATCCGCTGCTTTCCCTCCCTCCTCCCCCTCTTTGTCCTGTATGGTTATACAGTATATCGGCTTTTTATGGAGACCATATAACACGAACACGTAATAAAATGGAAAGTGAACTCACGGAGGTTTCACTGCGTTTGGCTTTTCATACAACATTCTGAAAAGGGAAATAGAATTCGGTTAAATAAAGTCACTTTACTACGTTAAGTTTGATAGAGCAGTGTTTGCTTAGATGGTTATAAAGGTTAAAGTTTGCACAAACAACAGCACATCGTCAGGATGACTAGACCTCCATGGTCCCGTGTCACAGTTTGTTTCTTTATATATACAGTCAGGTCCAGAAATATTGGAACATCGACACAATTCTAACATATTTGGCTCTATACACCACCACAATGGAGTTGGAATGAAACAAACACAATGTGCTTTAACGGCAGACTGTCGGCTTTAATTTGAGTGTATGTACATCCAACTCAGGTGAACGGTGTAGGACTTACAGCAGTTTGCAGACGTGCCTCCCACTTGTTAAGGGACCAAAGGTAATGGGACAATTGGCTTCTCTGCTGTTCCATGGCCAGGTGTGTGATATTCCCTCATTACCCCAATTACAAGGTGCAGATAAAAGGCCCAGAGTTGATTTCAAGGGTGTTATTTGCATTTGGAATCTGTTGCTGTCAACTCTCAATATGAGATCCAAAGAGCTGTCACTATCAGTGAAGCAAGCCATCATTAGGCTGAAGAAACAAAACAAACCCATCAGAGAGAAAGCAAGAACATTAGGCGTGGCCAAAACAACTGTTTGGAACATTCTCAAAAAGAAGGAACGCACCGGTGAGCTCAGCAACACCAAAAGACCCGGGAGACCACGGAAATCAACTGTGGTGGGTGAATGAAGAATTCTTTCCCTGGTGAAGAAAACACCCTTCACAACAGGTGGCCAGATCAAGAACACTCTCCAGGAGGTAGGTGTATGTGTGTCAAAGTCAACAATCAAGAGAAGACTTCACCAGAGTGAATACAGAGGGTTCACCAAAAGATGTAAACCATTGGTGAGCCTCAAAAACAGGAAGGTCAGATTAGAGTTTGCCAAACAACACCTAACAAAGCCTTCACAGTTCTGGAACAAGATCCTATGGACAGATGAGACCAAGATCAACTTGTACCAGAGTGATGGGAAGAGAAGAGTATGGAGAAGGAAAGGAACTGCTCATGATCCTAAGCATACCACCTCATCAATGAAGCATGGTGGTGGTAGTGTCATGGCGTGGGCATGTATGGCTGCCAATGGAACTGGTTCTCTTGTATTTATTGATGATGTGACTGCTGACAAAAGCAGCAGGATGAATTCTGAAGTGTTTCGGGCAATATTATCTGCTCACATTGAGCCAAATGCTGCAAAACTCATTGGACGGTGCTTCACGGTGAAGTGAAATCAGGCTGAAAGATGGTTGCTATTATGAGCCAGGCAGCCATCTTGTTCAGAATATTGGTTCACCAGTAAATAGAATAGATTTTATTAGATGTGAAAGACGAAGCTTACATAGAATTCAAAGAATGTGTGGTAGATTAGGGACTAGCAATAAAACCAGGCAGAATCCGGCCGGTTCTTGGCACGGAGAGACAGGAAGATAAATGAATGGGGCAAAGTGAGACGAGCAGAGAAACAAAGAGATTGTAGAAAGAAAACCAGGCCCCAAGCTATCTCAATAAACACAGCCTATAGGGAGTGCGGCGCTGCCCTGAGAAAGACAGCACAACAAATCACAGACTGTCAAACTAACATGAAGTATATCAATTTATAGTTAAATGTGGAATTTCTTTGTACTAACGATGGGAGGTTGGAATAAAGGGTGGGGTGGGGTAGAATAAAGTGTCATTGGGAGGTGGGCTAATTGGGATGTACCTAATTACGTATTTTTGGGTATAAGATCCCTTGCACGGGTGAAAGGGGGGGCTCACTCTTTGCGATTCAATCCTGTGTGAGCACTTGTGTGACGACACAATAAAGTTTGCCTTTCCTGAAGAGACTCGTGTTTAGACAATCCTTGCTTGTGTCTGGTCCGGCGCCGTCTTGAAAGTGAATCTATTTTTATCTGCCTACATTTTTGGGGGCCTCGTGAGCCGGGATAACGGGCCCTTTGCCAGGACACAGGCAACGGCTGCTGAACACTGTGGCAGATTGACTGCAGGTGCAAGAATCCCGATGGTTGGGTGTCCGTTGAAGGTGAGCTGACATCTGCAGGCGCCAAGCAGGATTTCCTGTTCAGTGGACCTCGTCTCGTCCCAAACGGACCCCTGGCCCGGGAACTGGGACACCACTGAGTCTGAGGAAACAGCAAGCAGCGCCGGCGATAGGTAACGTGTCTTCTGTGTTTTGTATGTCTAAAGGAGATACCGGTATCTAAGGGAAACGTCCGACTGAGATAGACGGATAAGGGGATGCGATGGCCACCATCCCATTGGCATATCTAGCCCGCCGCTGATAGCACATACATTGCTAAGGAGCCAGAGTGGCTAGCGCGTGTCTGGATTCGGGGGAATTGAATGCCAATCAAACGGTAGTTCTGTAAGAGAGGGAGAAGGTAGCCACGTGGAGTTGCATAAGTCATTAGTCAGTGTTTGTAAATAGAGCTTCGCCACGTGGGTAAAAGGGAAAGGAGGAGGGATTTTCTGTGACTGGGCTGAGAGCCTGAGTCGGTGCTAGTGTGCACGTCGTGTAGTGAAGAGGGCTCATATTGGAGCCAGCGGTAGCTGCAGAGATAGTGGTGCCGGGTGGGTGAGATTACCCATAAGGCAATTTGGAATTGCAGACGGGAGTATAGATATAGAACGGGGTGCACATAGTCACACGCAGTCAAGAGTTAGAGTTCAAATTACGGGGTATAAGGAGCCACAGAGGAGGGACTGAGCACCCTCGGCTAGTAGAAAGAGTTGAAGTGTCTATGTTCTGTTATGTGATGAAAGCATCTGATACGGTATGTGTTGTGAATGAATTGACTCGAGTGCTGTGAGTGAACGTGCGCCTACTCGCTCCGCGAGGAAGCAAATACGAGTTTTGACTCCGAACGTACGTTTCCGGCTCAGGCGACTGCAGACGGCTACTGAAGGGGGAAGCGCCTCAGACACGGATGAATTGTTGGCTGAAGTATCAGACTGTAGATTTTAACTGTTGTTGAAATAATATATCTGTATTGCAAAGAGTACTGTTTTCAAGAGTAATAATGGGTAACAGGTCATCTAAGCCCAAGAAGGTGAAGGAGGGTGAGACGCCCCTAGAATATATGGTGCGGAATTTCGAGGCGCTATTTAAAACGCATGACTATGGTGTAGAATTGACAAAAGAGAAGTTAAAAGTAATGTGTACAGTTGTATGGCCACTAGTAGTTCCAGAATGGCCAGAGCAGGGGTCAATGGACCCGGAACTAATACAGAGAGTGTATTCCCAAGTCACCGGGCAATGCGGACATCCTGAGCAGTATCTATATATAGATATATAAAAGTACTGTGTAAAAGATAAAAAAAAAACAGACCGGTGTTAGTAGAACAGCCGGAGGAGATTGATTCCCTGCCCCCGCCCTATCTATTATATTATGGGGCAGCTAGAGAAGATTTATGTGTCACGGTTGCGAAGGCGGGCGGCTGCTACTGCCCTGCCGGCTTCCACCACTCTAGCGGGCGGAATTGTAGAAGAAAATGAGGGGGCAGTGGGTGGAGAGTGGTGGAGATAGAGAGGCTCCACTAGGAAAGATTGAGATGCCCGATGGGAGCATATATAAATTAATATCTCACAGAGTGAGATGATCGGTGGATCGGATGGTGGTCTAGAAGGTTTTGAGAAAAAAAAAAAAGAGGATGATTGCGGTGCTGTATGGCTTGTGTGTGTGATTCGGACTGATTTTGTCTGATTGTGTTTATAATTGATCTATTAAACTGTTCAATTAAAAGTAAAATGTGATAAGTAATTAATTTAGAGTGTGAAATGACTGAGAGGTAGTGAGAGTCTCTGTGCTGGTCTCTTCCCTCCCTCCTGTCTGACACACTGTCTGCACGGAGAGGGGGGAGAGGGAGGGAGTCAGTTTGTTTTTTTTTGCTCTCTGATAGCTGGAAAGAATAACCCTTTGTGTATCTGTGCAGCGAATTCAAGGTAAAGAGAAATAGAGAAGAAGGATTACTATGCTTAGCTAATTTTAATGTGTGTTACAATAGAATATTTGTCTGAAGTCTGTTGAGTGCAAGATATATGTTTATATTTTGTGTTGATATTATTCCGAAAGTTTTAGTTTTGTTCAGAGCTAGAATTAAATAAAAAAAAAAGGGGAGTCCTGGTTTTTATATTGTTACATATAAACAATAATAAGTACGTAATAATATACAATATTGTCTACCAAAATATAAAATTTATTAACAAATTAAATTGAAATATATGATACGGTTAGAAAATTAATATTAAACGAAATAATTAAAGTAGTTTTTCTTTACTGTTTTTAAAAGGTATGTTTTTGTTTGATTTTTGATGGAATGGTTATTTTATTGTTATGAGATGTTTGGAGTGGTCTTATGACAATGGAATGATTTTTTTTTTTTCGATGTGGTATTAAGAGTCTGTTTTGGGCTACGGGAAAAGATCTCTGAGAATATTGTTTATACAATGTGTATATGTATATGCCCGAATGTCCCATCCAGCTCCTGGGGCGGGATATCCTTTGCAAATTGCAAGCCCAAATTTCGTTCCTTCCCGGGGGTCACGCTCAATTAGACCTGCCCGAGAGTGGCAGCTCTGCTCGGCAGCATAATCCAGCCAGCCAGCCAGCACCCCCAGTCTGTGAAAATCGCAGTTATTATGCCAAGGGAGAAAGAATAGCGTACAGCACCTACTCTGCCAGCTGTCCCCGCACACACTACTCCTTGGAATTCCTGAGGTGTGGGTGGAGGAAAACCCACCCAGATTAGTTGAATTAAAGCCTGGCGCAACACCTGTGGCCCTAAGACAATATCATATCCCACAGAAAGCCAAGCAGAATATACAGATTCATTTACAGAGACTTAAAGATCACGGTATATTAAAATTCTGCGTGTCACCATGGAACACACCCCTATTGCCAGTCTTGAAAGAGGGGACACAAGAGTATCGCCCTGTCCAAGATTTACGAGCTGTCAACGAGGCCACAGTAACACTACACCCTGTGGTTCCTAATCTATACAATTTGCTGGCATTAATTCCCGGAGATACAAAATATTACACAGTGCTTGATTTAAAAGACGCTTTCTTTTGCATCCGCCTGGCTCCAGCAAGCCAGCCCCTTTTTGCATTTCAGTGGGAAGAGTCTACCACGGGGGCGCGCCATCAAATGACGTGGACGCGCCTCCCTCAAGGTTTCAAAAATTCGCCCACGATTTTCGGGTGCGCGCTTAGCCAAGATCTCCTCGCCTTCAACGCTCAGCCAGACAAAGTAGTGTTACTCCAATATGTTGATGATTTATTACTGGCTTCCCCCACAGAAAAAGACTGTTTATCCGCTACAAAAGCCCTGCTACATCTGCTAAGCCAAGCAGGTTACAGAGTTTCTAAAAAGAAAGCACAAATATGCAAACAAAGTGTAAAATACCTAGGATTCCAGTTAACAGGTACCAAACGTGCACTGGGGGGAAAGAAAAGAAGAGCAGTGTGCCGCATACCCCAACCAAAGACCAGGAGACAAGTCCGTGAGTTCCTGGGAGCTGCAGGCTTCTGCCGCCTGTGGATCCCCAACTTCGCAGATATTGCCAAGCCGCTTCATCAAGCCACGAAGGGGGGAACAAGACCCCTTCCATTGGGAAGAAGAGCAAACAGCAGCGTTCCAGAAATTAAAGACTCTGCTGATGGAAGCTCCTGCGCTGGGCCTGCCAGATCACAGCAAGCCCTTCCAGCTGTTCGTGCATGAACATAATCAAACAGCAACGGGAGTATTGGTCCAGACCTTTGGCTCATGGCTGAGGCCTGTGGCCTACCTCTCCAAGCAACTCGACCCTGTGGCCTGCGGCCTACCTCTATGCCTTAAAGCAGTGGCTGCCACCGCAATGCTGATGGCAGAAGCAGACAAGTTGTCCCTTGGACAAGTTCTTCATGTCAAGGTGCCCCACGCTGTCAAGGCCCTGCTGGATGTGAAGGGAGGTTACTGGTTCAGTAACAGCCGGATGACGAAGTACCAAGCCATGATGTGTGAAAACCCACGTGTTCATTTGGACCTCATCGCTACCCTGAATCCTGCTACTTTACTGCCTGACTGTGAAGAGGATCCAGATCATGAATGCCTCCAAGTTATGGAAGAAGTGTTCAGTAGCAGGCCAGATTTGAAAGACGTACCCCTAGACAAATACGATCTACAGCTATTCACTGATGGTAGCAGCTACATGGATGATGGGAAGAAAGTCTCCGGCTATGCAGTAGTCTCAACAGAAGAAGTCATCGAAGCAAAGCCACTGCCAGGCCATACATCTGCACAATTGGCTGAAATAACAGCTTTAACCAGAGCCCTTGAAATTTCTGAAGGCAAAAGAGTAAATATCTACACGGATTCCAAGTACGCCTTCATGACAGTCCATGCACATGGTGCACTCTACAAAGAGAGAGGCCTACTTACGTCTTCAGGACAACAAATCAAATATGCAGCTGAAATCGCGGCCCTCCTGGAAGCAGTATGGAAACCAAGTGCTGTCAGCATCATGCACTGCCGTGGCCACCAAAAAGGCCATGATGAAATTCCTAAAGGTAACAGACGCGCAGACCAGGCCGCAAAAGCAGCTGCAAAACCGCCACCGCCAACAGAAGATCAAGCTAAAGTACTGATCTGCAAGCAAGAACCTCAACCCTCTATGCCAAATTACGAGTTCTACATGAATTTGAGAAAGTTTGAACCCCACGGCGAGTTTATTGAAATAATACTGCACAAATGGCAAGATGATTATGAACTGTTAGAACTCAATCACGATTACATCCAATGGCTTTTCCCAACTCGGACAAAAGGCCGAAATTTCTACTCTACTCCTCTGAATCCGCAAGAAACACGCCTAATGGTTAACACCTCAGAAGTTCAGCAAAGACTGCGCAGAGCCTACAAAATGATGCTGAAATTCTTCGGCGTAAAAATAGTGGGGGAGGAGGAAGACAAAGAAACAACTGAAGTTGAACGAGCAGAAAATTTCGCGTCACGTTTTGAAAATTTGACAACCAATCCTCACAATAATCTACGAATCACACGAATACTGCACAGTCTGGGAGAATTGGGAGCAGAAGAATATCAAGTCCCACTGGTGAGGTTCTTCCTCAAGGAGATCCTTATCAAGAACAGACTGCTGAGAATGAAGAAAAGTGCAATGAACTTTTTCATACCAGCAGTAAGAGATTCACAAGACAGACAAGATTTGTTATTTTTCGCATGGCGATACTATTTGCCAAAAGAAGAATTCATCTGGGGAAATCATGGAGAATTGGCACGATACAAACCAAAACCAGTGGTGGCTGCACTCCTACCGGCGCCACTGAGCGAATGGACACCTGTGTACTCAGAGAAAGAAAAGAAGTGGCTGACAGAAGAACCCGGAGGGTATGGAGAAGATGGATGGTTCCAGATGGAGAATGGACGAATAGTTCTACCAGCAACACTGGCTCCTGAAATCGTAAGAGCACTTCACGCAAGTACCCATGGAGGGAGAGAAATGATGGAGCAACAGTTGGAGCCACATTTCTATGTACCAGGATTGTCAGCAATCTGCAAAGCAACAGCTCAGCAGTGTGTAACATGTGCCAAAAAAAACAACCCGAGAACAGGACCATCTCAACCCCCAGGGAAACAGCCAATCGGGCTATCCCCAATGGCATCATTACAAATAGACTTTACAGTGTTACCACCCTGCAAAGGATACAAATATTTACTAGTAATGGTGTGCACTTTGACAGGATGGGTAGAAGCCTTCCCAACGAGAACTGAAAAGACTACAGAAGTGGTAAAGAGCCTGATGAAAGAATAATACCACGTTACGGACTTCCACTTGAAATAGGGTCGGACAATGGCCCTGCATTTATCCAGAACTGTTTGCAACAACTTGCCCGGCTACTGGGCATCACCTGGAAGCTACATACCGCCTACAGGCCCCAAAGTTCGGGAAAAGTTGAAAGAATGAACCGTACCCTAAAGACTTTGATGTCCAAACTGTGCCAAGAGACGTCACTGAGCTGGTTGGACTTGCTGCCGATAGTCCTTTAGCACATTAGGTGCAGACCAACCCCCCAATTGAAGCTAAGTCCGTACGAACTTATGTTTGGACGGCCAACCTCTCTGATTAATGGACTAAGGGGGGACTTTCGGGCATTGGGAGAAACTAAACTAAATGATCAGGTAGTAATGCTGGGTAAATCAATGCAGAAATTAAATACTTGGGTGGGGGATAATATACCGTATTTTCTGTATCCTTCACTGCATAAGTATTGTCCAGGTGACTCAGTATGGGTAAAAGAGTGGAAAAATGATCCACTAGGTCCAAAATGGAGAGGTCCTTATCTTGTCCTGTTATCAACCCCTACAGCAGTAAAGGTTGCCGAGGTGGTCCCGTGGATACATCACTCCAGAGTAAAAGCAGCTGCAGCCAGTCCTGAACCAGCATGGAAGGTCGTTACCAACGAGACCAACCCGCTGAGGCTGAAGCTGACAAAGACCACAGCCATGAGCACCTAAATGATCCTAACCCAGATAATACAGAGGATCAACAAGTGGGTGTTTTGATGGGCACAGGTCCTGACCACCCGCCAACGGGGGATACCCACAGGGTGCTTTTTAGGGGCCCGGCCCCCAAAAATGTTTATCCAGAAATGTTCTTTACTTTTGAAATTCCGGTGGGGAGGGATTGGGTTTATGTGACTGTGAAAAGAATTGCCCAAGGAATCCTGACATTCGGGGCATTTGTGGTGCTGATTTTATATTTTGCTAATCTGATTTATGGGCTCTCACGTGGAGCATAGCCCAATTGTACAGGCAACGTGGGGAAAGTGGATATTTCCCATATCTGGAATGGTACGCACCCGGTGATGGAGAACCGTACCATGTGGAGACAAAAACGAGAAGTCTCATCCGAGATATTGCCAAGAGGACATTTACTTGTGCAATTTAAATATGACTATGCTAAGAAATCTGGGCAGAAAGCATGTTGGGTGTGCAGCAGAATGCACCCAGAGACAATTCATATCCCATTTGCTTCTGTTCCTATGAATCTGAGTAGGTTTGTATCAGGGAATATCACAATACACTCTTTTCGGCCACCCAGAGAACAACCAGAAATGTACGAGGCCGGATACCCCATAATAGGGTACATATACCCCCCAGAGTGGTGTTTCCAAATAGGACCAGATAGGGACACACATAAAAAGGAAGGGTGTTATTCAAGCAAATTCAATTGGACATCATACATATACACAATTGACACAAAGGAACAATCAAATTTCCTATACATACAGTGCAGAAAACTCACGAGTGAGCAAGAAGAAGTGATTGCAAGCGAGTCCGGAGGGACTCAGAGTGTGCTGGAGACAACGAGACGAATGAGGCGAATGATGTTGGAATTAGCAAAGGGACACTACACCTATCACCATTCATGTTAGAAGAGGGATACCAGGTGTGTTGTGGGAGAGTGTGTTACACATGGGTTCCACCAACAATAACGGGAATGTGTTATTTGGCTAAGCTGGTCCCAATCCAGAGACTAAGGGGAGAAGACACAAACACAGACACAGAACTGCACCCTAGGTACCCACTGGTGTTTGAGAGACCAAAGAGAGAATTGTTTGCGAAGATGGATCGAATATGGACAT
Source organism: Leptobrachium leishanense (assembly GCA_009667805.1). NCBI lineage: Eukaryota > Metazoa > Chordata > Amphibia > Anura > Megophryidae > Leptobrachium > Leptobrachium leishanense. The sequence goes on from CM019071.1 coordinate 137,726,534, forward strand.
GGTTGCCTGCATGGACTGGATGGGGAGGAGAGATGATGAGGAGATTGAATAGCTATGTCAATCTGATGGATGAGATTCTGAATAGAACCAGTATGGATATCCAGCTGCTGAATCTGGAAATGCGTGAGTTACGAAAGGTGCAGATGATACATGATATGTTTCAGAATAGTGGAGTGTAATGGCTACAAGTGCCAGGAAAAGATCCTGACACTTGAGCCAAGGGGGGAATGAAGTGAAATCAGGCTGAAAGATGGTTGCTATTATGAGCCAGGCAGCCATCTTGTTCAGAATATTGGTTCACCAGTAAATAGAATAGATTTTATTAGATGTGAAAGACGAAGCTTACATAGAATTCAAAGAATGTGTGGTAGATTAGGGACTAGCAATAAAACCAGGCAGAATCCGGCCGGTTCTTGGCACAGAGAGACAGGAAGATAAATTAATGGGGCAAGGTCACTGAGACGAGCAGAGAAACAAAGAGATTGTAGAAAGAAAACCAGGCCCCAAGCTATCTCAATAAACACAGCCTATAGGGAGTGCGGCGCTGCCCTGAGAAAGACAGCACAACAAATCACAGACTGTCAAACTAACATGAAGTGTATCAATTTATAGTTAAATGTGGAATTTCTTTGTACTAACGATGGGAGGTATTAACCCACGTGGGGTGGAATAAAGTGTCATTGGGAGGTGGGCTAATTGGGATGTACCTAATTACGTATTTTTGGGTATAAGATCCCTTGCACGGGTGAAAGGGGGGGCTCACTCTTTGCGATTCAATCCTGTGTGAGCACTTGTGTGACGACACAATAAAGTTTGCCTTTCCTGAAGAGACTCGTGTTTAGACAATCCTTGCTTGTGTCTGGTCCGGCGCCGTCTTGAAAGTGAATCTATTTTTATCCGCCTACAACGGTGCAGGTGGACAATGACCCAAAGCATACTGCAAAAAGCAACCAAAGAGTTTTTGAAGGGACAGAAGTGGAATGTTATGCAATGGCCAAGTCAATCACCTGACCTGAATCCCATTGAGCATGCATTTCACTTGCTGAAGACAAAACTGAAGGGAAAATGCCCCAAGAACAAGCAGGAACTGAAGACAGTTGCAGTAGAGGCCTCGCAGAGCATCACCAGTAGACATGTGCATTCGTTTTAGTACTAAAACGATTTAGTCCGAATTTTGGGATAATTTAGTTTTAGTATGACTCAAGAGAAACGAAACTGCTCAGTACAAAAAACGAAAGAAACTAAAATAAAATGCATTAAATTTTAGTTTCAGTCCTATTGGTGATATTATATTGATGAGTGAAGGAGACCAGCAATGAAGAGCGCAACATCGCAACATCCGAAGTTCTGCACCCTCCATATGCCAATGCAGGAGGATGTTCTATACAGAGAGGGACATTAATTCAGGAGGATGTTCTATATATTATACAGAGAGGGGTATTAATTAATGCAGGTGGATGTTGTATACATTATACAGAGAGGGGTATTAATTAATGCAGGAGGATGTTCTAAACATTATACAGAGAGGAGCCTTTTTTTTTAGCCCTTTAAATCCAGTGGCTGTGAGCGCTGAGATCGGCTGCTTGTTACATTATCTCTCAGAACAATGTATCAGGCTCAGCTGTTACAGTAACTGACTGCTGCTCATCACAGCGCTCAGAGTTTCAGTAAAACAAGGAAATAATATTGTTCTAACGTCTTTATATATAAAAATATTATTTACTAGTTTTACTGAAACTCTGAGCGCTGTGATGAGCAGCAGTCAGTTACTGTAACAGCTTTGCCTGACACTGGGCAGTATTACAATGTTGGAGCTAACTTAACCAGAGCTGTTGTAACTGAAAACCTCCATAGGCTATAATAGCTCTCGGAAGTTTACAACAGCTCTGGTTAAGTTAGCACCAGCTATATAATATGGCCCACATTGTGCTGAGAGTGAGAGATACTGTAACAAGCAGCGATCTCAGCCCTCTGAGGAGCCAGTACAATTGTAATTGTATCCACTGGTTTTCGGATGAATGAAATTAGTTTTCATACTAAAGAACTGAAAACGAATTTCTTTAGCAACTAAATAAATTGCATTTTAGTACTAATGCATTAGTTCAAAACGAAATTTTGTGCTGTGCACATGTCTAATCACCAGGGATGAAACCCAGCGTCTGGTGATGTCTATGCATTCCAGACTTCAGGCTGTGATTGACTGCAAAGGATTTGCAACCAAGTATTAAGAAGGGAAAGTTTGATTTATGATTATTATTCTGTCCCATTACTTTTGGTCCCTTAACAAGTGGGAGGCACATCTGCAAACTGCTGTAAGTCCTACACCGTTCACCTGAGTTGGATGTACATACCCTCAAATTAAAGCTGACAGTCTGCAGTTAAAGCTCATTGTGTTTGTTTCATTCCAACTACATTGTGGTGGTGTATAGAGCCAAAGATGTTAGAATTGTGTCGATGTTCCAATATTTCTGGACCTGACTGTATATATGTATATACATACCTTGATAAAGACCACTTTTGAAACGTCTGTGTTTCACTCATATGGATTTTTATACCCACATATACCTCTTAATACGTGGTTATACATACCTATATCCACATAAAAACAAATATACATATCTATTATTATTATTGTCATTATTTATATAGCACCAACAGTTTCTGCATTGCTTTACAATGACCAAGGGAACAAGATAGAGATAAACAGACATAGGATGGATACAAGAGGTGTAGAGGGCCCTGCGCATCACAGTTTACATATACCGTACCTCTTATACGTGGTTATACTTACATATATCCACATATCCCAGTTCTCCATGTAAAGCAATGCCTCCTGTGCTATGGCGTCCGCAAACAGCATTATTTTTGGGACACTGACGCCGACACTCATCGCTCACTCACATTCGTTATTGTATTACCTTATAATTCCTATGGTAAAGGAATAAGCTGATCCCGGCGTAACATTTATTGCAGACCTCTCTTTGTTCCTGGGAATCATAAGACTGGGGCCACACGAGCGTGATAAGTACGTCTGTCGTAACGGACATACTTTTGAATGGACGTAATTGTCGACGCCACATGACGCACGTGAATTTTGACGTTGAAGATAAAAAAAATTGAGAAATCTGGAAGCCGAAGAAACCAACGCGTTTTGCAGTCTCAGATCCTACAAAACTGACGGACGTCAAATGAGGCTCGTCTCATGTCATGTACTCCCGCCTATTGAAAGCATCACACCTGTCTCTAAGAGCATCCTAGAGTTTCGACACTGACCAAAAATCTGTGTTCATTCTCATGTGTGTGTGTGAAAAAGTGCGTACGTACATTGAGTTATTCCCTATATCATCCATCATAATTCTATGACGGACATCACGACACGTGTTTCAACGGACGCATTTATGTGCTCGTCTGACCCCAGTCTAAATAAAAAAGACAAGTGCTGCCATAATACCTTTGAAGCTTCACTTCTTTTAAGTCGTGCAGGAGGGATGCCTTGTTGGGGCTGCAGTTGGAGAAGAACCAAGGAATGGATTATTACTCACGTACTACACAACACGATCCTTCTTTTCTCTTAGCAGTAGATTAAAATTAGTTACATGAGACCAGAAACACTTTATATATATATATATTATTTTTTTAAGAAAATAAATAGAAATAAATTCATATAACTTGTTCTTACATTTAATTATATTTCTATTATTCATCAGTATTTATATTAAATACCACTAGCAGAGTCGGCTCTATAATTAGGCAAAATAGGTGGATGCCCAAGGACTCGTATTTTACGGTGTGCAAAAGCCAGACGCATTTGCACTGACATTCCACACAAATATACTGCTACATTCACATTCTCCAGTCTACCAAGAGTCACATGTCACACAGTTGGCAGAGGATCATGTGATCACTGGAGGCTTGTCCATAGGGGCAAATGGGGCTGTGCCCTCCCATATTTTTTTGTGCAAAATTAGTTAAAACGTTTAAACATATAGGGCCTTATTACATAGATAACGCTAATGTTAGTGTTCACCTGTGTGAGCGTTACCGTTAGCTCTGGTGGTCCTAGTGCAGGCAGACCATATTACAATCCAAATGCTAACGGGTTAAAACCCGGTAGCGATTCGGAACTTGCGCAATTCTGCGCGAGTTTACTGTACTTTGTGCTCCCGATACTTAACATGGAGAGCACAAAGTGTTAATTAGCATTAGGATTACAAAGTCTCCCTCTGTAGATCACTACGCCGACCTGCCAGATTTCGTGTGGTGAGATCCTGCAGGTCATGTGACCAGCAGCGTTAGCCTCAATGGAGGGGATGCTCCAGGCGGCGCTTATCACCACCTTAACCCCTTAATGACAGAAAATATACCCAACATTTGCCGTCATGAGCTAAATACCAATACAATAAATAATAAAATAAATGTTTATTTCACACACTGAAGTTTTTTATACTCAGAGCTATTTAAAATAAAATGGGTGGGATCAGCGTTCAGTTTTTATTTTTAGCAAACAATAATAAAATCACTTTTAGTTTTTTTTATACAGAATAACATTTTAATTATACATCTTGTGGCTAATTTTTGGATTGCACTTGTAATTACTGAATTTATGGCCATTTTATTTGCCTCATTAATAGGAATATGTCTATAAGGTTTATTCCCTATATATGGGATGGTCCACATATTTGGAGGTAGTAGTGCCATATAGACATATTCCTATAAACATTCATTTTTCCAGTCTGGCTCCCCATCAACTTGGAATCTCACCAGCCGCCACTGCATATGATAATGAAATCCATATAGTGGAAATGGAAAGAGCAGCATGGAGGTGCTGCAGCATCACACCAGGGGCCAGAGCTGCCCTGTATTTTTATCTCTCTGTTCATCTATCAGTCTACTGTATCGCGTATCCTGCTGCATGGTGTACTTTATCATTATTACCTTACCCACTTGTTTTTTGTAGTATGAGCCTCTGTGTTTAGTGCAGGGGTGGGAGAGCTTACTAAGGATGCAGACAAGTATATTTCTCTTGTAGTCAGTGTGATGGTTATAAGCTATGTTCTGGTAATATTGGCCATGACATTAATATTTTTATGCAAGCATAATTTGTTCTGAGGGTTCGTTAAAGGGGTTGAATGGTTTTTGTTTCTTCAGCCCTGGTGTGAATAATGGATGTAATTGAGAGATCTGACCAAAGCCATTTGGTCAAACAACAGCCTTAAAGGGGAATCATCCTTTCGATCAGGGAAGGTGTGAATGTCAGAGGTAGTGAATAGATCTGATCAAAGTAACCTTTTTGGCCCAGAGGGGCTCAAAGCACGTTTCATAAGAGATAGGTGTGAAGCTGACCTGACAGGTGTGATTCTCTGAGTTCTCTCAGACAGGATGCTGAAGTATGATTTATTGTGCTAGGTCTATGGAAATCAACACCTAGGCACATGACGTGAATTAAATAATCAAAGGGTATCATAAAAAATTGACTGAGAAGTGTACTGAGCATGCCTGAGAATTGCAAGGCAAGTGGGCGGGCCGCACAGCCTCTGTCCATGAAATCTGAGACCAAGAAGCAGGGTATAAAACACTGACCCAAACTCAAATTTTGCTGTGTTTCCAACCCAGCCTCAGGGGGTAGCTGATTTCCTTTTAGCTTGCTGTTTGTAAGTATAGGTACTGCTTTTAATTCCATTTACTTTTCTGCTTGTGAGTATAACTATTAATTGTAATATCATTTTCTGTATGTGCACTGTGATTCAATCTTTTGTTTTCATCATAATAAATATAATCATTTATTAAGCTCTGCCTTTGTCTGATATAAGAACCACGTTAACGGAAGAGACAGGATTATAATAGCCTTGGGTTTGTTTTTGCCGGACGAACTACCAAAGTGAGTTGTGGTGGAGTCAAGCAGAAGGAAACTAGCAACAAACAGTTCCCAATGTCCTTCTCACTCAGGGTTTGTATGAGTCTCCACAGAGTCTTATCTGTTAGCGGCTTTCAATTATTATATCAAGCCGCAAAAATAGCACCTCACATGTAATAGATTTATAGGTTTGGTAAAAGGGAGCTGCATGGACAAAGGTTTCCATTAGTGGCTCCCTAAGGCCCGACTTTAGTCATTCCCCAATCTAAGTGAACCACATGCCCTGCTTGTGTGTTGGATTTATTATTTTTCTATGACTTCGTTCTATAGCAGTAATGTTGGGAAGGAATGACCACCTAGATGGTGGTGGATTGTCAAGGTACTGTAACTTCAAACGGTATCAAGGTGGCCAGAAGAGTTTGCGGTGCGTAAATGTTTTACATTTTACAGAAAAGGTACTCACATTTCCATCTTGCAGGAGGACAGGAAAGTAGGATGCCACGGAGGGACCTCAATGCTGTACCTGAAATGAAAAATTATATAATAAAAATATTATATTTAAATATATAAATATATTTTATTTAGCTGCATTATTTATCAATTTTGAACTGATGGCCAACAACGAGTAAGGAACCAATAAACTAATATAAAGTGACTTTGTATTATTCATTTCCTTCCCGGATGTATGTTGACTTTGGCCATATACAGCGACATATTAGAATTTACTGTCTAGTGCAATTTATTCACTGTATACACCTAATTATGGAAGCCCAATTTGGCCATTAACGAGTATGGGATTGAGTACCGTTAATTGAGCCAAATGTTTTTTATAGGAAATCGAAATGGAGGATTGCCTGTAACTATAGGGTTACTCACATAGCACTGAAATGTCGTCGTTCCCTGCACTTTGGGCGATCAAGTTTCCCCATCCTGCGGTGAATTCTGCATTCACCGCAGGGTCCCTGGAGTGTGGGGAAAAGCCACCGCAAAGCCACTGAAAGAGAAAAAAAAGCTGCAGAACCGCCAAAATTATCGTTCCGAGTGCGCCAGCTTTTTTTAAAAAAATGTCATCCTATAAAAGGCCACAAACCCGCCGGACAACCGCCGCAAACCCGCCAGAGGCTGACGAGCCACCGCACACAGCGCCAACCAGTCACAGAAGAAAGTCGACAAGCCGCCGGACAGGTAAAGAAAAAAAAAATCACACAACACGATTGAAAGTGTCAAAATTTAAACGCTGTTTACAAAAAACTCCTGAATGAAAATGCCTGGAATTTACATATAAGATCCTATGAATGATAATAAAAAGGGCTGTAAAAAAAACAAAAAACCCTGCTATTTAAAAAAAATCCCAAAAAATCCTGAAAAATGCCTAAAAGATCCTAAAAAAAAAACAATAAGTAAAGAGACTTTTTACTGCAGAATATTATAATAAACGGTTTATTAGATATTGCATTAAAACGGGAATATTTTTGACATTGAAGCCTATGGGATTCGCCTGAATAAACCTGCCGAATGAAAACACCGAACATCAGGGCACTTCTGCAACTTTTCACTGCTGTTCGGTGTCTCTGAATAGATTAACCATTGCTTCCCTATGGCGAATTTATCATTTCACTGCCCTCGAACAGGCACCGTACTTGCTGGCAATTCGCCAAAATTTGGCAAACTGCCTGCTTTCTGAATAGCCGAATGGCCACGAAATGGCACCATATGGGGAAATTCCCTGTTCGGTGCCAGATCAGCTCTTTGTGAATAACCCTGTGTATCTCCCTAGCCGAAAACTACCTGAAGTGGGGTCGAAAAAACTGCCGATTTCAGCGATTGGGATGAATCTGGTGTAGAAAGCATTTGCCATGTGATACATTTTGTAGACACCTTTCCAATTACTCACTGGTCTCTGCTTTCTAAAGTACGCCCGCTGCTGATGCGGAGATGAAGGAAGGGTTGGCAACAATGGACACAGAGTCCAATTTCAACAAGCCAACTGTCACTGGTGCAAAACAATGGCTGTGTGTTGCATGACACTCCTCCCATGCATTAGGTACAGTTACAACCATCACCGGTATAGTCCAAACAAAAGAGTTTATTCAATAAGCTCAGAATTTGCCACCAAATTGAACAGAACGGTGAATTGCACCATACGGTGCAATTTCGTGGCAGTTCATCTATTCACCAAACTATCAATTCAACAAATACTGGCGAATTGACAGCGAAATACGGTTAAGTACGCCGGTGACCTTCGGAGGCAGCGAAATTGTCTCATAGAGAAGTATGGTTAATCTATTCACAGAATGCTGAACTGCACCGAAGTTTCGGTGAATGCCTTGATTTTCAGTGATTCAGTTCGACAGGCTTAAACAGGCGAAACCCATTGGATTCAATGTTAAAACAATATTATCGTTTCTATTTCATTTTTATTCAACCGTTTATTCTTTTCATTTTAAGCAAACTGTATTTTTATTTATTTATTTTTTTGGACCATAGTTTCTGTATTTTTTTAGGTGAAAATTTTGATTCCCAATTATTTTTAAATGTTTTTTTTTTATTCTGCAACAGAACTTTTTATTATTTTTTTATAGGACCTTTTTTATTATTTAGACACATTTTCGTGCATTTATATTGGTTTAAACGCATATTAGAACAATAGTAGAGTCGGTTTTTTGTTGTTGTTTCTTTAGCAATTTGTCGGTCAGTTCGGCGCATGTCGGGAACCCTGCGGTGAATAGTGAATTCACCGTAGGGTCGGCGAATTGGAATCGCCAAAGTGCGCCGAACGAGAAAGCGCCGAAAAGTTCACTGAAATTTTGGTGCTTTCTGACTAACCCCTTAAATAATAGGCTTGTGCACCGATTTTTTTTTCGGTTCGATTCGATTTGTTCGGATGTTTAAAATTTTCGATTCGGCTCGTTTCGACCGATTTCTGTTTCGATTCGGTTCGGTTCGGCTCGTTTTTCGTGTACATTTTTTTTTCGGAATATCAACCATTTTTCGTGTTTTCGGGTCACTTTGCTCGTTTTTTGTATCGACTTTTCGTGATTTTGGAAATTTTCGTTTTTTCGGAACGTCTGTTCTCCTCGTTTCAAAGTGTCTAACTCTATTCGTTTTGACGTAAACTACTATGGTTTACTTTTTTTTATACTTTATATCTTTTTTTATAATAAATTTTTGGTTTGTTTTTCGGATCCGATAATTCATTCCGTCGATACGATAATTCTGGCGATTCTATCGTGTTTTTTTTTTATTAAATAAAGATCCTTTTTTTCTTATGAATATACATTTCACAACTTTATTTAATCATATTAAAATGGTATGAAAGCCAAGGAACAAAAAAAATGAACAAAACGATTTAAAAAACGCTAAACTGACCCGAATGCCACAAGAAACAAGTGATACGCATTTACAAATACAAAATTTACAGAATCAGCGATATAACCGATAATAGTTAAATATACGATTTCCAGAATTACCGAAATGGAACCGAAATCACGAATGCAACCGAAATCATGAATAGAGCAAAAATAAATTTCGATTTGTCACATTTCAAGTCCATTCGAAAAATCCAAAAATTTTTCATTTCGGCTCGGAAAACTTATCGGATCTGTCGGTTTTCGGGTCCGATCCGATTCGGAAATTCGGCCGAATCCGAAGACACGAATCGGGAAATTTCGTGAAAATTCCGAAATTCCAAAACCCGAAACGCACATCCCTATTAAACAAGCATCAGCTTCCAATGTCGCTGTTGAACAAGCAAAACGGTATGAGACATCATAGTAAACAAACAAAAAATAAAACATAAAACTTTATTGAAGTTATTTATTAATCATGTTAACATTTTGCTACTAAAAACATTAAAATTTAATCAAAAGTATTTTAAATATTCAATACTCACCAGGTGAAAGAAAGCGTGAAAATGAGTAACACAATAAAACCGTACAGGCAGCCTCTTTTCTGACAGAACATTTCAACTACAAAAGAGAAATAAAAGACAAGTTATTATTATTATTATTATTATTATATTTATTATTATTATTTTTTAGACGGCACCAACAGTTTCCGCAGCGTTTTACAATAACCAATGGGAACAAGACAAAATTAACACAAACATAGGACCAGAAACAAGTGGTGTAGAGAGCCCTGCTCAGAGTAGTTTACGGTCTAGAGGAGTTGGGGTGGAGGAAGACAAGAGGAGTTTCATTGGTCTTCAGGATCACTAGTGCCATGAGTGGTTCAAGAATGGTGGGAACATGAAAGTGGCATCTATCTTAATGTGGGAGTAGGCGAGGAGAAGGATACGTCGGCACCAGTAATTTATTTATTTATAAAGTATTTTAGCAGGAAGGATACATTGAGATTTCTCTCGTTTTCAAGTATGTCCTGGGTTCAAGAACATTGAAGTGTTACAGAGATACAAAGTAGTAAAATGCAGGGAAATTATCACAAAACAAATATACAGATTAACAGAAAATAAATATGTAGGAAATATAGTCACTATGTTACATGTTTACATGTGCATTCCTTATTGAGGTATGTTAGTAAGAAGCTCTTAAGGGACTTAAGACTGTGGGAAGATTTGATGGCGTCTGGGAGGTTATTCCATAATTGTGGTGCTCTGTAGGAAAATTAGGATCGAGACACTTTCTTTTTGTATTGTGGTATTGCAATTAAGGTGCAGGTCCTGGATCAGAGGTTATAGGATGAGGGAACTGCTGAGGGAAGCAGTCTATTCAGGTAGGGTGGCAGCTTCCCAGAAAAGCTCTTAAACACCAGGTTGGAAAGGTGAAGGGTGCGTCTAGATTCCAGCGATGGCCAGTTTAGTTCTTTTAACATGTCACAATGGTGGGTCATGTAGTTACATTGTAGCACAAAGCGGCAGAATGAGTTATATAATGTAGTAAGTTTATGAAGGTGTGTTTGTGGGGCGGCTGCATACACTACATCTCCGTATTCAATAGCTGGCATAAGCATTTATTGTACAATCTGCTTTCTTACCGCGGGGCTCATGCAGGATTTGTTTCTGTACAGGACACCTAGTTTGGGGTAAATTTTAGATGAAAGTTTTTCAATGTGGGGCCAAAGGATAGATTAGGGTCCAACCACATACCTAAATATTTGAGAGAAGTGACTGTGGTCAGCGTGCCATTTGATTTTGTCCTGACACATAGATGGGGATTTTGCAATTTATGTAGTTTAGGTTTTGTTCCAAAGAGCATCGTTACAGTTTTGTCAGCATTTAGAAAAAGTTTGTTCTCTTTGATCCATTTTTATACCTCTGAATTGTTCTTGCAGCACGGCCTCCAGCTGCGGGAGATTTGGTTTGCTGGTATAGATTAGTGTCGTCTGCATACATGTGTACAGTTGAGGCTTTGCAGACATTGGGCAGATCATTTATGAATATTGTGAATAGCAGGGGGTCGAGTATCGAGCCTTGGGGTACACCGCACGTGACTGGGAGGGGGAGGGAAGTGCTGTCAGAAATGGACACATATTGCGACCGATCAGACACATATGATTGAAACCAGGTTAGTGTGCGATCACCAATACCGGAGTTTACGTTTTTGTAATAAAATGCCATGGTCTACTGTGTCAAAGGCTCCAGTTAGGTTTCCTTGTTCCATGCCAGCCTGGATATCATTGGAAACTTTTAAAAGGGCAGTTGTGGTTGAATGATTTGGATGGAAGCCGGATTGATCTGGGGTTAAATAGTTAAATAGTAATGTGGAACATTAATCTGAAGAGATGGGTTTGAAGGGATATCTTGAATGTCTGAAGATTAGGGGTGAGTCTGATAGGGCGAGGTATGTCATTCCATAGGACCAGAGCTCCATTACTGCATATCCATGAAATTATCCATTTCTGATCAGTAGTTTTCCATTGAATTATTCTGTCTCGGTGCTGTGGTTTGATACAATGGTTTTGTACGATTTATAGTTACTGTAACAAAGGATATTTACAGTGGAGGCTCCTTCCTCCATTGGGACAGTATGGGCAGCGCCCCAACAGTTTTGTTTTGTATGTCCAGGAAAACGCGGCCGACATAAAGAATATAGGCACATGATTAGACGCATACAGACATGACCAGGGCTATTATCTTGTAGATCAGAATCAGTCACTGAGCCTCTTCTGGGGGAGGCAGGCAGTTTTTTTTATCATTTAGCTACTCAAACAAGCAGAGGTCCTGCAAGGGCAATAAATCACTTGTCTTGTCAACTGCTGTGTTTTCTAGTTCCTTTCTATTTTCAGAAACCATAATCCATGCGAGCTAAGACACTTTCTGAACCCATTTTGACCTGGTTGGGGGACTGTAACTTTGGGGGCTTCCAGCCTCTCCAGTGTGCTTGAAGGCAGCATGTCTGATGCTGCTCGCTGACCAACACCCGGTTTAAATAGAGACAGGCGGGGAGGTGGCTGCATGAGGCACGGCTTGAGAGGGGGGCGCGGTCTGGTGAAGGTCTTTAAAAACCCACAGTTCCTTCTAAGCAGTGCCAGATCGTGGTTATCCATACCTGAGCTCCCTGTACCTGAATTCTCTCGTGATTTAACCTGTTATTGACCTCTGCTTTTTTTCTGACCATTCTACCTTCCGTTGCCCTAGGCTATTTTCCTTGTACTACGCTACTGCACTGATATCGACCCGGCTATTCCATTTGACTATTCTATACTCTGTATTCCTGATTCTGGCTCGTCTGACTACCCTCGTGTTGCTGACCTGGTTTTGTATTACGACATTGTCTTTGTTTAACCCTTTCTGTCTAGCTAGTATACTTATACCTGGCCAATGTTTAAGGACCAGACAGTTAGGGATTGTTCTACGGCTACTCTGTTGGTAGCTTTTTGGCTCTGTGGAGTGTTGGGCTTTAAGGGCTGCGTGGTGGGATCTGGGAACCGTGACAGGGACACATTGAAAGGTACCCCACTTATGTCTGTTATCAGTGGACTCAAAAAATAGTTTTTGTTCTCTATGTGCCCTACCCAAATATACCTAAATATATACATGGTGAAAGGATTACATTTCTTTCCCCCTTATCTATCAGGGTTATCCAAAGAGATCCGATTGGCTGGAGAAAGGTAACCGAACGCTGAAAATCAGCATTCGGTTACCTTTCCTGGCCATTCGGCTATCCAGAGAGCAGGCAATACGCCAAATCCTACATGAATTGCCTGCACATACGGTGTCTGTTCGGTGCCTGTTCGAGGCCAGTGAAATCCCCAAAGAGAAGCACTGCTTCGTCTATTCAGAGATCACAAACCAGCAGTGAAAGTTCCCAAAATGCCCTGCCATTCGGTGGTTTAATTCGGTAGGTTTATTCAGGCGAATCCCATAGGCTTCAATGTTAAAAATATTCCCGTTTTAATTCAATATCTAGTAAACCGTTCATTATAAAATTCTGCAGTAAAGAGTCTCTTTATTTATAGATTTTTTAGGATATTTTAAGCATTTTTCTGGATTTGAATTTTTTTTTTAAAAAATTTTTTTTAAAGTTTACTTATTTTTTCTGTATCAGCCCTTTTTATTATCATTCATTGGATTATATGTAAATTTCAGACTTTTTCGTTCAGTAGTTTCTTTGCAAACCGCGTTTCACTTTTCAAATATTCAAGCAAACTGTTTTGCTAATTTATTCACTTCACTCGTCTGTGGTGTCGGCTTTTTCCGGCGGCTGCGCTGCATGTGATCGGCTCCTGCTCGGGTTTTTCCGTGGTTTTCAGCAGGTTAATCCAGATGTTTTTGTGGGTTTTCGGCGTGCGTTCGACGGGTTTTGTGGTTCGTTTTCGGCGGGTTTGCGGCGACCTTTCCCTGCAATTCGGGAACCCTGTGGTGCTTGCTGAATACACCGCAGGGTCGCCGAAATGGGATCGGCAAAAGGAACCGAATTGAAGAGAACGAAAAGTCACCGAACGTGCGGTGACTTTTCGATTCTCTTTGAATTACCCTGAGTGTTTTGGATGTGTACGTGCAGAGTTGGCTAGAAATTGAAGTAGGCTTGGCTAAGCTAAAGGGACACCACTTACATAAGCTGTAACCTGATTTCTTGTGCATTATGAACAAAACCATCTTATAAAACACATTATAAAACACATGCTGCTTTTTTTTCTTTTTTTTATCTAATTGCATGTAAAAAGGAAAAAAATAAAATTAGGTTTTTTTTGTATCTCCTGATTCCATTTTGTGGATTTTTTCCATGATGCAGTATTTACCAAAATATTATGGAGAGCTTTTAACGAAGGGTGGTTGAAAGGTGGGTACTGGCGCTTGCACTGACAGATAGCTGTGGCTGTTATTCAAAGAGCAAGTTTGATTGCAGAAAATGATTTCATGGCCCTTATGAAAGTGGCACCAAACTTTAAGCAGCCGGTGAATTAGGGGGACACCGGTTCCCCCCTCCTCGAACTCCTGTCAGCAGTAGTCGAGAGCGATGGTCTCCGTCGAAACCCCCAACAATGAAGAAAATAGTTGGGAATATAGAACTTAATTTATTGGTAAATAAGGCAGGATACAGATACACCACAAACGCGTTTCGCTGGATGCAGCTTCATCAGTGGGTATATTTGTATACACACATACACACCAATTTTATTTCATGTGTCTAATGATATCGTTCTTTACCACTAGGGGTCACCATTTCTCGTCTCTTTCATTAGATCAACCTCAAGTGACGTTTAAAAGGCCAAATTTTCTCCTTTATATAATAATCTTAATAGATATTTGTTTATTTAAACACTTACGGCCGTATCACAATCTTGTGCGCAAAGCGTTGAACGTTAAGGCGGCACGTAAATTAACGCTGGTATTACAATCCGCGGGCATTTTTTCATCCGTCCAAAAATTGCGCGCGTAAAACGGATGCGCAAAAACGCGCGCGCATTAACGTTGTGCGCAGATATCGGTGTGCGGACTGTTTTTTTCACGCGATTCAGCCAATCAGAATTAAGAACCACAATTGGACACATAGGACGCGCGACGTACAGTAAGCTCGCGCAGGTTCACCCACAGTAGACGTATACGCGCATTTGTTGCGCTGACATTGTAATACGACGTTTAGCGCAAAGGGTTTTACCCCTCGCGTTAATGCGTTTTTGCGCGGGCGCAAACGTATGCGCAAAGAATGTAATAGGGCCCTTATTATTTAAACACTTAATCCAATATTCACCTAGCATTTACAATCATTGTGTATTCTAAGGACTAAATTACAACGTGCACTATTATTCATTAATTGACCACTTGTATTTTAATTTGGCACTTTGAGTAAAGTCCTGCCCAACCTATGACAGGACACACTGTCCATATATTTTCCGCACATTAACTGACAGTAATCTTCAGCTCAGAATCTATGTTAACACTTAAACATTGCGATTTGCACAAAATACTCATACTCATATCACATTGACTTGACCACGCTTTTATCACGTTCTACTTCATTTCAAGAGACCTTTAGGTGGCGCCTACATTGCACACATTTTTCTTGTTTATGGAGAGTTTAACTTTGTAGCTGTGCTTTAGCTAATCTACAGTATCAGGGTTATCCAAAGAGATTCGAAAAGTCACCGCACGTTCGGTGACTTTTCGTTCTCTTCAATTCGGTTCCTTTTGCCGATTGCATTTCGGTGACCCTGCGGTGTATTCAGCAAACAGCACAGGGTCCCCGAATTGCAGGGAAAAGCTGCCGCAAACCTGACGAATACTAACCGAATGCACGCTGAAAACAAGCAAAAACATCTGGATTAACCTTCGAAGAAGCCAAACAGGAGCCGAACAGGAGCCGAATCACACAGAGCCGAAGCAGCTGTGACGTAGAGGAGGCAGTGAATAAATTAGAAAAACCATTTGTATGAATCTGGGAAAAAGAAACGCTGTTTGCAAAGAAACTACTGAGCGAAAATGTCTGAAATTTTCACAGGAGGTCCAGGGAATGATAATAAAGAGGGCTGTTACAAAAAAAATAAGTAAACTGAAAAAAAAAAAAAAAAAAATCGGACTTTTATTTTTTTTTTAAAAAATTCAGAAAAATGCTTAAAGTATCCTAAAAAATCTATAAATAAAGAGACTCTTTACTGCAGAATTTTATAATGAACGGTTTATTAGATATTGAATTAAAACGGGAATATTTTTAACATTGAAGCCTATGGGATTCTCCTGAATTAACTTGCCGAATTAAACCACCGAATGGCAGGGCATTAGGGGAACCTTTCACTGCTGGTTTGTGTTCTCTGAATAGCCGAAGCAGTGCTTTTTATGGGGATTTCACTGCCCTCGAACAGGGACCGAACAGGCACCGTATGTGCAGGCAATTCGCCAGGATTTGGCGAATTGCCTGCTCTCTGGATAACCGAATGGTCAGGAAAGGTAACCGAACACTGATTTTCAGCGTTCGGTTACCTTTCTCAAGCAATTCGAATCTCTTTGGATAACCCTGTATGTCACAGTTAATGAGGTGGAGGCGGGCATGCTTGGATAAGGCTGCGGGGGGTGTATTCTGTTGTCCAGGCTATCTGAGATAAGAGATGTCAGTTAAATGAGATAAAACAGGGAGCTTAAAAGTCTTCTAATCTACCCCCTGGTGATGTACTATAAGTAACATCAGGAAGCATTATTTTACTGAGCGGGTGGTGGATACATGGAACAGTCTTCCAGTTGAAGTGGTAGAGGCCAAAACAGTAATTGAATTTAAGCAAGCATGGGATAGGCATAAGGCGATCCTAAACAAAAGATAAATCCAGGTAAAGTATCCATGTAATTGGGCAGACTAGATGGGCCGAAAGGTTCTTATCTGCCGACATTTTTCTATGTTTCTATGTTTCTATGTCCTTTGAATACAGCCCACACAATACAATGGTGTGAGTTGGTGACTGACCCATTCACTCCATTCTATGGGCAAAGCCACACAGTGAGGAGCAAGTGATGGAAAAATACTGTGGGGGGGGGCAGTTTACAACACAAAATATCCCACAATGGACGCATCCAGTGACACATATAGAGGAAAATATCACACAATGGATGTGCCCAGTGACACATATAAAGGAAAATATCACACAATGGATGCGCCCAGTGACACATATAGAGGAAAATATCACACAATGGATGCACCCAGTGACACATAGAGGAAAATATCACACAATGGATGCACCCAGTGACACATATAGAGGAAAACATCACACAATGGATGCACCCAGTGACACATATAGAGGAAAAGATCACACAATGGATGCACCCAGTGACACATATAGAGGAAAATATCACACAATGGATGCACCCAGTGACACATATAGAGGAAAATATCACACAATGGATGCACCCAGTGACACATATAGAGGAAAATATCACACAATGGATGCACCCAGTGACACATAGAGGAAAACATCACACAATGGATGCACCCAGTGACACATAGAGGAAAATATCACACAATGGATGCACCCAGTGACACATATAGAGAGAAAAACAAAACACATGTAAGATACCAGCAACTGAAAATAAACACAATAAGAACATTGCATTTTTGGTGGTAGTGGCCCTTTAAAAATGCACAACTCTGGCGGAGCTGACTTCCGGTGGGTGCAGTCGCACATTGCAGAGCTCTCCAGCTTTATCAGACTTTATTTGCGGTACACAGCGATTCACCCACGTGAAACTTATACCCCAAACCGACGGAACCTTGCTGGCACGCCACCTTGGCTACAGACTATAGCCCGTGAGTTTTTTGGAGCAGTTGTGGGGAGATTTGTGGCTTGCGGCCTCATTTTGCGGCCTATGCCTGGCAGCCATCTTTGCAGCACTACTATAGCCTCTCAGAGCGCTCCACTTTGCAGAACTGCCTGGGACCCCTCTATAGCTATGGGAAGAAAATCTGGCAAGAAATTCCAGGTATCGGAAAGCCCCCGGCAGAGGGACATCCGTGATTCTTTGGGAGAGAGCCGACAGAAACAGCAGATGGCGCCCGAGCATATCTTTCCCCCACGGCGAGCTCCTCTGAAGACGGGGATCCTTATTGGTCGTAGGCCTCCATCGCTGCACGGGGATTGCCCCGAGACCTGGGGAAAATGAAACGCAAGAAGGACACACCTCGCACCTCAACACTGATGGCAGTAGGTGGCTTGGCTGAATCGTGCGGTGCCGTCCAAGATACTGCGCCCCTCACGGAAGGCGCCATGCAACGTTTACTGGGGGATACAATGGAAGAGATGAGGTCGATGTGGATGGCAGATTTTGCGGCTATGCAGACGGACATGGTGAACGTTAAAGGCCGTTTGTCAGTGGTGGAGACACGCATGGAGGAGACTACGGCGACGCAGACCCTTTTTGCACCACAGGTGGAGGCCTTACAGAGCCAGGTGAAGCAGCTTATCGGAGCGGTGGAGGCAGCAGAAACTCGGCACCGCCGGAAGAATGTGCGAATCAGGGGGATCCCGGAGTCAATTGCTGCCGACGCTCTGTTGGCTTATGTTAATAACTTTGCCTTGCATGTTTTGGGGACCCCAGCGGAGACTTCACCAGTTTTCCGGCACGTTATTCGGCTGCGGAAGGCAGCGACAGCCCCAGCTGAGTCGCCGCGCGATGTACTCGCGATGGCGGTGGAGGAAACAGAGAAACGTCGGCTGATGTCGAGCCCGATAGCGCGAGCCCCGATTTTATATGAGGACATATCATTAACACTTTTTAATGATCTCCCATTTATGACGCTCGTCGCCCGGAGGCAATTCCGTGAGGTGTCTGCATTCTTGAGGAGTAATGGAGTTCGCTACCGTTGGGGGGTTGCGGGTTCAATGTATATTTGCCATGACAATCTGTCGCATTTAGTTACCAACCCCGCAGCGGCCTGGCACTTGTTGCGCTCTTTGGGTCTCCCCTCTCCCCGGGAATCGCCTGCCCCTGCTCGGGGGGATTCCTCGCCTAGCTTATTAGATCCGGGCTAGGTTACTTGAGTGGTCCACGATTTATTTTTGTCCTTCCCCTGGGATGAGGGTTTTTCTACCAGTGACCTCCCTACCTTTTTAATTCCTTTTGGCGGGAGGGTGGATATGTTTCTCTTTTTCTTTTCTGCTTACTGCTGTTTTTCACACCTTTTCCTTTTTTTTTTTTTATATATATTATTATTTTTATGACCTTTTAGTCTGGTACCCATTTGCCGTGGACAGTACGGTTTCTGTTTATATCTGACTTTTGTGCTGACCCTGCGCGGTCTACTGTTGTTTTTGTTTTTTGCCTTGTTGCCTATTGTGACCTGTTAAACCTTTAAAATAAAGAATTAAAATATATTAAAAAAAAATGCACAACTCTATGCAATGCATGAACATACCTCAAGGATATGAGAAAAAAAGTAAGTATCTGGCGCCCCCTAATGGATACAATTGAACAATGCAGTCTATACACAATGTATCTTAGAGTCCATGATATATTTAAATCACAGTTCAAAAGTCAGCAGCAGATTAATCACACACAGATGGTTCACCTCCAACCACCAAAATGATAAATTACAGGAACAAAGTGGTGATAGTCTGCGCTTCTCTCTTTGATCACAATGTTCTTCAGATGGGGAATCTTCTTATCAATTAAGTCACCTTTTCTTATGTAGTCATCAACCCTCGAAATATAAAGGGATAATGGCAAACATAGTGTAATCTGTATAACACATCTGAGTCCCCCCAGGATTTATGCAATAGTTCAACTCACATTTGGAGGTGTCATAAATCAGACACTAGATGTATTGTGCAGCCGATATTTTTAGGAGATATCGGACTCCCCTCTTTCACCTCCGTATGATGATATTCCTCCAAGGAAGAAAATAAGGTTGCAGGATCTCCGATGAAAGTATAAAAACTTTTTATTCCATAAAATAATTAAAACAATTAATAAAAATAAACGCCAATACGCATTATTTCGCGATCAAATCGCTTCATCAGTTGGCATACATTCATTGATTTGTATGCCAACTGATGAAGCGATTTGATCGCGAAACACGTATTGGCGTTTATTTTTATTAATTGTTTTAATTATTTTATGGAATAAAAAGTTTTTATACTTTCATCGGAGATCCTGCAACCTTATTTTCTTTCTTGGAGGAATATCATCATACGGAGGTGAAAGAGGGGAGTCCGATATCTCCTAAAAATATCGGCTGCACAATACAACTAGTGTCTGATTTATGACACCTCCAAATGTGAGTTGAACTATTGCATAAATCCTGGGGGGACTCAGATGTGTTATACAGATTACACTATGTTTGCCATTATCCCTTTATATTTCGAGGGTTGATGACTACATAAGAAAAGGTGACTTAATTGATAAGAAGATTCCCCATCTGAAGAACATTGTGATCAAAGAGAGAAGCGCAGACTATCACCACTTTTTTCCTGTCATACCTCAAGGATATGTGCCTGAAACCCTATTGGCTAGTTAAGTTTCATTTACTGGATCTTACCTAATTTTTGGGAATTCATTTATGTTATCCTTATTATATATCCAGAAGTGCCTTGTATGTGATTTCAGCTCAGTAATTTCAGTATTAAGATGCTGCTTTCTTTATCTATTGTCTATGATTTGCTGAGAAGTGCCGAAGTGGGATGTTTTGTAACCGCCTCTGTTTTATACTATATAACCATGCAAAACAATATAATAAATAACAGAAGGCTTTAATCCGCACCTCGTGTTGTGTTCTGTGAACTCTGCTCATTGTGTCACTGGTGTGAGACAGTGACTCGTAGTCAAGGGTTAAGTCCATATATATGGCAGGTTAAAGAGTGATCACTCTATATGGTAAAACACTGGACACACTCCAACACATGCAGACTGCAGAATTAAGTCTTTTGAAAATTTTCCATGCGATCAAACATGATACGTGAATCAGTAAAGGTGAAGAATAGTGTAACCAGCAGCTAAACTAAGCAACATGTCATAAATCTCTTAGATCTCCAACAACAGCTCCCAATGCGATGATATAATTGTCTCTGTGTGCATCCCCTGAGATTCAATTGCTGCAAAAGTTATGACTCAGCACTGATCTACAATGCTACCTGGACTACTATACATTTCCTGGTGAACATACACGATCTATTTAAAGTCTAAGGAAGAGCCTAGTCGAGATGCATTTACTCTCATTTATACGTGGTGGGGTGGGACAAGTGCAAACGGAACATAAAACTTGGAGGCAACTGTGACAGAACTCACTGTCACTGTGCTACTTGGAGAGGGCTGTGGGCTTGCCTCCTGCCTACAGACTAAGGACCAGCAGTTTAATCGATAGAAAACAAAGAAGGAAGACAATAATTAACTACATAGATATCATAACCTCCACCTTTCTCTATGAACCAGGGAGATAAGGAGCCGAGACAGCGGTATGCTGTATGCAAACAAATATAAGTAAATTCTTTCATTTCTTAAAATCTTACTTATTTCAGAATATATTATTTAATTCTAACTTTTTTACGTAAAAAATAAATTAAATTAAATAAAATAGAAAAAATAAATAAATAAATAATCGTCCAGCGTCTTCTTTTTTCAGAAACGAGTCACCAGAATAAATCAGATTGTGCTGTAGTGCCATCACCCCAGATTAGACTGAATTTCCATTCCATGTAGGTAGAAAACCACATAGCATGTAAGACCATAAACAATGTTTGCATGCATTTTGTTTATATTGCAAGCTGGAACAGGAACCTATTTCATAAGAAATTACATTTTCACTACAATGACTCAAGGTTAAATGTTATGTTTATGGGAAAGCGTGCAGAAGGCTCCTGGCTAATCGGCTCCGGTCTCAACAGTTTAAACATAAAATCGTTCATCTTAAAGAGACAGTCTATGCACCCTGACCACTTTAAATCATTAAAGTGGTTAGGCTGGAATAGTGCCTCTTTCCTCTTCTACCTGATAAATAATAATTTACCTGTTCTATACATATAAAAGGTTACCATTTAGTTAATAAACACTTTTCTTAAATAAATATAACTGTGTAGACTACTTGCTGCAGAAAGCCCCCCTTCCCCCTCCCCTTTCTATGACCATACTATGACATGACAATGACATGTGACTCTGGGCATAAGAATGTCTTTGTCTAAACCTGAAAAGTTAAATGTAAACCATATATGGTAACAGTGTTGATCATGCTAATTATCTGTGGCGTTGAGAATATCCTATTGGCTTGTAATCTGAAATTTTCTGTATGTCCTAATCTTCTATAAAAGAACTGACCTAACAAAGGAATACCAAATATTTGAACTCTGTGGCTAGCGTAGCGCTGCATAGCGTCCTGCCTTACATGATGAAAAAAAACAGAATACAGAAATCTAAATTGCATGTCTTGGTAAATATGAATAGGAATCTAATTTATAACACAGCCCAGTTTGGCCGATAGCACTGTGAGAAGAGGAGGAGTTTCCTCTGCCCTCTCAGCTGTCACTCGGCAGACGGGGTTTTGGACACACCATCTACACGGGACCAACTCCAGGACCGATGATGTCAGTAACTGTTTGTACCTTGCTACTGTTTATGAAATTCAATCTGCTATCATGCAGATGTCCAGAGCAAATTCCCTGGACTGGGTAACTTTTCCGTGGTCTCAGGACCAGATTAACATAGGGGCTATTTCCAGACCCATACCCCATAATAGGTCCAGAGAAATGATAACTTACTTAGAACCCAAAAAATCCCAAAAATTTGTAAACTTCTTATTGTGGCTAAATGACACACTCCTAGCTTCCCTTTATCATAGGATGTATACAAGTCTTTGGTAGGGTTAACTGGCTTTTATTTCAAAAGATATTAAGTTTGACTTTCCTGAACTGACCATTTGAAGCATCTTTACTCTGTACCACTCCACTTCTGAAAATGACCTGAACTCAAGATTTGGTTCTGATAGCTTTCAGATTCATAGTGGCACCAGTAGAGGTGGCCCACTTTCCCCTCTATTATATGCTTTGGCTATGGAAAAAAAATCGAACCTGTTGAATGATAAGATATTGGTTATGGTTACCGAATGCTATCTCTCTTCCTTGTCTTCATGATGTTTTATCCGATTGCAGTGTGGCCAGGGGGACTAAGCTGCATAGTGAACAAAATCAAGGTTTGTGAGGGTCCTGAGAATGAGCAACAGCACCAGTGGCCTGCTCTACTGTGGGACCCCACTCAGGTCTTGCAAGGTTTAAGCTTGATGGTGCCATTAAAGAGACAACTATTCCATATGCAAATCAGGGTGCTATCAGCCAGTATGGGAGGCCAGTACTTAAGTACTGAGGATGCCATTTTTGCGCGAGAGGTGCCGCAACCCCTACTGTTAGTTATGGCTTTGTTAGGCTCTGTAAGAAGGGTATAGCTGACACCCCTCTAGGCACCTCGGCAAGGGGTTCACATCTGCATTACCTTGTATACTTAAAGTGAGTAAAAGAAAGGTTTGTGAGGGGCCTGAGAACAAGCAACAGCACTAGTGGCCTGCTCTATGGTGAGTCACCACTCAGATCTTGCAAGGTTTTAGCTTGACAGCGCCGTTACAGAGATAACTATTCCATATGCAAATCAGGCTGCTATCACCCGAAACTGGTGGCCAGTACTTAAGTACCAAGGATGTCATCTTTGCACGTTCGTTCCGGCCTTGTTAGGCCCCGTCAGAAGGTTATAGCTGAACTAGGCACCTCGAGCAAGGGGGCAAACATCTGGATTACCATTGTATACTTATAGTGACTAAAAAAAAGGTTTGTGAGGAGCCTGAGAACCAGCAACAGCACTAATGATCGGCTTTATGGTGAGACTCCTCCACAATGCTGTTGTCAGATTCTCAGGACCCTCACAAACCTTGTTTTTGCCGAATAAGCTGCATACCTGGTGGACTTGCCAATTGAAGGTACCACTCTGGGGTCAAGTGGCCAATTTGCTCATTAAAGTCCCGGGAGTGACCCTCCTTTTTTTTTTCTGAGGCGTATATTTTGGGAAATGATTACGTCCACTCTCTCCAAGTCCCAAACTAAAATGTATTGTATTACTATTGCATTACAGTATAAACCTACCCTTTTGTTATCAGCGAGACGGGTTGAATACAGTACAGGTAGCCCCGATATCTGATACCCTTGAGTTCACTTCCAACAACCATTCTCTGGAATTAATGGTGCTTCAGGCCCTCCACCACCTATTCATGATCCATGGGTATTGAGGCTACATAGTTACATAGCCTGAAAAAAGATATGCGTCCATCGGGTTCAGCCTCTCACACATCACCTACTGCTGTTGATCCAAAAGAAGTAAAAAAACACAGACTGAAGCGCTCGCCAATATGCAACAAACTGGGGAAAAATTCCTTCTTGACCCCAGATGGCATCAGATTTCGCCTTGGATCAAGAAGCTTACCCACGAGGGTAACCTAAGAGGCTATTACTGGAACCACCAGCATTGTGTTTCAACTTGTGTGACTTTGTTGAGGTATAGTTTTGGTGTTTGAATATCTTTCTCTCTTTCTTTCTCTTTTTCTCTTTCTTTCCTTCTCTTTCTCGCTTTCTTTCTCTTGTTCTTTTGCTCACTCTTTCTTTCTCTCTTTGTCCTTCTTTCTCTTTCTTTCTCTTTCTTTCTCTTTCTTTCTCTTTCTCTCTTTTTCTCTCTTTCTTTCTCTTGTTCTTTCACTCTCTCTTTGTCCTTCTTTCTCTTTCTTTCTTTCTCTTTCTCTTGTTCTTTCGCTCTCTCTTTCTTTCTCTCTTTGTCCTTCTTTCTCTTTCTTTCTTTCTCTTTCTTTCTCTTTCTCTCTTTCTTTCTCTTGTTCTTTCGCTCTCTCTTTCTTTCTCTCTTTGTCCTTCTTTCTCTTTCTTTCTCTCTCTCTCTTCTCTTTCTTTCTCTCTTTCTTTCTCTTGTTCTTTCGCTCTCTCTTTCTTTCTCTCTATGTCCTTCTTTCTCTTTCTTTCTCTCTCTTTCTTTCTCTCTTTCTTCTCTTGTTCTTTCGCTCTCTCTTTCTTTCTCTCTATGTCCTTCTTTCTCTTTCTTCTCTCTCTTTCTTTCTCTTTCTCTCTTTCTTTCTCTTGTTCTTTCGCTCTCTCTTTCTTTCTCTCTATGTCCTTCTTTCTCTTTCTTTCTCTCTCTTTCTTTCTCTTTCTCTCTTTCTTTCTCTTGTTCTTTCGCTCTCTCTTTCTTTCTCTCTATGTCCTTCTTTCTCTTTCTTTCTCTCTCTTTCTTTCTCTTTCTCTCTTTCTTTCTCTTGTTCTTTTGCTCTCTTTTCTTTCTCTCTCTTTGTCCTTCTTTCTTTCTTTCGCTCTTTCTTTCTTTCTCTTTCTCTCTCTTTCTTCTCTTGTTCTTTCGCTCTCTCTTTCTCTTTTCTCTTTGTCCTTCTTTCTCTCTCTCTTTCTTTCTCTTTCTCTCTCTCTTTCTTCTCTTGTTCTTTTGCTCTCTCTTTCTTTCTCTCTTTGTCCTTCTTTCTCTTTCTTTCGCTCTCTTTCTTTCCTTCTCTTTCTCTTTCTTTCTCTTGTTCTTTCGCTCTCTCTTTCTTTCTTTCTCTCTTTCTTTCTCTTTCTTTCTCTCTTGTCCTTCTTTATTTCTTTCTCTTTCTCTCTCTCGTTCTTTCGCTCTCTCGTTCTTTCTCTCTTTTTCTCTCTTTCTTTCTCTTGTTCTTTCACTCTCTCTTTGTCCTTCTTTCTCTTTCTTTCTTTCTCTTTCTCTTGTTCTTTCGCTCTCTCTTTCTTTCTCTCTTTGTCCTTCTTTCTCTTTCTTTCTTTCTCTTTCTTTCTCTTTCTCTCTTTCTTTCTCTTGTTCTTTCGCTCTCTCTTTCTTTCTCTCTTTGTCCTTCTTTCTCTTTCTTTCTCTCTCTTTCTTTCTCTTTCTCTCTTTCTTTCTCTTGTTCTTTCGCTCTCTCTTTCTTTCTCTCTATGTCCTTCTTTCTCTTTCTTTCTCTCTCTTTCTTTCTCTCTTTCTTTCTCTTGTTCTTTCGCTCTCTCTTTCTTTCTCTCTATGTCCTTCTTTCTCTTTCTTTCTCTCTCTTTCTTTCTCTTTCTCTCTTTCTTTCTCTTGTTCTTTCGCTCTCTCTTTCTTTCTCTCTATGTCCTTCTTTCTCTTTCTTTCTCTCTCTTTCTTTCTCTTTCTCTCTTTCTTTCTCTTGTTCTTTCGCTCTCTCTTTCTTTCTCTCTATGTCCTTCTTTCTCTTTCTTTCTCTCTCTTTCTTTCTCTTTCTCTCTTTCTTTCTCTTGTTCTTTTGCTCTCTCTTTCTTTCTCTCTTTGTCCTTCTTTCTTTCTTTCGCTCTTTCTTTCTTTCTCTTTCTCTCTTTCTTTCTCTTGTTCTTTCGCTCTCTCTTTCTTTTTCTCTTTGTCCTTCTTTCTCTCTCTTTCTTTCTCTTTCTCTCTTTCTTTCTCTTGTTCTTTTGCTCTCTCTTTCTTTCTCTCTTTGTCCTTCTTTCTCTTTCTTTCGCTCTCTTTCTTTCCTTCTCTTTCTCTTTCTTTCTCTTGTTCTTTCGCTCTCTCTTTCTTTCTTTGTCCTTCTTTCTTTCTTTCTCTCTTTGTCCTTCTTTATTTCTTTCTCTTTCTCTCTCTCGTTCTTTCGCTCTCTCGTTCTTTCTCTCTTTGTCCTTCTTTCTCTTTCTCTCTTTCTTTCTCTCTCTCTCTTTCTTTCTCTCTTTGTCCTTCTTTCTCTTTCTCTCTTTCTTTCTCTTTCTCTCTCTCTTTCTTTCTCTCTTTCTTACCTCATTCTCTCTTTGTCCTTCTTTCTTTCCTTCCTTCTTTCTTTCTCCCTTCCTTTCTATTTTGAAACAGAGATTTTATAAAATGTTATTTTAAAAAGCATTTTATGATGACGTCCCTCATAAATCAAGGAGATAAATCATAAATCAAGGAGGTAATCTATATGTTTCTACCTGGGTCATGTTCCTGTTGAGCTTCATCCTATGCTCCAGTATCCTGCTAGTGTGTGTGTGTGTGTGTGTGTGTGTGTGTGTGTGTGTGTGTGTGTGTGTGTGTGTGTGTGTGTGTGTGTGTGTGTGTGTGTGTGTGTGTGTGTGTGTGTGTGTGTGTGTGTGTGTGTGTGTGTGTATTGTATTCCCAGGCTGTCAGAGAGTTTCCTCTCCATCATGGCTTTGTGGCATGCAGGGTGGAGCAGCCACTGTCAATCATTCTGTCACCAAATACATATATCTCTATATATATATATATATTACTCATAAAATAAACAAGTGTGGGGGGAAAAAAACGCAAAGTGTAAAATGCCATTTATTACAGTTATCATTCAGCATGAAAATCTTGACCCGTATTAATTGTCACTACAATATAATATATACATCCATTAATTAAATATTCTCTTTAGTAATATTTATTACACTACTTCTTTTACACATCTCTGGGGGCAGGAGGGGCAAGAATAGTTACATTAACCCCTTAGTGACCGGGCGGTTTTACACAAATCCGTCTTTTAGTGACCGCTGCTGTTTTTACGTTTCTGCGCTGTTAGTGTTTAGGTCAAATTGTCCTCTTACTCGTTTATTCAACACACACATATTATACACCCTTTTTCCCGCCATTAAATGGACTTTCTAGAAATACCATTATTTCCATCATATCGAATAATTTACTATAAAAAAATATGAAATATGAGGAAAAAATGGTCAAAACACACTTTTTCGTAATTTAATCCCCAAAATCTACAACCACCCAAAAAGACCCCGGCTAAATAGGTTCAAATTTTTGTCCCGAGACTAGAAATACCCAATTTTTACATGCGTTTGCTTTTTAACCCCTTCACTGCTGAGACAGTTCACCTATGTGCGCTGCGCTCATTCTGACCATTTTGTGCTAATTATTTTTAGATGACAGCATAGGTCCTATTTAATTAAACCCCCCACCCAGACAAAAAAAACTTAAAAAAAAAACACATTTTTTTATTTTATTTAATTTTTTTTTTTTTTAAACCAAACCTGGTCATGTTTGGTATCATTTGAAAGGCCATAATCAGTCAAATATGACCATCTAGCTGCCACGGACCGGGAGATAAAGGGATCCTTAGGATCCCCTTATCTCTACATGGCAGCTAGATGGTTAACTGGCCCACTGACATCCTCACACATATGGTGAGGTTGTCAGTGGGTGGGGAGGGACCTGGAGGCTTGGCTGACATCCAAGATGTCAGCCCCCCTCCAGGTTCAAATCGCGTTTTGGCGCCAATTGGTGCCGAAACGTGATCCGGCGGCGAAACAGTTAATGCTATACACCACTGAAAAGGGGAGACTCTCCCCTTTTCAGCGGTGTAAAAAGCATCTCCCTAGCTGCAATGGTTGGGGAGATAGAGGGCTCCGAAGGAGCCCCCCCTCCCCTCCATTGCTTTGCATGGGGACGCCTGCTGATGACGCCACCACGCAGCGTGGCGACGTCATCAGCCTCGCCTGCCCATGTAAATCACATGGGCAGGCTTCCTCCCTGTCAGATCGCCGAGGGATCCAGCGAGGGAGGTGAGTATCGGGCGGGAGGGGGATTAGGCGCCGCTGACGTACCCTATACGTCCGCGGGTCTAAGGGAGACCTGTGGACAGGACGTACAGGGTACATCAGCAGCCCTTAAGGCTGGGGTCAGACCAGCGCACTTTAACGTGCGTTCTGGCACACATAATTACGGCCGCACTAGCAGCAGATGACGGGCAATGACGGCCAATATACGATGTACGGCCGCACAAAAGTCCGGCCGTGCAACGCAAGTGGAATTTGAACGCATTTTTTTTGAGAACGCAGAACCGCTAGTACTGACGTACTGAGTGCGCAGCTGCGGCATAGCGGCGTGTGTGCGAGGTTAGGAGATGTCAGACACTGCTAATGTCCAGCCTACATAACGTCCAGACGCAAAAAGTGTTTTATTGACGATTCGTACAAAATCACGCCCGAAAATGCGCGTCGTCTGACCGTTTTTGCGCATTCCGTGAAAAAATACGTCAATGCGTTCGGAAGCACTTTTTCACGTTCGCGGGGAAAAATGCTTTCGTTTGACCCTAGCCTTAGGGGTTAAGGCTAGGGTCAGACGAACGCATTTTTCGCGTCGACCGTGGAAAAGTGCGGTCGAACGAACGGACATATTTTTTCACGGAATACGCGGTAGCGGTCATACGATGCGCCTTTTCGTCCGTGATTTTGTACGGATCATCAATAAAACACTTTTTGTGTCTGGACGTTATTTTGGCCGGACATTAGCAGCGGTCTGATGTCTCCCAATCACACACACACGCCGCTATGCGGCCGCAGCGCACTCTGTACGTCAGTAGTAGCGGTTTGACGTTCTCGAAAAAATGCGTTCGTTTGCCACTTGCGTTGCGCGGACGAACTTTCGTGCGGCCGTACTTCGTGTGTTCCCCGGCATTGGACGTCATTTGCTGCTAGCACGGCCGTGATTTTGTGCGGCTAAACGCACGTTAAAGCTGCGTTCGTCTGACCCTAGCCTTAATCATAGATTTTTACATTCTTTCTCCGATTACTTTTTATACCTTTAACTTTTTTGTCAATTCTTGAATTTTAAAAAAAGTTACATTTTTGCGTCTGCACGCAATTTATTTTATATGAAAGGCATTATAATAATGTTATATAGCAAGATGTATAGCAAAAACGTGTAAGTGGAGATTATATATATACAGTTGCAAGAAAAAGTATGTGAATTGAACCCTTTGGGATTACGTGGAGTTTTGCATGAATTGGTCATAAAATGTGCTCTGATCTTCATCTAAGTCACAACAATTTGAAAAACACAGTCTGCATAAAATAATACAACACAAACATATGTTTTCATGTGTTTATTGAACAGAACATGTAAACATTCACAGTGCAGGGTGGAAAAAGTATGTGAACCTTTGGACTTAATAACTGGTTGACCCTCCTTTGGCAGCAATAACCTCAACCAAACGTTTCCTGTAGTTGCAGATCAGACCTGCACAACGATCTGGAGTAATTTTGGACCACTCCTCTTCACAAAACTGTTTCAGTGTAGCAATGCTCTTGGGATGTCTGGTGTGAATCGCTCTCTTAAGGTCATGCCACAGCATTTCAATCTGGTTGAGGTCAGGACTCTGACCCTGCGGTGTATTCAGTAAGCGCCACAGGGTCCCCGAATTGCAGGGAAAAGCTACCGCAAACCTGACGAAAACGAACCGCAAAACCCAGCGAATGCATGCAAAAAAGCCACAAAAACATCTGGATTAACCTGCGAAAACCACGGAAAAAGCCCGAGCAGGAGCCGATCACACACAGCCGAAGCAGCCGAAGCAGCTGACACCGCAGACGAGGGAGGTGAATAAATTAGCAAAACCATTTGTATGAATCTGTGAAAATGAAACGCTGTTTGCAAAGAAACTACTGAGCGAAAATGTCTGAAATTTGTATATGAGGTCCAGGGAATGATAATAAAGAGGGCTGTTACAGAAAAAATAAGTAAACTAAAAAAAAAAAAAAAAAAAAAAAAACACAAATCAGAAAAATGCTTAAAGTATCCCAAAAAATCTATAAATAAAGAGACTCTTTACTGCAGAATTTTATAATGAACGGTTTATTAGATATTGAATTAAAACGGGAATATTTTTCACATTGAAGCCTATGGGATTCTCCTGAATTAACTTGCCGAATTAAACCCCCGAATGGCAGGGCATTAGGGGAACCTTTCACTGCTGGTTTGTGTTCTCTGAATAGCCGAAGCAGTGATTTTTCATGGGGATTTCACTGCCCTCGAATAGGCACCGAACAGGCACCGTATGTGCAGGCAATTCGCCAGGATTTGGCGAATTGCCTGCTCTCTGGATAGCTGAATGGCCAGGAAAGGTAACCGAACGCTGATTTTCAGCGTTCGGTTACCTTTCTCAAGCAATTCGGATCTCTTTGGATAACCCTGTAATATGTTTTCATGTTTTTATTGAACAGAACATGTAAACATTCACAGTGCAGGGTGGAAAAAGTATGTGAACCCCTAGCCTAATGACTTCTCCAAGAGCTAATTGGAGCCAGGAGTGAGCCAACCTTGAGTCCAATCAGTGTGATATTATTGGATGTGTTTCTGAAAGCTGTCCTGCCCTTTAAAAACACACACCAGTTTTGGGTTTACTGGTTTCAAGAAGCACTGCCTGATGTGAACCATGCCCCGCAGAAAAGAGCTCTCAGAAGACCTACGATCAAGAATTATTGACTTGCATAAAGCTGGAAAGGGTTACAAAAGTATCTCCAAAAGCCTTGATGTTCATGTGTCCACGGTAAGACAAATGGAGAAATTTCAGCACTGTTGCTACTCTCCCTAGGCGTGGTCGTCCTGTAAAGATGTGCAAGAGCACAGCGCAGAATGCTTAATGAGGTAAAGAAGAATCCTAGAGTGTCAGCTAAAGACTTACAGAAATCTCTGGCACATTTTTGTTGACACATCTACAATAAGGAAAACATTAAACAAGAATGGAGTACATGGGAGGACACCACGGAGGAAGCCATTGCTGTCCAAAAAGAATATTGCAGCATGTTTGAAGTTTGCAAAAGAACACCTGGATGTTCCACAGCACTACTGGCAAAATATTCTGTGGACAGATGAAACCAAATTTGAGTTGTTTGGAAAAAACACACAACACTGACAGGGTAATTCAAAGAGATTCGAAAAGTCACTGCACGTTTGGTGACTTTTCGTTCTCTTCAATTTGGTTCCTTTTGCCGATCCCATTTCGGTGACCCTGCGGTGTATTCAGCAAGCACCACAGGGTCCCCGAATTGCAGGGAAAAGCTGCCGCAAACCTGACGAAAACTAATCGCAAAACCCGGCAAATGCACGCCGAAAACCCGCAAAAACATCTGGATTAACCTGCCAAAAACCACAGAAAAACCCGAGCAGGAGCTGTTCGCAGCCTCCGGAAAAAGTCGAAACCGCAGAAGAGGCAGTGAATAAATTAGAAAAACAGTTTGCATGAATGTTTGAAAAATGAAACGCTGTTTGCAAAGAAACTACTGAGCGAAAATGTCTGAAATTTACATATAAGATCCAATGAATGATAATAAAAAGGGCTGTTACAGAATAAAATAAGTAAACTTAAAAAAAAAAAAAAATCGGACTTTTAAAAAAAAAAAATCCAGAAAAATGCTTAAAATATCCTAAAAAATCTATAAATAAAGAGACTCTTTACTGCAGAATTTTATAATGAACAGTTTATTAGATATTTAATTAAAACGGGAATATTTTTAACATTGAAGCCTATGGGATTCTCCTGAATAAACTTGCCGAATTAAACCACCGAATGGCAGGGCAGTTCAGGAACCTTTCACTGCTGGTTTGTGTTCTCTGAATAGCCGAAGCAGTGCTTTTTCATGGGGATTTCACTGCCCTCGAACAGGCACCGAACAGGCACCGTATGTGCAGGCAATTTGTCAGGATTTGGCAAATTGCCTGCTCTCTGGATAGCCGAATGGCCAAGAAAGGGAACCGAACGCTGATTTTCAGCGTTCGGTTACCTTTCTCAAGCAATTCGGATCTCTTTGAATTACCCTGTATGTGTGGAGAAAAAAAGGCACAGCACACCAACATCAAAACCTCATCCCCACTGTAAAACATGGCAGAGGGAGCATCATGGTTTGGGGCTGCTTTGGTGCCTCAGGGCCTGGACGGATTGTTGTCATTGATGGAAAAATGAATTCCAGAGTTTATCAAGACATTTTGCAGGAAAACGTAAGACCATCTGTTCGCCAACTGAAGCTCTGCAGAGGATGGGTGATGCAACAGGACAATGACCCAAAGCATACAAGTAATTCAACAAAAGAATGGCTTCAACAAAACAAAATACGCCTTCTGGAGTGGCCCAGTCAGAGTCCTGACCTCAACCCGATTGAAATGCTGTGACATGACCTTAAGAGAGCGATTCACACCAGACATCCCAAGAATATTGCTACACTGAAACAGTTTTGTGAAGAGGAGTGGTCCAAAATTACTCCAGATCGTTGTGCAGGTCTGATCTGCAACTACAGGAAACGTTTGGTTGAGGTTATTGCTGCCAAAGGAGGGTCAACCAGTTATTAAATCCAAAGGTTCACATACGGTTTCCACCCTGCACTGTGAATGTTTACATGTTATGTTCAATAAACACATGAAAACATATAATGTTTGTGTTGTATTATTTTAAGCAGACTGTGTTTTTCAAATTGTTGTGACTTAGATGAAGATCAGAGCACATTTTATGACCAATTCATGCAAAACTCCACGTAATCCCAAAGGGTTCACATACTTTTTCTTGCAACTATATATATATATATATATATATTAAACCTATCACTACGTTTTAACTTTTGCAGAACTTTTTTCTATTATAACACTCATTTGAACCGTGATATGTGAATGTAATAATTAAATATAGGTTGAAATAGAAATTTTGCACAGTTAAAAAAAAGTATATACAAAAAAATAATATAGATTTTTATCCTTTACAGAAATATCGCTGGGTTGAAAGGTTCTAAACTCTGGATGACGTCTCTTATCTTGTACAATGGGGGTACAAAACATGAGGTCTTCATTATCAGCATACAGGCAGAAATGGCCTTTGCGTAAGTAAATGTGCTGCAGACAGATAATAAAATGGTGAGATCTCCTGCTTATGGGGGTTTGTTGTAATCAGAATGAGATTATTAGCAATGCAATATCTGTATGTGCTGTATAATGCCTGTGTAAGGCAATTATAGCAACACCTTGTATCTGTATGTGCTGCATAATGCCTGTGTATGGCAATTATAGCAACACCTTGTATCTGTATGTGCTGCATAATGCCTGTGTATGGCAATTACAACAACACCTTGTATCTGTATGTGCTGCATAATGCCTGTGTATGGCAATTACAGCAACACCTTGTATCTGTATGTGCTGCATAATGCCTGTGTAAGGCAATTACCACAACACCTTCTATCTGTAACCCAAGATCTGAGTACTGCCTCATTTCTGTTGAATGCGATAGCCACTCTTTCATTGTACCCATCTTTACACTTCGGCTAAGGGCTGGAGAAGGCATTAAGGACTGCTGGTGGTAAAACAGGTGTCCTTCAGTGGAGCAGTATTAGCAGATTTGACCCAGTCGGGGTGCTGAGATCTGTTACAGATAACCTGTCAAATATATAACCAGAAAGCTTTGGATGATGCCGTAAATAGATTTACATGGTGAAAATTATTGAAATCTGAATATAAATTTACGATCTTTTGACATATTTTGATATGGCATTCTGGAGTGACATAACATATACTTGTGCCAGAAAGCAGTATGCAGAGCATTGCTGTGCAGGGTCTGTCAGGTGTCACCCGGGCAGCAGGAGGACAGACTCTGTGCAGGAATGTCCAGGAGAGAGTGAGTGTAATTCTCAGCAGGGGCGTCGCTACGTGGGGGCGGGGGGTGCGGCCCGCACCAGGTGACACCCGCCTTTAGTTTTTCGTGCTGGTGTTCTCCGTTTCGGCCAGAACGGTCAGATTTGCAGTTACCACCAGCTTTTCAAAGACGTTAAAATTATGCGCGCAAACGTCGTTCGTAAAAAGATGCGCATCGATTGAAATACCATCAGCGTACCAGCGCACGAACGAATTTGCGCTCACAATGTTAAGTATAGGACGCTCACAGTTCATCAGGCTCGCGCAGGTCCGTCCGCGTTAAACGATAACGCGCATCGTTTGCGCGAACATTGTAATACGGCGTTCAGCGCAAAGGGTTTTGCCCCTCGCGCAAATTCGCATGCAAAACGCACTGCGCGAAGAATAGGGGCCTTATATTTTTAGGATTAGACCCCTGACACACCTCATGTATCTTAGTCACCCCTTAATATAGCCTAATGTTGTAGTTGCCCTTGAAAACAAGGATATATACTCCTACATATATTCATGCATACATATACATACGCAGACGACACCGTAATCTATACCAGCAAACCAAATCTCCCGCCGCTGGAGGCCGTGCTGCAAGAACAATTCACCGAGGTAGAAAAGTGGATCAAAGATAAAAAAAACTTTTTCTAAATACTGACAAAACTGTAACGAAGCTCTTTGGAACAAAACCTAAACAACATAAATTGCAAACTTCCCATCTATGTGCCAAGACAAAATCAAATGGCACGCTGACCACAGTCACTACTCTCAAATATCTAGGTATGTGGTTAGACCCAATGCACCTGTTAGCATGTAACACAGTGACTATTTATATACATAATGCACCTGTAAACATGTAACATAGTGACTATATACAGAATGCACC
This sequence comes from Leptobrachium leishanense, assembly GCA_009667805.1. Classification (NCBI taxonomy): domain Eukaryota; kingdom Metazoa; phylum Chordata; class Amphibia; order Anura; family Megophryidae; genus Leptobrachium; species Leptobrachium leishanense. Next base: position 137,761,544 of record CM019071.1, read on the forward strand.
TGTAAACATGTAACATAGTGACTATATACAGAATGCACCTGTAAACATGTAACATAGTGACTATATACAGAATGCGCCTGTAAACATGTAACATAGTGACTATATACAGAATGCGCCTGTAAACATGTAACATAGTGACTATATACAGAATGCACCTGTAAACATGTAACACAGTGACTATATGCAGAATGCACCTGAAAACATGTAACACAGTGACTATATACAGAATGCACCTGTAAACATGTAACACAGTGACTATATACAGAATGCACCTGTAAACATGTAACACAGTGACTATATACAGAATGCACCTGTAAACATGTAACATAGTGACTATATACAGAATGCACCTGTAAACATGTAACACAGTGACTATATACAGAATGCACCTGTAAACATGTAACACAGTGACTATATACAGAATGCACCTGTAAACATGTAACATAGTGACTATATACAGAATGCACCTGTAAACATGTAACACAGTGACTATATACAGAATGCACCTGTAAACATGTAACATAGCGACTATATACAGAATGCACCTATAAACATGTAACATAGTGACTATATACAGAATGCACCTGTAAACATGTAACAAAGTGACTATATACAGAATGTACCTATAAACATGTAACATAGTGACTATATACAGAATGCACCTATAAACATGTAACAAAGTGACTATATACAGAATGTACCTATAAACATGTAACATAGTGACTATATACAGAATGCACCTGTAAACATGTAACATAGTGACTATATACAGAATGCACCTGTAAACATGTAACATAGCGACTATATACAGAATGCACCTATAAACATGTAACAAAGTGACTATATACAGAATGCACCTATAAACATGTAACATAGTGACTATATACAGAATGCACCTGTAAACATGTAACATAGTGACTATATACAGAATGCACTTGTAAACATGTAACATAGCGACTATATACAGAATGCACCTATAAACATGTAACATAGTGACTATATTTCCTATATATTTTTTTTCTGTTAATCTGTACATTACAGTAGTGTTTTGTTTTTAATATCTTGCATTTTATTACTTTGTATCTCTGTAACAATTCAATGTTCTTGAACCCAGGACATACTTGAAAACGAGAGAAATCTCAGTGTATCCTTCCTGGTAAAATACTTTATAAATAAATAAATATACATGCACACACCTTATTCCTTGAGTACAGAAGAGTAGTGGATTAAGTATACGTTATTCTTCTAGCTCACACTAACACTCTATTTTAACCTGTAACAGGATTTACCAGCCCAAAATGTCCCTAAAATATGAAAATAAAGGTCTCTCCACCCCAGAGGGAATTACCAGAAGCCCCTCTCGATGAGGAACACATAATTTAACAAAGTATATATTTTGTGCCTGTCGCATTCTGATGCAATGAACGTTCTATTTTGTTTGCGTAAATACATATTTAATTACATCGTAAAGATTTTTCACATTTCTATCCACAAGCCCACCTTATTTTGTTAATTCCTATTTTTCATTTTCTTTTTCCCTTTTAGTTATGGTTTTATATATATTTTTTTATATTTTAGTTTCTTTTCAAAAGCAAAGCAGTAAAATAAACACTTACGGCTTTCCATGTGTGCAGGTAAGGTAAATTCGCAGGTAAATTCGCAGAGGTGAAGTGAGAGAGGATGAGGGAGCTGTCTAGGTTTTTCTCGTCTCTATGGCAGCTTTGTCGTGTTTTTTCCAGGTGTAAGCCGGTTACACAGCTCTCAGGTGAAAATAGCACACCTGGCTCTCAGGTGTCTCACATAATGAACTGAAGGAACAATCCTCCCTGCTTTCAAGTGGGAGGGATGACAATTTCACATTTAATAAGGCTCCTAAGCCCCTGATCTCATTGGAAAGCGCCACCGGTCTTATTTTATTTCTCTTTTTTTTTTCCATTTCAATTGCCTGACCTTATAATCTGAAATTTCCTGGTTGTTTCTTCGCGATGTTTCCTTTACTAAATAAACCCAGAAGCAAAATATATTTTCTTTGAAAACAGCTAACTTTTTTAAAAGCAATAAATTATATAAAATCACAGATTTTAACAAAGAGATCCATAAAACGGTTATTTAATGCATTTTTATTTTTTTACATACCTTTTTTTTTTCAAAATTATATTTATTAAAAATCTTCATATATGAAAATAAACAATTGTGCATCTGCCTCGTCCATTTTACCCTCCATTGCGCTTCTGTCTTATTCCTTTCACCCTATTGCACCTGACAGTGTCTGATACCTCCCTCACACTGTTTCCCTACCCCTCTTATTCCACTGTGCTGCTACTCCATCCCTCTTATCCCCATTGTGCCATTGCCTTGTCCATCTTGCTCCCATTGTGTGTCTGTCATACTCATTTTACTTTATTGTACACTACTGTATCTTATACCTCTCTCCTACTGTTTCTCTGCCCCATTCCTCTCATTAACATTGTCTCTCTGCCCCATGCCTCTCATTCCCTTTGTCTCACTGCCACATCCCTGTCATTCCCTTTGTCTCACTGCCCATCCTTCTCATTCCCTTTGTCTCACTGCCCCATCCCTCTCATTCCCTTTGTCTCACTACCCCATCCCTCTCATTCCCTTTGTCTCACTGCCCCATCCCTCTCATTCGATTTGTCTCTCTGCCCCATCCCTCTAATTCCCTTCAACTCACTGCCCCATCCCTCTCATTCCCTTTGTCTCACTGCCCCATCCCTCTCATTCCCTTTGTCTCACTGCCCCATCCCTCTCATTCCCTTTGTCTCACTGCCCATCCCTCTCAGTCCCTTTGTCTCACTGCCCCATCCCTCTCATTTATATTATGCTGCTGTCCCATTCCTCTTAACTTATTCATCCTTCCTTAACCCTATTTTCCCTGACACTCTCATTGGGCCTCTGTCTCATCCCTCTCAATATTACATGACTCTCCAATCTCGTTGACGTCTTAGACAAGATACTACATCATATCTTCCATTTTCTATAACTCACAGACTTTGTCTCAGTAAAAGGTTAGCTTATTCTACTTTTTTACAGTATTTACATACTATAGTGTGTGGTACACTATACAATGTGCACTACCTACAATTCCTCCAACTTGAAACCTGTCAGCCTGGTTGTCACGAATGCGCACCGCGGCGAAGGGAACACAGGGTTAAGCAAATCACTATCTGTCTACACAAGACCCAAAATAACTTTTCACCCAGCTCAACTTTTGACTTTTCACCCAAGATGCTTACTGTCTGAACCAGAGCCAGTTTGAGACTCTGGTTAGGCACCCCAAAATAGAAAACAGTCCAGATGACTGACTGTACCCCAACTCACTGTTTAATAGATCGACTCGAGCTTAAACAAAGGCAAATCTCTATGATAATCCAGTCCTTCAGTTAGCGTGGATCAAATATCAGGCAGAAGCAGATCTTAATAAGTTTTATATTTATTATGATAAACAAAAAAATGATATTTCACAGTACATTTGGTTACAGAAAAAATAGATATGATAATCAATATTTACACACACAAGCAGAAAAAATTAGAAAGGATTAAAACACAGACCCTTACTCACACGTCAGCAAGCTAGAAGGACATCTGTGACTCCCTGGGGCTAGAGATTGGAAAAACTGGCAAATTCTCATTTCAAGTTCTTGCGTGACCCCAAGAAATAAGCCAAAGCACATGGCACACTTCAGAATATATATACATTTCCCCAGTTCTTCCCAGGTACAGCCCCTAGACGGTAAAGCCTGCCCATTACATTTCCCAGAATCCCCCCTCCTGTTAATTCGTGGGCATGCTCAGTTCACTTCTTATTTAATTTAATTCACAGATATAATAACAATTATCCAAAGATCGTCTCTAGCGATCAAAGGATATGCCTGCTTCTTTGACATGCACTTTTGGTCATAGCGGTGCCGGTCCAACTGGCTTTCCCCTGACATGAGCGAGTGTACCTCCCCCCTGCTGAGCAGAACAAAGAGGCAATTTCCTCCATTCACACCTTCTATGGCTTCAAAGGACTTTGCTGGAGACAGGGCAGAAAGGCGATTTTTAAAAATTCATATACACGAACTATTACCAGTCCTTTATGGCGAATATATATATACATATATATAGAGTAGAGATATAGATATATATATCTATATCTCTATCTAGTCGTGACACTAGTATGTTGCTGGTTCCATGTTAATGTCTGCATAAAACAACACTGTATACACTGAAACAGAGAGTTTGCTGGTTTGTTGATACAATGATGTCACGTTAGCACAGTGCAGAATAGCAGCTGAATAGTTTTATTTTTTCCCTGCTGAGTCATAGTGGAGGATATTTTAATGGCGAATTACAAGGGCAGAAGATGATGACTCAAAAAAAGTATTTAAAAGGATTTATCTGAGATTATATTTTACAGGGTGGATATATTATGTCTATGCATCCTGAAATTTCAGATTTTTGAAATGTAAAGACGTAACAGTGATATGAATGTCAGATTTTTTTCGTCTGTCACGGGATCTTCCAACAAACAAAACTTCAGAGAACGTACTATATTTGGACACAAAACATACTGCCACCAACAGAAATGTGAAGACGACGAGGAAGTTCTCATTCCAACATGAAAATGACCCAAAGGATGCAGTCACGTCGACCAAGACTTGCCTACAGAAAATGGAAAGTCAAAGGCTCGGACAGGCTCCTAGCCCCCAACCTCAATCCCATGCAATGACCCAACTACAGCTTTACATAGGAGGGCCCCACTTATTCTGAAGGATTTTGGTGGTGTAATAAATGCAAAAGGAGCGCCCACAAAATATTTAGGGCACTATTACCCGCTTGTCACAGTAGAAATGTCAGAACTAGTTGATTTAAAAACCCCTAGTGGTTCCCTGTTACTGACTATATTCTAACCCAACCATTGTATTAGCAGCTCAAGTCGGAAAATATGGGAGCAACGTGCTGATACCTTCAGCAATGCAGTGCACTGCCACTGATTTCAGTCCTAGAGTCCACAGGACTCTATGGAGCCAAGCATGACTCTGCACAGGCTTGCATATGCGGGGTAGCACTGAGACCGCGGAGGGACACTAGGAGCTATTTGTCCTTAGGATCCTTTAGCCATGCCAGTGTCACCAGCAACCATGAGTTTGAATTTCCCTGCTGACTCCAGAACGCAGAGAGCATGACGACGTCAGCCTCTCTTGGACCATTGGTGATAACGGACATCCCGAGAGAGGCAGCTGATGGATTGGTTCTGGACCGTTCCAGATTTCTGTGCCTACAGGCTCCTGAAATCCGGAAATCCAGCCCTGAGTGACAGCTACTGTTACTTTTTCCATCTTTAGCAGGTAATTAGATTTTCCAGCAGATATCCCCAAGCCCTGTTTTCACAAAACAATCATACGGTCCATGTCAGCATTAACCATTTACTAGCTGGCATAAGGTAAACATTTATTACTGTGACAAAGAGTCTCCATCTTTCCATAACACCTAACATGTGGACAATGGGATGCTGGACACCCTAGTGCTGCTTATTGTGCCCCTAGGCATCTGATCCATCTGGTCCTGCAAAAAGCATAATTTCCCAATGTAGGCCAATTTCTTGTTCCCCTAAAGTCCCTGAATATGGCATGGGGTCTACAAGCCTTATAGTAGAAGAGGTCAACAACGAAGAGCTGCCTGGTACACATGGTAATATGACCTTTAAGGGGACCCTAGACTCACCCTGACCACTTTATCTTTTTAAAACGGTCAGGATGTGAGAAGTGGCGTGCCACCATTTTTACCCACTCCAAGCTGCCCCAACCTGGTGAAAACACTGGGTGAAATGCAGGAGTTCCTCCACCCCACCCATTGTCATCAGCAGCTGGGATTTAGAATCCTGGCTGACGGTCACCAGTGACGTTGGCAGAAAGAGAGGATGCTGACATCACCCTCTCTGAGACCATCAGCGATAGTGAGCGGTCTCAGAAGCAGCTGGTGGATTGGATAGGTGCCTGCGTGTGCAGCGCTATCCATCATTCTGCGCAGGCACCACGGAACTTGTCTACATAAAGCGTGCAAGTCCCGAGTGCAGTGATGTACAATTTACATAAGCACACAAATTGTGTAGAAAAGCTGCAGGGAACTCTAAGGGCTATATTACAATCTTGGCGCAAAAACCCTTGCGCAAAGCGTGAATTTTTGCGCCAAGCATTAAATATTTGCGCGCGCAAATCACCGCCTGAATTACAATCCTCGCGCATCTTTTCATTCGGCAATCAATAACGCGCGCAAACCGGACGCGCCTAACTGCTCGCGCAGTACCATCGCATGCAAAAATCAGTGTGTGCACTGTTTTTTTCATGCGACTCAGCCAATCAGAATTAAGAACCACAATTATCTCACGTTATGTTTTTGTGCCTGCCAAAGTCAATCTGAGCATATATGCTGCAGCAATAATACATGCACACACAACTTCTCTTGCATTTTTTTTTGGGCTGGTATATTTGGGTTCGGCAAGGTTGTTCAGATTTGCCATTAACACCAGCTTTTAGGAGCTGCTAAAATTATGCACGCAAAGGCTATGCGGTAATTACCGCGAATAGATTGTAATACCATTCTCGTACCAGCGCACATTCGCATTTGCGCTCACAATGTTAAGTATAGGACGCGCGCAGTACAGTAAGCTCGCACAGGGTTCGCGCAGGTTTATCCGCGGTAGAGGATTGCGCGCGTTTGTGGCGCTGACAATCAGGGTTATTCAAAGAGATTCGAATTGCTTGAGAAAGGTAACCGAACGCTGAAAATCAGCGTTCTGTTACCTTTCTTGGCCATTCGGCAATCCAGAGGTGCATGTTCCCCGTCTATCCATACGGTGCCTGTTCAGTCCCTGTTCGAGGGCAGTAAAATCCCTATAAAAAAGCACTGCTTCGGCTATTCAAAGAACACAAAAACGAGCAGTGAAAGGTTCCCGAAATGCCCTGTCATTCGGTGGTTTAATTCGGCGGGTTTATTCAGGCGAATCCCATAGGCTTCAATGTTAAAAATATTCCCATTTTAATTCAACATCTAATAAACCGTTCATTATAAAATTCTGCAGTAAAGAGTCTCTTTATTTATAGATTTTTTAGGATATTTTAAACATTTTTCTGGATTATTTTTTTAAAAGTCCGTTTTTTTTAAGTTTACTTATTTTTTCTGTAACAGCCCTTTTTATTATCATTCATTGGATCATATGCAAATTTCAGATATTTTCGCTCAGTAGTTTCTTTGCAAACAGTGTTTCACTTTTCAATCATTCATGCAAACTGTTTTCCTAATTTATTCACTGCCTCTTCTGCGGTGTCGGAGGCTGCGATCGGCTCCTGTTCGGGTTTTTCTGTGGTTTTCGGCAGGTTAATCCAGATGTTTTTGAGGGTTTTCGGCGTGCATTCACTGGGTTTTGCGGTTCCTTTTCGTCGGGTTTGCGGCAACTTTTCCCTGCAATTCGGGGACCCTGTGGTGTTTGCTGAATACACCGCAGGGTCGCCGAAATGGGATCGGCAAAACAAACCGAATTGAAGAGAACGAAAAGTCACCAAACGTGCGGTGACTTTTCGAATCTCTTTGAATTACCCTGTATGTAATACGGCATTCGGTGCAAATGGTTTTACCCCTCGCGTTAATGTTTTTGCGCCGGCGCAAACGTTTGCGCAAAGATTGTAATTTACTCCTAAATTTGGAAGCCACAGAGCTGAGGGGGAAGAGTGGTGAGGGGCAAAATGTGAGCAAAGTCACATAAAATGAAAAAAACAGAAATAAAATAATTTGGCAAATGCTGTCTGCAGCAAAATGGGGGCGTTTTCTTTTATTATAGCGGTCCTTTAATGGTTCCGATAAAAAGTATACAAAATATAGGAGCCACTAATGAACATTAACCCGTTACCACCGGGCAGATTGTGCCTGACTGGTGGGTCTTACTGCTGGTGAGGCGTACTAATCCAAAAATTTGAATCGATTCAGAACAACGAATAAATGACAGTTCAAAATTACAAATCGATTCAGAAAAACAAATAACGGACAGTCCGAAAATAAGAATCGATTCAGAGCAATGAATAGACGACAGTCCGAAATTACGAATCATTCAGAACAACGAGTAAATGGCAGTCCGAAAATACGAATCATTCAGAACAACGAGTAAATGGCAGTCCGAAAATACGAATCATTCAGAACAACGAGTAAATGGCAGTCCGAAAATACGAATCATTCAGAACAACGAGTAAATGGCAGTCCGAAATTATGAATAATTCAGAACAACAAATAAACGAGAGTCCGAAAATACGAATCAATTCAGAACAATGAATAAAAGACAGTGCGAAATTATTAATCAATTCAAAACAACGAATAAATGACAGTCCAAAATTACGAATTGCCCCGAAAACAAATCATTGTAACATAATGAAAAAGACAAATCAAAATTATTGACTTGACGAATGAAAACGAAACAAAACATATATTTTCACCTGTACATGTCTATCCCAAATATTCATTTTGTAACTGTTCTTCAAAATGCACTTTCAATAAAAATTGTAAAATTAAAAAAAATAACATATGCTAATTATTATTTTTTAATAGGTTTATTTTGACCTGCTTGGCTTGTCTGATAAACACCTGAACCACCGAAACGACGAAGTGAAAAGACTGACGTGTACAGTATAGAGGGATATCTCTGAACACAATAATGCAAGTCAAACATGGGTGGAGGATATTAGATAAAGAGATCCCTCTATTATACATCATTCAATAGGCTCCTGTAACAGTGGGCCAGGCCTGGCATGAATGCAGAAGGGTGTGAGCCTACTGTGCAGTTAAAACACGAACTAGGATTTATGAAACGCCAAACAGGATATTTAATATAAGCAAGACTAAATGTGAGAACAGACAATAACAGAATGTAAACCAACAGCAGGGATCCAGAACAAAAGCACAATAGATACAAAGGAAATTAAACCTAAGAACTATATGTAAAATACAAGAGTAAACCAAATACTGCGATACAATACCAATACAGAGTACAGGGCTACAAACAGGGTTAAATACAAAGAGCAAGGATGCAGATAGACCTGAACTAAAGTACTAAACCAGATAACAGAATAAACACAATATATATACAGTTGTGTTCAAAATTATTCAACCCCCAATGCTGTAAAGGGTTTTAGGGAATTTAGTGTACATTTGTAATTGTATTCAGAATAAAATCCTACAAGGACTTTTTAAAGAACCATATGCAACTAAAATGACATCAATTGGTTTTGTAATACAGTAGTAAATGTTCATTTTGTGAATTCTTCATTGACACAATTATTCAACCCCTTAAAGACTACCACTCTGAAGAACAGAGGATCATTCAAGTGTTTTCAATCAGGTATTGAAAGCACCTGTGGATGTCACGGAGCAGCAATAAAGCATAATAAGCACCAATTAGGCAGCTTTAAAATGACTGTGATACTCAGCTCCTTCTAGACATTTACTGGTGTGGTTACAAACATGGTGAAGTCAAGAGAATGGTCCAGGAAGACAAGAGAAGAGGTGATTACTCTTCACAGGAAGGGCAATGGCTATAAGAAGATTGCAAAGATGTTAAACATATCAAGAGAGACCATAGGAAGCATCATTCGCAAATTCAAGGCAAAGGGCACTGTTGAAACTCTACCTGGTCGTGGCAGAAAGAAGATGCTGACTTCGACTGCTGTGCGCTACCTGAAGCGTAGAGTGGAGAAAAGTCCCCGTGTGACTGCTGAGGAACGGAGAAAAGATTTGTCAGATGTGGGTACTGAAGTTTCAGCTCAGACAATACGGCGCACACTGCGTAATGAAGGCCTCCATGCCAGAACTCCCAGGCGCACCCCCTTGCTGTCTCCAAAGAATAAGAAGAGTCGACTGCAGTATGCCAAAAGTCATGTGGACAAACCACAGAAGTTTTGGGATAGTGTTCTGTGGACTGATGAAACAAAATTAGAACTGTTTGGGCCCATGGATCAACGCTATGTTTGGAGGAGGAAGAACAAGGCCTATGAAGAAAAGAACACCTTGCCTACTGTGAAGCATGGCGGGGGGTCAATCATGCTTTGGGGCTGTTTTGCTTCTGCAGGTACAGGGAAGCTTTAGCGTGTGCAAGGTACCATGAATTCTCTTCAGTACCAGGAGATATTGGATGACAATGTGATGCAGTCCGTCACAAACCTGAGGCTTGGGAGACGTTGGACCTTTCAACAGGACAATAATCCCAAGCATACCTCCAAGTCCACTAGAGCATGGTTGCAGATTAAAGGCTGGAACATTTTGGAGTGGCCATCGCAGTCACCTGACTTAAATCCCATTGAGAACCTCTGGTGGGACTTAAAGAAAGCAGTTGCAGTGCGCAAGCCTAAGAATGTGACTGAACTGGAGGCTTTTGCCCATGACGAATGGGCGAAGATACCCGTAGATTGCTGCAAGACACTTGTGTCAAGCTATGCTTCACGTTTAAAAGTTGTTATAACTGTAAAAGGATGTTGTACTAAGTACTAAGATTGAATGTCACTTGGGGGTTGAATAAAACTGATAATGATGTGAGCACAGAAAAGACATTTGTGGTTATTTCATTATAAATGTTATGTTATATTTGTCTGACCTACACGTGCCTCTTTGATTTAATTGTGAGCAAGATGACTGAATGATCAAAATCAATGTCAAACTGGCCAAAACAGTCAATTTCAGTGGGGGTTGAATAATTTTGAACACAACTGTATTTCCAGGAAACAATGTAACTATGAACAGGCAGAGAATGAACAGAACTAAGCAGGGAGTCTACTACGAATAAACCTGAGAAACAGAAGTCCTACAGAATACTAGGATATACAGAAAGGAGATCCAGGAATAAGAACTGCACACAACCAGGACTGAAGTGAATAGAATGAATGAGGCAGCACCCTTCCTAGGGTGTTGCCTCTTTTTAAACACTGTTCAATATTGGACATGAGAGAGTTCAGGTGTGGCTCCAGGGCTAGAGATCCAGAATCAATGAAAGTCCAGGAACCAGCATCTTCAATGCATGACATGGCAATGTTCATGAGGCCAGAGGGGGTGCCAGATGCACACAATGTCCAGAACGCCACAGTTCCCCTCCTTAACTATGAGGTATTGAATGCTGCAGATGGAATGTGTGCACTCATTTATTATTTGAAATCACAAAGAAGTGGGCGGATTTTAAAACAATCCATATCAGACCAGAATAACCACCACGAACCTATCGGTCCCATCAAAAGTCTTCTAATCTTCACCATTAAGAGTTTGACATTAACTGTTGTATTTCAGGTCAGACAACCCTCCGTGAAATCTGATATGATTTTCGAATAAGTCATAACAGGTCGGAAAAGCTTTCCTATATGGACAGTATTTGACATGTCTGACGCATTTCTGAGTAGGAGATTCTAGCATGAAAAGAACAGTGTTTCACATTTATAATGCAACCCCACTGGCTACAAAAATATTACTAATGAGGACTGTGTCGTGGCTACCGAGGTGCAAGGCTTACTGGCTGACCAGGTTCTAGCAGATGACCGTCATTCGGACAGTTATAGCGGGAGCGCCATTCCATACAACGTGTCTCTTCCAATATGCCACATCCAACAGCTGGCCGCTCGCAGTACTGCGTCATTGTCAGAGCGGTGAGGGGCAAAATGTGAGCAAAGTCACATAAAATGAAAAAAACAGAGAAAAAATAATTTGGCAAATGCTGTCTGCAGCAAAATGGGGGCGTTTTCTTTTATTATAGCGGTCCTTAAATGGCTCCGATAAAAAGTATACAAAATATAGGAGCCACTAATGGACATTAACCCCTTATCACCAGGCAGATTGTGCCCGACTGGTGGGTCTTACCACTCGCAAGGCGTACTAATCCGATATTACGAATCGATTCAGAACAACGAATAAATGACTGTCCGAAAATACGAATCGATTCAAAACAACAAGTAAACGGCAGTCCGAAAATACGAATCGCTTCAGAACATTGAATAAACGACAGTCTGAAATTCCGAATCGATTCAGAACAACGAATAAACAACAGTCTGAAAAAATATGATTCGACTCAGAACAATGAATAAACAACAGTCCGAAATCACGAATAGATTCAGAACAATGAATAAATGACAGTCCGAAAATACGAATCAATTCAGAACAATGAATAAATGGCAGTCAGAAATTACAAATCAATCAGAATGAATAAATGGCAGTCCGAAAATATGAATTGATTCACAACAATGAATAAATGACAGTCCGAAATTACGAATCAATACAGAAAAATGAATAAACGGCAGTCTGAAAAAATACGATTCGATTTAGAACAATGAATAAACGACAGTCTAAAATTACGAATCGATTCAGAACAACGAATAACGGACAGTCCGAAAATAAGAATCGATTCAGAACAATGAATAAAAGACAGACCGAAATTACAAATCAATTCAGAACAACAAATACCGGACAGTCCGAAATTACGAATTGATTCAGAGCAACTAATTAAAGACAGTCCGAAACTACGAATTGCCCCGAAAACAAATCATTGTAACATAATGAAAAAGACAAATCAAAATTATTAACTTGACGAATGAAAACGAAACGAAACATATATTTTCACCTGTACATGTCTAACCCAAATATTCATTTTGTAACTGTTCTTCAAAATGCACTTTCAATAAAAATTGTCAAATTAAAAAATTAACATATGCAAATTATTATTTTTTAATTGGTTTATTTTTACCTGCTTGGCTTGTCTGATAAACACCTGAACCACCAAGATGACAAAGTGAAAAGACTGACGTGTACAGTATAGAGGCATATGTCTGAACACAATAATGCAAGTTAAACATGGATGGAGGATATTAGATGGAGAAAGAGATCCCTCTATTATACATTATATCCCATCTTCAATAGGCACCCCTCCCTAACATGAAGGTATTGAACGCTGCAGATGGAATGTGCGCACTCATTATTTGAAATCACAAAGAAGTGGGCGGGTTTTTTAAAACAATCCATATAAGACCGGAATAACCACCACGAACCTATCGGTCCCATCGAAAGTCTTCTAATCCTCACCATTAAGAGTTTGACAATAAATGTTGTATTTCAGGTCAGACAACCCTCCGTGAAATCTGATATGATTTTCGAATAAGTCATAACAGGTCGGAAAAGTTTTCCTATATGGACAGCATTTGACATGTCTGACGCATTTCTGAGTAGGAGACTCTAGCATGAAAAGAACAGTGTTTCACATCTATAATTCAACCCCACTGGCTACAAAAGTATCACTAATGAGGACTGTGTCGTGGCTACCGGGGTGCAAGGCTTACCGGCTGACCAGGTTCTAGCAGATGACCCTCATTCGGACAGTTATAGCGGGAGCACTGTTCCATACAACGTGCCTCTTCCAATATGTCACATCCAACAGCTGGCCGCTCGCAGTACTGCGTCATTGTCAGAGCACTGTGCGTCATTCCGATCGTGCATGTTTTGGCACACTCGTATGACACCGCCCAATCAGGAGGAGGTGAACACTTTTTAAGAAAGACTCTCCAGATTATTCAGAGAGCCGATCTGGTGCCGAAATGGCACCGAACAGGGAATTTCCCTGTACCGTGACATTTTGTGTTTTTTCAGCTATTCAGAGAGCAGGCAGTTTGCCAAATTTTGACAAACTGCCAGCAAGTACAGTGCCTGTTCGACGGCAGTGAAATTCCCCCATAGAGAAGCAATGGTTAGTCTATTCAGTGACGCCAAACAGCAGAGAAATATCGGAGAAATGCCCTGATACTCAGTGTTATCATTCGGCAGGTTAAATCAGGCGAATCCCCATAGACTTCAATGTAAAAAATATTCCAATTTTTCTATTCAATATCTATTAAATCGTTTAATCGGGGCGTGGCTTGACCGCCAAGTGGAATGGCCGCATGTTAGAGGAGCTCCGGCGCTAACAGGGTCATAGAAGGGAGATCCTGCCAACAAGGGTGCAATATAGAAACATAGAAACATAGAAAAATGTCGGCAGATAAGAACCTTTCGGCCCATCTAGTCTGCCCAATTACATGGATACTTTACCTGGATTTATCTTTTGTTTAGGATAGCCTTATGCCTATCCCATGCTTGCTTAAATTCAATTACTGTTTTGGCCTCTACCACTTCTACTGGAAGGCTGTTCCATGTATCCACCATCCTCTCAGTAAAATAATGCTTCCTGATGTTACTTTTAAACCTTTGCCCCTCTAATCTAAGACTATGTCCTCTTGTTTTGCTATTTTGTTTCCTTTTAATATACTCCCTTCCTCTACCTTGTGGATTCCCTTTACGTATTTAAATGTTTCTATCATATCTCCTCTGTCTCATCTTTTTTCCAAGCTGTACATGTTAAGATCATTAAGCCTTTCCTGGTAACTTTTCTCCTTCAAGCCGTACACCATTTTAGTAGCCCTTCTCTGAACTCTCTCTAAGATGTCTATATCCTTCTGGAGATACGGTCTCCAGTACTGCACACAGTACTCCAAGTGAGGTCTCACCAGTGCTCTGTACAGTGGCATGAGCACTTCCCTTTTCCTACTGCTAATACCTCTCCCTACACATCCAAGCATTCTGCCAGCATTTCCAAGCATTCTGCCAGCATTTCCAAGCATTCTGCTAGCATTTCCTGCTGCTCTATTACATTGACTACTTACCCTTAGATCCTCTGAAATAATAACCCATAGGAAACGCTCCCAGACACCCCTCCGCACCACTCTTACCTCCGCTAAAACGGCCACAATCACCCGATTTTTTGAGGAATCCCCGACCTCCGGAGCAACCCCGCGCGGATCCAAGATGACGCCGGTCCCTGCACCATCGCGGGACTCGTCGACGGCTGGCAGCCCCACTCCATCAGAGGACACAGAATTGTCAGTTCGCGATATACTCCGCTCCCTGCCACCAAAGAAGACCTAGAATCCCTCCTGGCAAAGCTAGAGTCCTCCTTTGCTTTCTGCATAGACGCTGTGGTAACGGATGTTCGCCATATTGGAGCCCGGGTCCAAGATTTGGAAGGAGACAGAGAAACCACAGAGGACAGACTGACTTGCTTGGAAACAGGTCTGACTTCTCACACTTTATACCTGCAACGCTTTCACCGGGCGTTAGATGATCAAGATAACCGGGGCCATCGGAATAACCTGAGGTTAAGAGGTCTCCCAGAGTCGCAAGATGGAAAGGAACTGCTCACCGAGGTACTGAGGCCTATATTTAATTCTCTCTTACACAGACCGATTGACACCCCAATTCACTTTGATAGAGCGCATCGCTCCTTAAAACCAAAAGGTGCACCGAATACGACACCAAGAGATGTTATATGCCGGCTACATTATTAACGCCAAAAAGAAGATATTTTACAAGCCGCGCGTCGTCAAGCTGTCAAAGACCCCTCGGGGACTGTCTTGCAACTATACCCAGACCTCTCCTGGCACACGCTTCAGGCATGCCGTCTACTGAAACCGCTCACTGAAGTTCTACGGGACCGTCAAGTTAAGTACAGATGGGGATACCCGTTTTCCTTCCAAGTTACCCTGGACGGGGTTTATTATGGGATCACCAATGCCACAGATCTTCCACCACTGTTAACGGCACTTGGCATTGATAATCTGGACATTCCAGACTGGTATGGTGGACAGACCCTGGACTTGGTCCAACATCAGTTCCAGCCGCAACGCCCTAGGTGGCAGACACCTTACAAACATGGTAGTGGTATTTCCCGCTCGCAACAATCTACAAACTCCCAGCAAGACCCGGGATGAAAACAACGTTTGTTGCCTTTTTGCTGCTCCTTTCAACACCAGGACATATTCATCACCCTTTCCGTGTGAATCTCCACATCCATGACTATTTTTAACTTATGGATTGCTTTTCTTTTCTTCCTCATGGACCCCCAACCAACTGGATCTCCCTACTTTTAAAGCTGTACCAGATCTAAACATTTACCCTGGCCGGCCTCGGCACTCTACCCCCAACACCTGCCGGAGGTCATCCACTCACCCCTCCAGATGCGGTGGCTTTTGTGCCCCCCTCCTCCCGAGGAGGAGAGGCATGCTTTAGGGCCTGGACGATGGCGCTCCCAATCGCAGGCTCTACACCGTCTCTGAGTTTTTTCATCTTCAGGTTTATTTTTCTGTTTGTTTGTTCGTATGCACAGTACTCTTTGTCCATATAGCATGTTAACTACTGGTTTTCCACACTTACATATTGAATGTAGGCCATGGGTATTGCCCTTGAAATATCGTCTTTGTACTGGGATTATCAACGTTTTCTTAGGTCCACATTAACTATGCCATGGCCCCAATAACATTCCTCACCTTAAATGTTAAGGGCCTTAACTCCCCTCAGAAGCGGCGCATGGCTCTTATAGACCTTCACCGCAACGCGGGGAAATAGTGTTTCTACAAGAGACGCACTTCCGTGAAGATGCAGCACCGTCTCTTACATCTCGTTACTATACACAATCTTACTTTAGTAACTATGTCACATCTAAAACTCGAGGAGTAGCCATATTGGTAGCCCGCCATGATCCATTTGTATGCACCCATCAACAAACTGACCCTCAGGGCAGATATTTATTTCTCAAAGGTCTCATAGGCTCCCGCAAGATCACGCTGGCCAACATATATCTTCCCAACACGGGTCAATGCGGGGCACTACGATCCACTTTGTCTAAGCTATCTTGCTTTAGCGAAGGCCTGCTGGTGACTTTAATGTCCCCCTTGACACAGACCCAGAAAGTGTAAAACCGACCCCCAAACTTGAACCCTCCCTCCGCCGTAGGTTTATGCAACTTCTCCACCAACATCAAATGATAGATGGATGGAGGGTGTTGAATCCGTCTGTGAAAGATTTTACCTTTTATTCCCACGCCGCGAAAACCTACTCAAGGCTTGACACATTTTTAATGACCCACCATCAATTACATGCTTTACGTTCAGCCTCCATAGCCCCAATAAAATGGTCAGATCACGCCCCTGTGACACTCGCCATTGAAGTCCTCTCCACCCCTCCCCCCCAATGCACATGGCGGTTGAACGAATCATTTCTACGTGATGTAGTGATTAGACAAGATATAAAAGATAACGTAGAACACTACTTTGCGGAGAACTCCACATCAGACGTGTCCTTGCCTATAATATGGGAAGCTCACAAATGTGTCATTAGGGGTAAACTAATACAAATCGGAGCACAACGTAAGAAAACACATAGAGAATCCGTTACCACTTTACTTAACCGGATCCATGACCTAGAGACGGAACACAAAACCTCACGTTCCATTTCGGTGTTTAAAGAACTCACGATCCACCGGGCCAAATTAAACACCATCTTATCAGACCAGGCATTTAAATCATTGCGTCACACCAAACAACTTTTTTATACCCAAGGAAATAGATGTGGAAAACTATTGGCAAGAGCGTTGAAACGCAAACATCAAACCACGTTTATCCCCAAGGTCCAATCCGACAATGGAACTGATCTCCACTTAAATACTGACATCACAGAAGCCTTTCATAAATATTTCTCAACCCTATATCAACTAAGAGACACACCCCCAGATAAAGACGCTATTCAGGCATATCTAAAGGAATCTCTCCACTCCATTCTCACACCAGACATATCGCGATCCCTAGACGCCCCATTTACCCTAGATGAACTATCAATAGCGATTAAATCTACAGCATCTGGGAAAAGTCCAGGCCCAGATGGATTCACCATTGCATACTACAAAACTTTTCAAACTAGCCTAGGCCCTCATTTAATAAAAATGCTTAATGAGTTAAACCAAGACACCAAATTAGACCCTGCGACACTAAGAGCCCATATAACGCTTATCCCTAAACCAGATAGAGACCACACCTTGGTACAAAACTATCGCCCCATTTCACTCTTGAATGCAGACCTAAAATTAATGGCCAAAATGATGGCGAATCGTCTCAATCCTTACATCACAAGTCTTATACACCCTGATCAAACAGGTTTTGTCCCCACCAGAGAAGCCCGTGATAACACAATACGTGCAATTGATTTAATGCACCTAGCACACACCTCCTCCAATCCCACCATCTTCCTATCGATAGATGTTGAAAAGGCGTTTGACCGGGTAGACTGGACCTTTTTATTTGAAACCCTATCGGCACTGGGCTTTGGTCCACAATGGTTACATTGGATCCACTCCCTCTATAACACTCCAAGCGCCTCTCTACGAGTTAATGGGACTTATTCCCGAGACTTTCAGATACGTAACGGGACTCGACAAGGCTGCCCTCTGTCCCCACTCCTCTTTATACTGACTCTAGAGCCACTATTGCAAAAAATTAGAGATCATCCTGATATTACTGGACACATACTTCCCCTCCACCACTATAAAGTTGCTGCCTTCGCAGACGATATACTATTATCCCTTACAGATCCTAATCGCTCCCTTACACATCTCATGTCCGAACTAGACACTTATGGACAATTGTCTAACTTTCGGATTAATCAGACGAAATGTGAGGTCATGGGGATAGGCATATCGACATTGACACAGAGGGAGTTGGAAAGATGTTTTCCATTTCGATGGGTGCAGAACTCACTTAGATACCTGGGAGTGACGCTGACTAGAGACCCAGACCACTTATATACGTCTAACTATGAACCTCTCCTGAAAGTAGTACAACAAGACCTTAAAAAATGGAGCTTACCCCATATCTCTTGGCTAGGGAGGATCAACGTCCTAAAGATGAATATACTCCCTAGATTCTTGTACCTCTTTCAATCAATCCCTGTAGGAATCCCATCACAATTTTTTGCCCGGCTGAAATCAGCATTCCTCGACTATGTCTGGAATGGGAAACATCCCAGGGTTTCATACGGAGACATGACGAGACACAGGAATAGAGGGGGTTTAGGCCTTCCGCATATGGAATTATATTACTCGGCAGCCCTATTTCTTAGGTTAAGTGATTGGTGCATGTCCCCACCACACAAGTTATGGGTACCGATAGAACAGAAAACAATTCGAATCCCGATAGCTTCCTTACCATGGCAGACAGCTCCCCTCACAAACCTACTTCGCTCTTCGCACCCTCTTATTTCCCCAACCCTTTTAAAATGGCGAGCATTACGAAAATCACTGCAACTCTCAACACATCCATCACCACTATTGCCTCTTACTTTTAACCCACTTTTTCCAGCTGGTATGTCCAACAATTTTCTGCCAACGCTAGTGGAGGGACCGTACCTTCCCCTTCATAAATGTCTAATGAACTCCAAGCCAATCCCTAAACTATTGTTGCCCCCAGATGAATATGCCACTCCAATTTCGGACTACCGATATTACCAGCTCCGACACTTCATAGCGTCTTTAGGCCACCCGACCTCTCTTAGACAAGATGAATCCCCTTTTGAGACACTTTGCACTATTGACCCACACCAGCCACACATGCTGTCCACTATGTACGGGACGCTCCTAGACGCCTCAGCTCCCCTTATTCCCTTATATGCAACAAGGTGGAGCAAGGAGATGGGTGACCTGATTCCAGAAGATCAATGGGACGTGATATTTCAAATAGCTGCCCACTCGTCCCGTAGTTTACATGTACAACAGTCACATTATAAATTTCTGTCTAGGTGGTACCTCACTCCCTCGAGATTACATAAAATGTATCCGAACTCTGATGTGTTGTGTTGGCGATGTAAGAAAGAACCGAGAACCTATTTACATATTTGGTGGGAATGCTCCCACATTCAAGCATATTGGACGTCCATTTTCACAGAGATCAATGAAATCACGGGATTAGACCTGTTACCCTCTCCACAAGTAGCTCTATTTCACCTGGCCCCCCTCTCCCCTATCACATACAGAAAGTCTCTGGCCATTCACCTGTTTAATATGGCAAAATCATTGATTCCCCGGCACTGGCGCTCCGTACATACTCCGACAATCTCGGAATGGATTACAGCAGTAGATAATATACGAGTAATGGAGGAGATGTATTTTTCTATGGATAACAAATATGCTAAATACTTCGCAACTTGGTATTGGTGGACGGACTATCTTACTAAACGACCACGTAAACCACCCATACTGGAAAGTACTGACACACCTCACTAAAATTGCCCTAGGTTTCAGACTCTCACCCAATGACCCGTCTGCGTTTTCTTGCTTTCTACAAAACTGTACTCTACCTTATGGAACTTACAACCAGTATAGCCTTTAAATGGAACACTTGTTACTGTATACAAACTTTTATTTCCCTTGTCTCCCCCCCCTTTTTTTAGATAGTATATAATATACTTAATACTTAATATACAAAATATGATATGTCACATACTAACATGTGGCAAGATAATGTCATAATAACCAAAGACAAAAGTGCCTTGTTTATTCTTTTTCCTGTATCTTTATTCACAAAAGATGTTTCAAATTGTGTTAATTTGGTGAAACTTAACAAAAATAAAAATATATTATTTAAAAAAAAAAAAATTGTTTAATCTTCTAATCTGCAGCCCCCCTCGTGATAATGTCTGGATATAGTAGGGATGTCCTGATCGGCCTTCTTCGGTCGGCAATCCGATCCGAGTTGTGTGACAATGAGGATGTGCCAGTACCTAGTATTGGTTTGATACCGCACGACATGCGTTAAGACCGGCGGTTCGGCCGCTAAATATTGCTGGGGCCTTGGATTTTTGCTCTCAGGGAAGACGCTGCCAGTGCGAACAGGGCTACCGGTTGTTAAATCTGCTCGTGGCTTTTGTCAATCTCCGTAACGCCGCGCATACTCCCGGTGCAAGAGGGGAGCAATGTAAAATGTATACAACGACGAACAAAATGTACGCAAAATAAAAGGGGAAAAAGAATGTATACAGCCTTACCAGATATACTTTGACAATGTGTAACCGCTGCACAATATTATTTAGAGCAGAGATCTCAAACTCTGGCCCCTGAGATGTCTCCTAGATTGCAAACTCTCGAGCAGGGTCCTCTCTCACACTGTTCTGTGTATCTAACTTATATATATATTTGTTGTTCTGTCTCACCCATTGTACAGCGCTACTGAACCTGTTAGTCCTTTATAGATTCTTGTAACTGTAACTGAACTACAATTCCCATGATTCTCTGGCCTTCCGTTGCATTCAAAGGGTACTGGGCATTGTAGATCCTTGACAAATGGAGGGTCTTGAGTTTGACATCTCTGCTTTATAGCCAGGATCTCAAACGCTGGTCCCTGAGTTGTTCCTGAAGTGCGAGTCCCACGATTCCCTGGTGGCAATCAAAGAATTCTGGGAACTGTAGGCAATCTGCGTCGGGGGGCGGAGTTTGAGATCCCTAGTTTAGAGACCTTAGTGCTGACAAAGTGCCCAGGTTGCTTCTGTGCAGCTTTGTGGATGAATGGAGAATGAACTTTCCAATGCAAATATTTTTAACCTGCACGAATGGAATTTGCAAAGAGCGTGATTCTATAAACAGTGCGACAGCGCGAATGACAAAGCAGCTGTGAATCAACCAGGACAGGTGTTACTGCCGGCCGAACAGCGAAACTAGAACTTCACCGACACTTAAAATGCTTTTTTTAACGTCAAACTGGGCTATTTTTAACTTGTCAACTCCCCCCGACTCCTCAACCCCTCTCTAAACGTCACCGGTTTTGGTTAGGTCTCCTAGCAGCGACGGGCAAAAAGGCCATATTATCTCAATGGATATCTGGTACCCCTCCCTCATTCCGTATGATGTACGACAGAATTTATTCCATATTCTTGGCTGACTGGTCTGAGGCCTCACTACACCAGACTGAGAAAACTCAACAGTTCTTTACTCACTGGTCCCCTCTTATTCGCGCCTTACCACCTGAGGTCAGAAACTTCCTTGCGGAACACATTCTGCGTTGCTCTGTGGTATTCCCTACAAATGTTGCGGGACACTCCGCCGATCCCCCCAGATTCCTCAGACCACTTGTTAGTTAAATTTCTTGCCTCCACTTCCCGAGATACCCTATCTCAGTCGTCCACCCCTGCGCTCTGAATGCTGAGGGATCATCACCTCGTGACTGCTTTAGTTACCTTCACAGCTCGATCCCATACTGCATTCAAATTTTTTGCTTTTTCACGGAATTCTCGGGTCTCATATTTTTTGCTTCTTTACACCGTTGTATCCTTTGCTTGACACTGTACCGACCCTCGGTTTTTTCTTCGTGAATGACATATCGCCATGACCCGTCAGTTCCGGTTTGGGATGTACTACTGTCGTTAAAGCTCGAATGCTATGTTTTTGCATTGTTACTGATTGTAAATGATATATAAAAACTGTTATTCTTTTTTCTGTAATTTTATACTGATCTGAGAAGAATAAAAATATGTTTTAAAAAAAAAATCCTTTTTTTATTATTATTTATTGAGGGACATTAAAATGAGCACCAAAGGGATATCCACTAACCTCCGAACTGGCCCCGAAATTGAACGGAACGATGAATTTCACCATTCGGTGCAATTTCGAGGCAATTCGTCTATTCACTATGGGGGTTATTCAGAGAGCACCGAAATGTCCTGACGTTTCGGAGCTCTCTCGTTCCCTGCACTTCAGGGAATCAAAGTTCCCCACCCTGCGGTGAATTCAGCATTCAACGCAGGGTCCCCAGAGGGCAGGGAAAACCCACTGCAATCCCTACGAAATCCAACCAAAACCCATCGGAACTGCCGCAAAAACACGCCGAACACATCGGAAAAGGTCGACGAGCCGCCGATCACAGCGCCAACCAGCCGCCGGAAAAAGTTGATAAGCTGCTGAACGGGGGGAAAAAAAAACAATATGATTGAAAGTGGCAAAATTGTAACGCTGTTTTCAAAAAAACTACTCAACGAAAATGCCTGGAATTTACATATAAGATCCTATGAATGATAATATAAAGGTCTGTAAAAAAAAAAATGCTTTTAAGAAAAAAACGCCAAAAAAATTTGCTGAAAAAATTCTGGAAAATGCCTAAAAATTACTAAAAAAATCTATAAATAACGAGACTTTTTGCTGCAGAATAAAATAATAAACGTTTATTAGATATTGAATAAAAATGGGAATATTTTTAACATTGAAGCCTATGGGATTCGCTGAATAAACCTGCCGAATGAAGCCACGAACAGCATTGCACTTCGGCAATTTTTCACTGCTGTTCGGTGTCTGTGAATAGATTAACCATTGCTTCTCTAAGGGGATTTCACAGCCTTCAAACAGGCACCGTACTTGCTGCCAGTTTGCGTAAATTTGACGAACTGCTTGCTCTCTGAACAGCCAAATGGCCCTGAAATGTCACGTATGGGCAAATTCACGGTTTGGTGACATTTCGGAGCCAGATCGGCTCTCTCTGAATAACCCATTTTGCTGTCAAATACAGGTGAGCCGACAGCAAAATACGTTGCATTTCGCCGCAATTCGGCATCACCGAAATTGTCCCATAGACTTGTAATGTCTATTCACAGAACAAAAAATTGCACCGAAATTGAAGCAACATGCCCTTATTTTCAGTGCTTCCATTCAACGGGCGAATCCCATTAGTTTCATTGTAAAAAATGGAACATCTTTTATTTTTTAAAAGACAGTTTATTCTTGACATTTTTTTACAAGAAACCTTTTTGTATTTTTTTGAAGAAATCGTTGGGTTTTTTAAAATGTCATTTTTTTTATTTTGTAACAGACCTCTTTTATTATATAGACACATTTTTACAACATTTGTTTTGATTTTTGCTCCTATTAGGAGGATAGGAGACTTCCTTTTTTGTTATTTACTTCAACGGAATTCGCCAATGCCAATTTGGCACAATGTTGGTGCAATTCAGAGTTTTTCCCCAGCATCCGATAACTGGTTCAGCGACTCCAATTTTGTCAAAATATGGCGACCGTTCGCTAATATTGAATTCTCAGAGCTGCTCCTAAATGGGCCGAAATGCAAAGCACTGGAATGGAACATGAAAAAGAAAGAGCCCCCCTAGACCAATCGGGAAGGGGGACAAGACTGATGGCATGGGCCGGACAGTCAGGTTTGTAACCGATGAAACCTGGGTGACTATTGGGGCCAAGGATAACTTTATGGCACCTAATAGTATTTAAGGTCAGAGAGGGGAGGGGCGGTTCTTTTTGCTCCTGGACATCCTGAGATCAACAGCCAAGAAATTCCAGCAGCAAAGAACTTTACAAACCCCAAAAAACACAACATTATGGCTGACCTGGATGTCCAGTCGAGGATATTGCGACTCAAGCACAAGAGCTGACAATTAATACTGGATGAGCAATGGCAGAGGATATAGTGAGCACAAGAGCTGACAATTAATACTTGATGAACAATAGCAGAGGATATTGCGTGCACAAGAGCTGACAATCCGCCAAGCAGGCTGAGCCCTAGACCAGTTTGAAGGTTCCAGATAAGCGAGAGAGGATCACTACTACCGGGGCTGGTGTGTTGTCGTCCCCATCCTGGTGCCCGTGCATCCTGACCGCAGGGCAGAGAAGCTGGAGACTTCCAAAGATGGCGTATAGTCATCCACCTGGTGCTGGACTGGTGACGTTCCCCCCTCTCCTGCTGTAGAGGAGGAACCTGGACGCAGGGTCATGACACTGCCCCTGGCCACGGCAGCAGCATCACAGTATACACCAATGTCAATTTGGCATAATTTTGGTGCAATTCAGAGTTTTTCCCCAACTTCCGATAACTTGTTCGGCGACTCCAATTTTGGCAAAATACGGCTACCGTTCGCTAATATTGAATTCACAGAGGTCCTCTGAAATGGGTCGAAATCAGTGGCGTAGCGTGGGGGGGGCCTCGGGGGCGGTCGCCCCGGACGCAATTTTCTTAGGGGCGCAAAATTTCAAAAGAAATTAACCACTAATATTTTCCAGCAGGGATTAGCAAGGTGTCTGCTCATGGACACACTGGTGTCCATGAGAGGCCCTTGCACATGCAGCCACCAGGTTTGCGGTGCTGGCGGTGACTTGGCACAGAAAATTCTGGTCCTGTCCTGACTCCTCCTTAACATTGACATGAGTCATGTGAAGCAGTGCAGCATTAGTCGACGGAACACCCTATACCACGCTTGTCAGCCCCCCTTGAAGCCCTGTGCCAGCCCCTTGCCGCTAGCAGCCATGCAGCCGCTGAACAGGAAGGAGGGAGGGAGGCGCCTGCCCTGCAGCACATTTAAAATCTGGTCCCCACTAAGAACTCTGGATAACCCCCCCAGGCCAACAGCAACTCCAAGCAGGTAGGCGACACTGTGTGACACCAGAGCAGGGTAACCAACACATAGTGAGGGGGTACAGGGAGAGGGTGTCTGTGGGTACTGGGAGAAAGTGGGGGAACTTGGAGAGAGAAAGAATGACTCGGGGTACTTGAGGGAGAGTGACTGGAGGTACTTGGGGGGTACTGGGGGAAAATGGGGGTACTGAGAGAGAGTGACTGGGGAAAGTGGGGGTACTGGGAGAAAGTGGGGGTACTTGAGGGAGAGAGTGACTGGGGGTACTGGGAGAGAGTGGGGGTATTGGAGAGTGTGACTGGGGGTACTGAGAGAAAGTGGGGGTACTTGAGGGAGAGAGTGACTGGGGTACTGGGAGAGGGTGACTGGGGTACTGGGAGAAAGTGGTGGTATTAGAGAGAGAATGACTGGGGGTACTGGGAGAAAGTGGGGGTATTGGAGAGAGAGTGACTGGGGTACTGGGAGAAAGTGGGGGTACTTGAGGGAAAGAGTGACTGTGGTACTGGGAGAGGGTGACTGGGTATAGTGTGAGAGTGGAACTATGCTAGCGTATACTGGGACAGGGTGACTGGTAGCAGTGGCGTAGCATGGGGGGATGTGTGTTTCATTTTTTATTTTATCAGTATTTTGTTATTATACAATACATGTGCTTGTGGGGCAACGGGGGTCAATACTCTACTGGTAGAAAGGAATCAGGGTGTGTTACCGTGTCCACAGGTTGGGGGGGGGCGCGCAATTCTTGCCTTGCCCCGGGCGCCGACATCCCACGCTACGCCGCTGGTCGAAATGCAAAGCACTGGAATTGAACATGAATAAGAATGAGAGGCATTGTTCAGTGATCTATTTGCATGTCATTTTCAGGCATGCCATTCTTTGGCAAGTCAAGACCGGGTGAGGCGGAGAGGAGAGGCTGCTGAACGGAGACTGAACGTGACGAGTCAATCTCCGGCATGGGCGTCAGGAAATCAGGGTTGACCATGCGGAATGCTTTCTGTCACCTGAGCAGATTTTCAGTTACACGGTAGAATTCATGTTAATAAATAAAGCCCAGAATATATCATATTACCTTTTATTAATTATTTACAGTACCATATTATAGGAATTAGGCTAGGGTCAGACGAACGCATTTTTCTCCGCGAACGTGAAAAAGTGCGGTCGAACGAACGAACGTATTTTTTAACGGAATGCGCGAAAGCGGTCATACGATGCGCATTTTCGTACGTTTTGTTTCACGGAGCTGGAAGAGAGATATGATCAACCAAATCAATTGCAGAATGAATCAAATAAAAGGGAAGGGGTATAAAAAGGCATTTTGGGAATGGTGGCATTTTCCAAGATGGATGCAGTCCAAGTGTTTCTTTTTGCTGCACTGGGATACCTGTACCTGAAGAAGAAAAGACAACGGCGAACATGGGTCCATCCACTCAACACTGCCAGACACACGCATGGCCACTTTGTGACACTGTACAGGCCACTGCGAGAGAGGGACCCCGTGAAGTTCTTCAACTACCTGCGGATGTCCATCCACACCTTTGATGAACTGTTGATGAAGGTGCGTGAGCCGCTGACCAAGAGGGACACCAACATGAGGGCTGCCATACCACCGGAGGAGATGCTGGTCCTCACTTTGCGGTAAGTACTATCAAACACGTGCATTCATGACATCGCTGCCAGTCATCAGACATGTGCTCGGTGTGCAGAGGCTCTATTGTAGGTCAGTAGTTATATGCCCACACACACACGCATACATCACCTTGCACAACACGTAACGAAAGAGTAATGACACTGACAACGATGTGAAACAAATAAAATATTTAGTCCCGAAATAATATGACAGAAGATAACAATAACATATTAAACACATATATTATTGCATGTCCAATGAAGGTAATAAAATAAAAATAGTAGAACAACATGAATAAACTGTGACAAACATAAACGAACAGACGATACACCTCACATGGTATGATACCGAGGAGCATCTGGGTCATGAGGACCGTGCATATGGCTGCGGTGGTACTCTGGCTCCGGGGGTGGCCCAGCAACAGGGGACATGGGTGGGCGGGCAGGCAACGCCTGGCAGTGGTGGGAATAACCATGGGGGTATTGTGGCACGACACCGTGATATACAGGTGCCTGTTGTGGATGGGACAGTATCTCATGTATCAGGTCCAGGCTTCGGCGGCGATAATCCAGCTTCTGCGCTGGGGTCATTATGTTGAGCAGGGAGAGACATGAATTGAAAAAGGACATGTCCTCGGAATCAGCGACCATGCAGCGTGGATGTGTATGGTGCGCGTCCATTAATGCGACCATGGCCTGCTCGACATCAGCTGATGGTGGCTTCTTCCTCCTGGGAGCCGTACTGGTGCTGTCTGTGGGTGCTGTACCCGGCACCTGCTGGGACTCCACATCCTCCACCTGGGACTCCGCACCACCCTGCTCGACCTCCACCTGGCAGCTGCCAGATCCTGCGGGCTGCAGGTCTTGCCCTTGTGAGCTAGAGGTGGATGGCCGGCCAATACTGCTCACAGTCTTGCGCGGCTCCTGGCTCTTCCTCAGGAAGGACAGTTGGTCAGCATACAAATAGCTGCGCCTCTTCTTTGCACCAGCTCCAGAGCGAGCAGCTTCAGCCTCCTTTTTCAGGACCCGGGTATGATTGTCCCTCACCGTGCGCCATTTATTGATTGCTTCATGTGCTGCAAAACATGATGAGAGTGACATAAGGTTAGGTTTATATGATGTGATCATAACACAGCTTCTTTCATGTTCTAGGTATCTTGCTAGTGGATGCAGTTTGAAGGATCTGCATTACAACTTCCGCATTGGCAGATCAACAGCTGGTGAGATCGTCCGCAAGGTCTGCCAAACAATATGGGAAACCATGAAGGACCAATGTTTGCCAACACCCACAGGCGAGACATGGCTGGCAATTGCAGCAGGATTCTGGGAGAGAGCGAACTATCCCAACTGCCTGGGAGCGGTGGACGGCAAACATGTCCGCATTGTGAAGCCACTGCACAGTGGCTCACTGTATCAAAATTATAAACATTATTTTTCAATTGGCCTACTGGCGGTGGCAGATGCCAACTATAATTTTGTGTATGTGGATGTCGGATCATACGGCAAGGACTCGGACTCAACACTGTTCGGAACTCAACACTGTGGAATGAGATTGAGGGTGGGAACCTGAACATCCCCAGACCCGCACCTTTGCCTGGCAGCGACGTGTCAGTCCCCTATGCCTTTGTGGGTGATGAAGCATTCGGCTTATCCACACATCTCCTGCGGCCATACTCGGGGACACACCTGACTGTGAAGAAGCGGGTGTTTAATTACAGGCTGTCGCGGGCGAGACGGTATGTCGAGTGTAGCTTTGACATACTGAGCAACAAGTGGAGGATTTTTCATCGGCCACTTGATGTAAATGTGGATTTCTGTGTGGATATAGTGAAATGCTGTTGCATCCTACATAACTATGTTCGTGCAAGGGATGGGGTTAATTTCGAGGATACCCTCACAGTAACGGGTCTGGATGAGTATGCTAACGATGACATAATACCTGTGAATAGACACACCAACAGGTTTCGCGATGCTCTGTCTAATTATTTCACTAGCAATGCAGGGCAGGTGCCATGGCAGATGGACATCATTTGACATGTGACACCTAGGCTTGTGCACCGATTATTTTTTCTGTTCGAATTTTCGGATGTTTAAAGTTTTCGATTCGGCTCATTTCGAACGAACCCTGTTTTGATTCGATTCGGTTCGACTTGTTTTTCGGGGATATGTCATTGGAATATGGACCATTTTTCGTTTTTTGTGTCACTTTGCTCGTTTGTTGGATCTACTTTTCGTGATTTCGTACATTTCTCGTTTTTCGCAACGTCTGTTCTCGTTTCAAAGCAATAAATTTCGATTTGACACAATTCAAGTCCAATCGCATATTCGTACAATATTTTGTTTCGGCTCGGAAACATTTCGGATCTGACATTTTCGGATCGAAAAATTATCTGGGAATCGCCCGCATCAGAAAACACGAATCGTGAAAATGTCGTTTAAATTCCGAAATTCTGAAAGCCGAAACGCACATCCTTAGTGACAACGATAATTCGTTATGCCATTTTGTTTGATATTACATTCAAGTTCAATGCAATTGAATTCTATGCAATAAAATGATCATTTACTCACTCTGAAGCTTCTGCTCTTTATCAGACCACGTCTCGTACTCTGGGTACACCACCCTGGACACTGTGACCCATGCACTGGCCTTCTTCTGCCGGTCTTTGTAGCTGTCGCAGGCCGTGTCCCACAGCTCGGGATGCTCTGCCACTGCATTGATCAGCCTCTCCACGTCGATGTCAGTCCCAGCCATTGTCCAACGCAACTTGCAGCTACCCCCAGACAAGACAGGAAGTGTTTGGTCTGTGCACGTTATGTTGGCCGGACGTGTGCAGCGTCTGACGTCTCCCAATCACGCAAACACGCCGCTATGTAGCCGCAGCGCACTCTGTACGTCAGTAGTAGCGGTTTGACGTTCTCGAAAAAATGCGTTCGTTTGCCACTTGCGTTGCGCGGACGAATTTTCGTGCGGCCGTACTTCGTATGTTCCCCGGCATTGGACGTCATTTGCTGCTAGTACGGCCGTGATTTTGTGCGGCTAAACGCACGTTAAAACTGCGCTAGTCTGACCCTAGCCTAAAAGTGACAGCTACAAATAATTAACTGTTATTTTTCTTTTAATTCATAATCAAAAAATTTCTAATAATTGTAATTATAATATTATAATAAATATATATTTTATATAGATATATTTAGCTTGTCTCCTATTTCCTCTATAATAATATATTTTCTTCCACGTACTAGATTATAAAAAGCACTGTATAAAAAACATTATAGACCTAACATAACGATGTGGGCTATGTTATGTCTAAAAAGTTTTCGTTGTTTGTTTTCTTTTAAATTAACGGGACACAGTTCAGGATCTCATTGCACGTACTAAACAATCTGTCCGGCCTGTTCTTGGACAATGTTAACAGAAAACACTCTGCCTCCTTGGCCACTGAGCAAACTAGGGAAAGGCCAAATGGCCATGGACACATAGCTGACTGGACAGGTCAAAAGACCTCAAACTGGTCTTGCACCATTTATTTTGTGATCATTCACCACTGGATTCCATGGTTCTGCACCCAAACCATCAACAGTACAGGTAGTCAGGTAACTGCTTTATAATCCAGACCAGGTTTTCTGCTTGCCTAGCCGGGAGGAAGCCTCAGCTGTTCTCCATCAAACGTGTTAACCAAGAACGTCTATTTAAGGGAGTTGCCCCCGTGGACTTACCTTGGTATTGAGGTTCAGTTCCTAGTGTTTTCTGGACTCTGTCTCCTGACAGTCTATTTGTCACCTTGCTTGTGTTACCATGCCCCTGTGTTCCTGCCAGTATCCAGCCGGTGCCCCTGTGTTCCTGCCAATATTCAGCCATGCCCCTGTGTTCCTGCCAGTATCCAGCCATGCCCCGTGTTCTTGCCAATATCCAGCCGTGCCCCGTGTTCCTGTGAGTACAGCAGTGGCCCCATGTTCCTGCCAGTATTCAGCATTGGCCCCGTGGTCCTGCCAGCTTCCAGCTGTGCCCCTGTGTTCCTGACATCCCCATATGACCTGTGCTGTTTATCTTCACCGTGTTTGAAACCTGCAATCTGGCTGCCCTGTCTCATATCTTCAATAAATCTCCTGGATTTCTGTGTACCTGCCTCTTTGTGCTGTTTATCCCCTGCAATTTGGGCTCTCACCTGCCACCCCACAGCATGACCCTGACAATAGTGTTCATGTTTGATTTGCAGGAAACATAGTATCTGGGATGTCAACACTAAACAAAATCATCTGGATTCCAGTGTCACCTGGTGTTGTTTCAAGTTGATGGGGCGCCAGAATGGAAACATAAAAAAATATAAAAGTGAAAGTGATTTTTATTAAATAACAAAACTAACTGAACCTCAATCCTGTCTATTTTATTCTAAATAACTCAGAGTATGCAAAACTTCAGTATTTGAAGGAGAAAAATACTCTTTACTATTGCTATTTAGCACATTAAGGCAAATGTTTCTGTGAATTTTCTGTCATTAGGGGGTTAAGGCTGAAGAGGTCAGCAAGATGCTTAAAGGGACATTAAACATTTTATCAATCAGGCAAATGGTAAATGACACAAAAAAGCAAAAGGAAAAAAAATTATAGAGTTTACTTTTTTATTGCAAAAAAAATGGTGGGGCGCTGCTCCATCTGTCCATATAGAGGAGCCACCACTACTGCATCGCATGGTTCTGCAGTCAAACTACCAACAGTACAGCTAGCCAGCTAACCCACACATCTAACCGCTACCCTCTTTTTGTCCAGTCTGACTGAAGCACCACGTCCCAGGCTGACCATGCCTGCCTACCCTGGAGTCTGCTAGATCTTGCACCGTAGTGTTCATGTTTGATTTGCAGGAAACAATGCAACAACAAATAATGTCAGCATTATAACACAACCTAAAACATATTGCATTGTTCCTTAATTCATTCATCTTCTTCTCTGGACTTGATTACACAAATCCTTCTCAGTTCTGACAGTCTTTATGTTTGCTCACATTATCGCGTTCTTTTCAGGACACGCAGATGGTCTTTTGTTCTCCAAGTTTTTTTTAATTTAATTTTCTGCCTATTGTGCATCATTTCATTTTTCTTACTGCAGTGTTTGTTCTTATTGAGCAACTGGTACCTGTGTTCTTTTATTCTTCTCTCTTGTTATTTTCCTCTGGATAGTTACATGGGCAAAAAAAAAAAAGAAGCTGTGCGTCCATCAAATCCAGCCTCTCACACATCACCTACTGCTGGTGATACAGAAGAAGGCAAAAAAACAAACAAACAGTCTGAAGCGAGCGCTCGCCAAAATGCAACATACTGGGAAAAAATTCCTTCTTGACCCCAGATGTGTCAGATTTCTCTTTGGATCAAGCAGCTTTTACCCACAAATTAAATATTTTCTATGTATTAAGAATAATTATGTTGTATCACTTTTCCCCCATTATCATACAATACGCGATTTGATAGTTTACTTTAATTTACACCTCCAAATTATTTTCCCTATGGGGTTATTTCTCCTGTAAGGACAACGTTTCAACCTTCACAAGGTCTGCTTTATCAGAAACTCTTGGAGCATCTGGCCTCCCACTGGTGAAGTGACAGTTGTGGCTCGACAGCAAGCCAGGAACTCAGTAAATCCGGACAACGCGACGAAGCCTGGCACTGGATAATGTAAAAATCTTTGTATTAACTCTAGGGTTAAAGAAGGAGGATATGTGCAGGGATATGTGCAGAAAAGATTCATTTTCAAACTCTCTATTTCATCCCTTCATGTTTTAATCCTGGAGTATCCCTTTAATGAAAATGATATCATCCTGTAAAGTACATGGTGCAGAATGCCGTCATCGACACCCCTCCTAGGGTTTGCTGTGATAATGTTAGTACATTGCCATTATAAATAGCCTGATTTATTATGGCACATATTTATATTGATATTAACCAATTGGCAAGTTGAAATTATTCCTGCTTCTCTCATGGTTCCACTGTTGGTCCCCTATTTGAATGCATTTTCTCCATCTTGTTAGAGGAATTATCAGATCCGCTGCACATATCAATTTTTTCAGGGCAATCCACACTGTGGAATTTTTAATTATTTGTGTTTGTTTGGGGATAATGATCATGATTAGTTTTGTTTGTTTTATATTTTATTACAAGTACATTGCCATTATAAATAGCCTGTTTTATTATGGCACATATTTATATTGATGTTGACTTGACTAATTGGCAAGTTGGAATTATTCCTCCTTCTCTCATGGTTCCACCACTGGTTCCCTGTTCGTATGCATTTTCTCCATCTTGTTAGAGGAATTCAGATCCGCTGCACATATCAATTTTTTTGGGGCAATTCACACTGTGGAATTTTTAATTATTTGTCTTTGTTTGGGGATCATGATCATGATTAGTTTCGTTTGTTTTATATTTTATTAAGCCACAATAAAGGTTACGTTTTATTTCAATTCAGGTAGAATTAGTGGTCCACCTGATCTTTCACGTGAACTTGTATGTCTAGATAGCATATGACGCCACATTTCTGAGTATATAGACCACCTTCTCCAACCCTTGATTTCAAAACGCCCAGCATATCTTAAAGATATAATTAACATTCTACAGGATCTCACAAACCTGGAGTGGAAAGATGGCTATATTTTGGTGACAAGTGATATAGCATCCTTATATAGTATTATTACTCACACAGTAAGGAATTAAGGCAGCAGAACACATTTTAAAGAAAGAGGATACTTTTAAAGAGGAACAAATATAATTTATCCTGGAAGGAATTAAACTCATTTTAGAGAATTTTTTTTTTTTGGTTTGATGAGAGGTTTTATGTGCAGTGGACAGGTAACGCAATGGGGACCAAGTTTGCGCCCAGTTACGCCAATCTATTTATGTCATATTGGGAAGAAGAACACATATTGGCTAGTAACCGGGTGCAATACTTGGTCCAATACAAACATTTCATTGATGACATTTTTTTCGTTTAGACAGGTTCAGAGGAATCCCTCATAACCTATTTGGAACATTTGGGTACTAATACAGTTGGTATTAAATTAGACACCACTTGGAATTACAAATCTGTACATGGTTTAGACCTGGATATTTACATTAGGGGTTATTCAGAGACCGCCGATCTGTCCCCGAAATTGTACCGAACGGTGAATTGCCTCATACGGTGCACTTTTGCGGTCATTCGGTTATTCAGAATGCAGGCAGTTTGTCAAATTTTGGCAAACTGCCTGCAAATAAGGTGCCTGTTCGATGGCAGTGAAAGTCCTCATAGAGAAGCAATGGTTAATCTATTCAGAGAACGCCGAACAGCAGAGAATAGTTGTTGAAATGTCCTGATGTTCGGTGGTTTCATTCGACAGATCTAATCAGGAAAATCCCATAGGTTTCAATGTTAAAAAATATTCTTGTTTTCATTCAATCTCGAATAAACTGTTTATTCTTTTAATCTGCTGTAAAAAGTCTCTTTATTTATTTTATTTTTTAGGATTTTTTTAGGCATTTTTGGGGATTTTTTTCACGGGGTTGGATATAGTGTCAGGGTGTATTGTCACGAGAGGGGATATAATGTCGCAGGGCAGGGATATATTGTCACGAGATGGTAAATAGTGTCACAGGGCGGGATATATTGTCACAAGGCGGGATGTAATGTCACGGGCGAGATGTAGTGTCACGGGCGGGATATATTATCACGGGGTGGGATATATTATCACGGGGTTGGATATAGTGTCAGGGGTGGGATATATTGTCACGGGATGGTATATAGTGTTGCAGGGTGGGATATAGTGTCATGCTGTTGGATATATTGTCACGGGGTTGGCTGTAGTGTCACAGGGCGGGATATATTGTCACTGGATGGGATATATTTTCACAGGGCGGGATGAATTGTCACGGGGCGAGATGTAGTTTCATGGGGTGGGATATATTATCACCGGATGGGATATATTGTCATGGGGATGGATATAGTGTCAGGGGTGTGTTGTCACGAGATGGGATATAGTGTCACAGGGCAGGGATATATTGTCACTAGATGGGAAATAGTGTCACGGGTGGGATATAGCATCACAGGGCGGGATATGTTGTCACAAGGCGGGATGTAATGTCACGGGGCAAGATGTAGTGTCATGGGGCGAGATATATTATCACGGGGTGGGATATATTATCAAGGGGTTGGATATAGTGTCTCGGGATGGGATATAGTGTCGCGGGGGTGGGAAATATTGTCACAGGGTGGGATATAGTGTCGCGGCCTTGGATATATATGATCACAGGGTTGGCTGTAGCGTCACAAGGTGAGATATAGTGTCACTGGATGGGATATATTGTCACAGGGCTGGATGAATTGTCACGGGGTGAGATGTAGTTTCTTGGGGTGGGATATATTATCACGGGATGGGATATATTGTCACAGGGTTGGATATAGTGTCAGGGTGTATTGTCACGAGATGGGATATAGTATCGCAGGCAGGGATATATTGTCACGAGATGGGAAATAGTGTCACGGGGTGGAATATAGCATCACAGGGCAGGATATATTGTCACAGGGCGGGATGTAATGTCACGGGCCAGATGTAGTGTCACGGGGCGGGATATATTATCACGGGGCAGGATATATTATCACGGGGTGGGATATATTGTCACGGGGTTGGATATAGTGTCAGGGGTGGGATATATTGTCGCAGGGTTGGATATAGTGTCAGGGGTGGGATATATTAGGAGCAAGTTAACAGTTCTTGAATTTCAGCAGGAAAAGTGGGTGAAAAGATCTGAGTGTAACCACTGCAAAACCGCTGAACAAATTGAGAAACCGCCGCATCGAACTGAACGGCTGCCGAAAAACCGCTGATTGCATCCGATGACCTGCCGAACAGACTGCCGAATCGATCCGAAAAAGGCGACGACTCGATAAACAGGACAACGAACAGCCGTCGGAAAAAGCCGACAAGTCACCAAAAAGGGGTAAGAGAAACACTGCAACTTTTGAAACGTATTCTTTAAAAAAGCTATCAGGGTTATCCAAAGAGATCCGAATTGCTTGAGAAAGTTAACCGAACGCTGAAAATCAGCGTTCGGTCACCTTTCCTGGCCATTCGGCTATCCAGAGAGCAGGCAACTCGCCAAATCCTGGCGAATTGCCTGAACATACGGTGCCTGTTCGGTGCCTGTTCGAGGGCAGTGAAATCCCCATAAAAAAGCACTGCTTCGGCTATTCAGAGAACACAAACCAGCAGTGACAGGTTCCCCTAATGCCCTGCCATTCGGTGGTTTAATTCGGCAAATTTATTCAGGAGAATCCCATAGGCTTCAATGTTAAAAATATTCCCGTTTTAATTCAATATCTAATAAACCGTTCATTATAAAATTCTGCAGCAAAAAGTCTCTTCATTTATAGTTTTTTTAGGATATTTTAAGCATTTTTCAGAATTTTTTTTTTTTTAAAAGTCCGATTTTTTTTTTTTCAAAGTTTACTTATTTTTTCTGTAACAGCCCTTTTTATTATCATTCCCTGGACCTCCTGTGTAAATTTCAGACATTTTCGCTCAGTAGTTTCTTTGCAAACAGCGTTTCATTTTCACAGATTCATACAAACTATTTTGCTAATTTATTCACCTCCCTCGTCTGCGGTCTCAGCCGCTTCGGCTGTGTGCGACCGGCTCCTGCTCGGGCTTTTTCCGTGGTTTTTGGCAGGTTAATCCAGATGTTTTTGGGGGTTTTCGGCGTGCATTCGGTGGGTTTTGCGGTTAGTTTTCGTCGGGTCTGCGGCAGGCTTTCCCTGCAATTCGTGGAACCCTGTGGTGCTTGCTGAATACACCGCAGGGTCACCGAAATGGGATCGGCAAAAGGAACCGAATTGAAGAGAACGAAAAGTCACCGAACCTGCGGTGACTTTTCAAATCTCTTTGGATAACCCTGTGTGTGTTTTGTTTCGCATGGAGCCACAGTGGTAAGCGCAAATGACAACCTTTTTTCTCGTTATGTTTCATACATGAAGTGGGCTGGATACTTATGGTCTACACAGCCGCCCTGGTAGAGAACAGGCGAGAAATCGTTTTTCTGCATATATGTATATTTTGTTGTATCCTCAGCCAAGTCATTATTGCTGCTGCCTCTTTCCGTGTTTTCTTTTTTTAATTCCAAAGTGGAATTGATGTGGCTGCTTAGAAAGCAGCTCTTGCTTTCATTAGGTTAGGACCCACCTAACCAGAGGTGCCGTGCATGAAAATTAATGGAAATAATATATAAGGTCCAATGAATAATAATAAAACGGTCTGTTACAGAAAAAAATAAACGAACACCATGCTAAAAAAAAATTTCGATGAAATAATCCCGAAAAATGCTTAAAAATCCTAATAAATAAATAAAAAAAGAGACTTTTTGCTGCAAATGAAAATAATAAATCGTTGAATGAATATTTAAGAAACACTGGACTTTTTTTTCATTGAAACCCATGGGATTCACCTGATTAAACCTGCCGAATTAAACCACTGAAAATCAGGGCATTTCACTGACATTTTGGTCGTCATTCTCTGAATAGATTAACCATTACTTCTCTATGGGGAGTTCACTGCCACCAAAATTGCATCGTACGGGGAAATTCTCAGTTCGGTGCAATTTTGTGGCCAATCCGCTGTTCTTTGAATGACCCCTAATGTGAATGTGACAAGGACCAAATAGTGACGACTGAGGCAGAGAATGTAGGTGTTTCCCTGGCCTCCAAATTCCACTGATCTCATTCCAGTTGAGCATTCATGCGATGTGCTGGAATAAGAAATCTGATCCATGGCGGTTCTACCTAGTAATTTGAAGGATTTACAGTCCTGCATTTTCCAACATCTCACGGTTTAGTTCATTCCTCCTCAGCTGCGAGCATCCACTCGATGGAGTCCATAGGACTCCATTGAGCCAAACGCCGGCGGTCACATGACCAGCTGGATCTTCCTCGCGAGACCCGGCCGGTCAGCGTAGCGATACGCAGGGAGAGACTGGGGGGACCTTTTCCCCCAGTCTTTCCCTGCTCCCGCCGGACGGAGGGTGCGGTTGGAGCCGTGGTCCTTTCCGCGGGAAAGGAGGTGAGTATAGGATTCTTTTTTTTATTTTTAGGCTGGTGTTAATGGATTCTGCAGAATCAGAATCCATTAACACCAAGTCCTGGCTCTGGTTAACTTTCCGCTAACCAGAGCCGGACGTTAATCAGTGTTAGGACTTTGTAATCCCCTAACGCCGATTAACACTTTGTGCTCCCCATGTTACGTATAGGGAGCTCAAAGTACAGTAACCTCACGCTGAAAAGCGCAAGATACCAAACGCGTTAGCGTTAAGATTGTAATGTGGCCCAAAATGAGTGGTAGAGGCAATGCTTCAGAGATCCAGAAATATTATCTCACTCCTCGACCCATCTCATTTGACCATTAGTATTTCCTGCTTTTTTTTTGGAACAGTGCTAAACCTTTTTGTTTTGACCACACCTGGAGGAGCAAAGTCAACATCCAACAGATACTCAGGAGAAAGGATCTTGGTTGGTTTGTGATACAAAAAATTGTTGTTTAAATAGCTCTCATCGTGCCAGAGGGCTTCAACATTTTTTGCCTTATCTGCTAACATGGCGTTATGGCAGAAATTCGTCAATTTGTAGACCTCTTCCAAGTTACCCCTGAAAAAACCTTCTGCATAATAAAAGTCACCCTCATCTGTCGAAATGTAGGCTGTAGATTCTGGTCTCTATTCATAGGTGTATTGATGTCGCGCTAACTCAAAATAACTAAAATGCAACGTTCCAACTAAATCACTCAAAATCTCGACTCCGACATCACTGGTGAACCTCATGTCCACATCCACGCACAACAAGTAGTCAACCTCGTTGGCGAACCTTTCCTAGGTCTTGCTGTGAATCATCTCCATGCGCCTCATGGAAACTTCCTGCCACCGTTTATAGGCCGGAACCTCCAGTATAACCAACTGTCTCCCTTCCCTGAGATTGAAGTTGTGTTGCTGGACTTCCTCCAGTTGATCGGTAAATATGTAGTAGTTGACTTGGTGTCCCACCATGAAGAACTTTTCAGCTGTTTCTATAAACTCCTTGATGAACACAACATACTTGAAACCAAATCAAACTAATACTTAGACATGTTCAAGGTAAACAAATGACAGATACTGTAACGACTGGGGGGGGGGACCTGACTAGACCTGGACAGGAGAGTGTGAGCTATTTAGCAGTGACTAGACATGAACTTAAAGAGTAAATAAAAGGAATTTATTTACAACACTAAGAGCAAAGAGGAACCAATATTAACAGACAGGAGATCCAGAACTAAATACACATGAAACTAGAGACCAGGGAACTTAGCAAAACATAAGCAGAAAGGGAAACAGACCTGAACTAAATATACAACGAATACTAGACTATACCTGACAAATGATACAAGAGCAAAGAAAACAAAAAGCAGGATCAAGATCAGAATGAGGCTAAAACTCAAAGAGGAAAACAAAACAGACTAGAATAGACCAGAACATGAATTAACTAGAGGCTTGAATCAGAAACAGTACCTAACACAATGAGCTCCAGAAACAAATGAGGCAGCCTCCTTCTTTGGGCACTTCCTGCTTTTAAGCACATGAGTTCATTGAACAAATGGAGTCCAGGTGTTGTTCCAGGCTTGAATCCAAAAGGAACTGAATGTCCAGAACTAGGGTGTAATATACATAGAAGCCATAGGACTCCATTGAGTTCCTCTCTGCCGGTCACGTGGGCGTAGGAATATGCAGGGAGAGACAGGGGGGACTTTTTCCCCTTGTCTTTCCCTGCTCCTGCCAGCCAGAGGAGGCGACCGGAGCCACGGTCCTCGCCGTGGGACACAGGGTAAGTATGTGATTTTTTTTTTACTGTTTTAAGCTGGTGTTAACAGATTCTGCACCAGCGGAATCCGTTAACACCAGGTCCTGGCTCTGGTTAACTTTGCGCTGACCAGAGCCAGGCGTTAGTCAGCGCTGGGACATTGTAATACCAGCGCTGATTAACACTTTGCGCTCCCCATGTTAAGTATAGGGAGCGCAAAGTGCAGCAACCTCGCGCTGAGAAGCGCAAGATACCAAACGCAAACGGGTTTTTTAACCCGTTAGCGTTTGGATTGTAATATGCCCTGAACACCGCAGCTAACGGTAGTGCACACGCAGGGGAGCGCTACCGTTAGCGTGCAGAGTGTAATAGGGTCCTTAGTGTGGCTTCTTTATCCTGTCAACTTTGCCCACTCTATACTTAACAAAGGGAGCGCAATCAGCAATTAGCACTAGGTCTTTGTAATACCTTACTTATCCTAATATTAATTACCACACCAATGGGTAAAAACTGTATATAAAAGAGAGTTGCTACAATGATAAAACGTATTGTTCTGCTTTCCCCCTTACACTGAGTCTTGTCTCTGGTTTTGCGTACAGCTGTAATCACACTCTCTGCTCCTTGCAGGACAGCTACCTTGCCATAGGGAAGTAGCTTAGGCCAGGTCCTTGTTAGGACCCCCCAAGCAAGGTTCTATAATGACTGCTCCACACTAGACGAGCTGCCCCTGCGGATAAGGACTTGAAAGCCCTCTGAAATTAAATTATTCAGATATTGGTTGCTACTCACTGGGTGGAAGTTGAGGCCAAAAGAGAGACCTGACTGATGGAGTTCTTCTCAGTGCTCGGAGCCCCGTTACAATGCAACAAATAAACGTTAGGTTGTAAATGTTATATTTCTGCACATTTATATACAGTTATTAGAAGTAGAATTTAGGATATTTAACATAAAGTTTATGCATTTGCCAGTGATTGGACTAGGTGAATGCATGTGGGAAATTCTATTGGCTGTAAAGTAGCACTGGGTCATTTATCAATTTCTTATTGTGTCATCATGTAAACTATTAACAGGTTAGTTTCTTTCCCTCCTTCTCCCTTTCACTCATACCTCAGCTTGTTTTATAATGCTAAAATACAATAAAATTCAATGTAAACTCACATAGGTTTCACTGAGTTTGGCCTTTCATACAACATTCTGAAAACGGAAAAAATTATTTAAAAAAAACATTTTAATACGAATTTTACGTTTGATTCGGTGGTATAAATCATAAATAGTGTTAACGTTTGCATAAAACCTATTTTTATCTCTCCATTTGTTGATTCTCCTTTCCTCACCATGACAGATATATTCATAGGGCAGGAAAGAATAGCCCGCAAGGTCTCAGAAAAAGCAGGCTTCCAAGAACTCTCTGGACACTAAGCAATATCGGCCCAGTAGTGACGTGAGCTTGTGGATATGAAAATTACTAGCTGACCTGCAAGCTGTTTACTCCATCTGCAAAACAGCTAAATTGTCAAAAATTAAAGATTTAATATTGTACAAGAAACACCAATCGGTCCAAAAACACCTTTGCCAATGCACATAGTATTGTAACTAGCTGTCACATTTCCAACGGTTCCAGCCATACTCCCTGGTGGTGAGAGCGATCCAGGCCAGCTCTTCCCTGTCTGGGTTAGCTATTCCACCCTGTGCTGCTCCTGGATTCCCCTGTGGCTTTTAGGCCTGGGGTCACATGTCCTGCTTGCTCAGTTCTGTTCCCTTTAAAGATGCAAGCAGCAGAGAGGCTCATGGCTCTTGCATGGGTTCATGTTCCTGAGGGTTACTGAGTTTCTGCTTCGTGTATTCTTGTCTTCAATTTCTGTGTGTGATTCTTCCTCTGCTGTTGACTACTCTCTTGTGTTATCCCTGTACTCTGTGTATTGATATTCTGGTTCTTGATTTTTGGCTTGTCTGACTACTCTCCTGCCTCTTGATCCCTGGCATACGGCTTACACACTACCCTGGCTTTTAGACCCTCTTGCATTTCCTCTGACCATTCTCTTGTTAACCAATTTTGTTATTTCTGTGCCCTGCATCCTGTATAGTATTAGAAGACCAGTATAAGGAACTTGCCCCAGATCAGGGTTTCTTTGTGTGTACTTTTGTGTTGCCAAAATCTTGTTTAACCCTTGCCCTTCCTAATCTCTTATGCATTAATTCTTGTTAGGTTTCCTTTCCTATACAGAAGGCCATACAAGGACCTTACCCCAGAGTTAGGGATCCCTTTAGAGTTCTTCTGTGGTCTCCTGCCATTTCCTGTTGTTCCAGTTCTTTACTTTCTCTTGCTTGTATCTGTGTGCTGTGGTCTGCATTCATGCAGCCAGCAGCTAATCTACCTTAATGGCTACCTATCCTGTATAAAATTACCACCTTGGCTCACGTCGAGTGCCCCGTGACACTAACTTAATGAGACCAGTTTCTGAGATACAGTGCCAGCCCACAATCTTTAAAGTTGCGAGCCTCAACTGGTGGGAAAAAACCCTTTCCTGCAAACCTGCACACGTCTGTGACTTTGAGAGTTTCTCGCATGCTGGCTGTCACAGGGGCATCCGGCGTGAGCCAAGGTGGGCCCTTTATACTGGATATTAAGCCCTTTAGGCAAGTTTGCCGCCGTCTGCATATTTACAGAAAACAGCACAGAATACAAGACAAGAGAATGACAGACCTGGAACAATAGGAAATGGCAGGATTACAGAACTAAAGGGAACCCTTACTCTGGGATAAAGGTCCTTGCAGTGGCCTCTATACTAATGGAAGGGAATCTCACAATAAATACACAGAAACAGGAAGGGCGAGGGTTAAACAAGATACTGGAAACACAATAGCATATACAAGGATACCCTGATCTGGCCTTCTAATACTAAATGAATACACAGAACAGGACACAGAAATAACAACAGGGATTAACAGGAGCGTAGTCAGAGAAACGCAAGAGGGTCTTATCGCCAGGGTGGTGTGTTAGCTGTATCCCAGGGATCAAGAGCCAGGAGAGTAGGTCAGACAAGCAGAGGTTGGTACACAGATTAGCACTATACAGAGCACAGGGAGTATACAAGAGAGTTGTCAGAACTACGCCCAAGTCACACACAGAAGAGCAATGAATGCAAACAGGG
The DNA here is from genome assembly GCA_009667805.1 of Leptobrachium leishanense. Lineage (NCBI taxonomy): Eukaryota > Metazoa > Chordata > Amphibia > Anura > Megophryidae > Leptobrachium > Leptobrachium leishanense. The sequence continues at coordinate 137,804,419 of CM019071.1, forward strand.
AGACATAGCAGTTGCAAGACAAAGTATGTGAACCCTTTGGGATTACGTGGAGTTTTGCATGAATTGGTCATAAAATGTGCTCTGATCTTTATCTAAGTCACAACAATTTGAAAAGCACAGTCTGCTTAAAATAATACAACACAAACATTATATGTTTTCATGTGTTTATTGAACAGAACATGTAAACATTCACAGTGCAGGGTGGAAAAAGTATGTGAACCTTTGGACTTAATAACTGGTTGACCCTCCTTTGGCAGCAATAACCTCAAACAAACGTTTCCTGTAGTTGCAGATCAGACCTGCACAACGATCTGGAGTAATTTTGGACCACTCCTCTTCACAAAACTGTTTCAGTGTAGCAATATTCTTGGGATGTCTGGTGTGAATCGCTCTCTTAAAGTCATGCCACAGCATTTCAATCGGGCTGAGGTCAGGACTCTGACTGGGTCACTCCAGAAGGCTTATTTTGTTTTGTTGAAGCCATTCTTTTGTTGAATTACTTGTATGCTTTGGGTCATTGTCCTGTTGCATCATCCATCCTCTGCGGAGCTTCACTTGGCGGACAGATGGTCTTACGTTTTCCTGCAAAATGTCTTGATAAACTCTGGAATTCATATTTCCATCAATGACAACAATCCATCCAGGCCCTGAGGCAGCAAAGCAGTCCCAAACCATGATGCTCCCTCCGCCATGTTTTACAGTGGGGATGAGGTTTTGATGTTGGTGTGCTGTACCTTTTTTTCTCCACACATAGTGTTGTGTGCTTTTTCCAAACAACTCAATTTTGGTTTCATCTGTCCACAGAATATTTTGTCAGTAGTGCTGTGGAACATCCAGGTGCTCGTTTGCAAACTTCAAACGTGCTGCAATATTCTTTTTGGACAGCAATGGCTTCCTCCGTGGTGTCCTCCCATGTACTCCATTCTTGTTTAATGTTTTCCTTATTGTAGATGTGTCAACAAAAATGTGCCAGAGATTTCTGTAAGTCTTTAGCTGACACTATAGGATTCTTCTTTACCTCATTAAGCATTCTGTGCTGTGCTCTTGCAGTCATCTTTACAGGACGACCACGCCTAGGGAGAGTAGCAACAGTGCTGAACTTTCTCCATTTGTCTTACCGTGGACACATGAACATCAAGGCTTTTGGAGATACTTTTGTAACCCTTTCCAGCTTCATGCAAGTCAACAATTCTTGATCGTAGGTCTTCTGAGAGCTCTTTTCTGCGAGGCATGGTTCACATCAGGCAGTGCTTCTTGAAACCAGTAAACCCAAAACTGGTGTGTGTTTTTAAAGGGCAGGACAGCTTTCAGCAACACATCCAATAATATCACACTGATTGGACTCAAGGTTGGCTCACTCCTGGCTCCAATTAGCTCTTGGAGAAGTCATTAGGCTAGGGGTTCACATACTTTTTCCACCCTGCACTGTGAATGTTTACATGTTATGTTCAATAAACACATGAAAACATATAATGTTTGTGTTGTATTATTTTAAGCAGACTGTGTTTTTCAAATTGTCGTGACTTAGATGAAGATCAAAGCACATTTTATGACCAGTTCATGCAAAACTCCATGTAATCCCAAAGGGTTCACATACTTTTTCTTGCAACTGCAGAAGAAACGTCAATACCAGCAGAGATCATACACAGAAACACTAAGACAATGATATCAGGAAGCAGACCCTCAGGAACAAGAGACCTTCAGGAAACAGAAACCCATGCAAGAGCAACTGACAAAGTTGGAGGCTGCCTTTTAAAGGCAGCAGATCAGGTGATCCCAGATCAGGCTGACCTGGATATCTCTCACCACCAGGGGGCAGGGATGGAACGTGACACTGACCATGACATAAAGCAGGAGCACTACTGGTACGCCCGTTGTCAGATCTGCGAGTGTGGAGATTTTAAATCTGCATGGGTGCAATATACACGGGGCAGAAATATATACATGTTAGAAAAAAAGAAAGACAGGCGAGTGTCTAATAATAAAACCATGCATGCGCATTACATCTTTACTGTAAAAATATAGCTTTTAAAGTGCTTACATTGTGAGTTGCCAGTTTACTGTGTAATACTGTGTTTTACAGTATGTGTATTGCGAGTCGTGAGTTTACTGTGTAATAATGTATTTTACAGTACGCACATTGCGAGTGGCCAGTTCAAAATCTAATAGTGAATTTTACAATATGCACATTGTAAATTGGGAGTTTACTGTAAAATAGTGTATTTTGCAGTACAGACATTGGAAGTTACATTTTTTAAAATGCAAAAATGAGTGTTTTACTGCAAAAAAAATAATATATATTTATATGAGAAAATAGGAACTTTATAATCCAAAAGAGTGTTTTACTGTAAATATGTTACCATTTTACCTTTGAAGCTTCACTTCCTTTAGTTTGTGCAGAAGGAATGTCTTTTTGCAGCTGTGACTTGGAGAAGAAGCAAGGAGTGGATTATTACGCAACTTTTCTCTAAGCAGAAGGTTAAATTTAGGTTTATGAGACCTAACACTATCTATGTGTTTTTGTTTTTTTCAAGGAAAATGTTTATTCATTGGTAATAATAATTAGTGTGGGACAGAGGCTGCTCTTTAATTAGGCAAAGTTGTCCAAGGGCTGGACTAAATATTTTTCTGTTGAATATTTCCTATCACAGTTATGTTGCGAAAGAATGATCATCTAGTTCAGTGTTTTTCAACTCCGGTCCTCAGGACCCACTAACAGGCCAGTGTAACAGATCTCAGTACCACGACAGGCAGGGTCGGATTAACATAGGGCCTATTGGAGCAGCAGCTCCAGGCCCATGCCCCATAATAGGCCCAGAGAAAGGATAACCTTGTCTGCATTGATGGACCCCTGTACCTCTGACTCCATAGCAGCTACAGGGTAATATGAGGTATCACTGGAAAGGGCCAAGCATGACCTTTCCAATGATGCCAAATATGACCAGGTTTTATCTAACAGTAAAAATAACATAAGAAATAAATTATTATTTTTCTTTCTAACATTGCACTATTGTTCACTCTTCAATTATAAAGTAAACAATGCTGCTGCACTAACTCACCATCCCATTTCTCAAGTCACCAACAAGTGTGGAGGCGATGGCACAATCTGTTATTACGCATTGTTCTATCAAAAATATAAAAAAAACGCACTGCAGTGCGGAGAACTAGGGGACTTTGGAACACTGTCAGGGTTATTCAGAGAAAAGTGAAAATCAGGAGAACCGTCAGGAGAAGAAAACAATCTAGACCAAATAGCCAATTTAGAAAGTGAGATAAATGGGAGAATTTTTCTGGTTTGGCTATTTTGACCTAGAATTGTCATTTCTCCAGTCATTCTCCAGAGTTTCACCTTTCTTTGAATAGACCTGTGTGTCTCTAATCTTTACACCTCCCGAGGTCACGTGAGGCATCATTGGACAGGTCAGAGTGTGTCCTTTCTAATGATACCACGTAAAACCGAAAAGAAGAAGAAAAAGCCTTTATTTATTTATTGTTCCAAAGCAATGGTTTTGTCCATTTGTCACATATAAAGCCCAGTTCAGTCGAGTCTACTTTGTTAGAGGTCCACAAACTATTGCCTGTACCTCTCGCAACCTCTCCCAGTATGCTGCTCCTGTGACCGCTGCCATCTTTCGCTTGCTTCTGCCATCTGGATATCGAATCCCGGTGGTGGTTTGCTTGTCCTTGGACTGTGGGAAGCATCCCTCTGCTGCCACCACAGTAACAGATCTCGGTACCCTGACAGGGTCACCTCTGTCAATGCTGCTTCCTTGCTGGACACCTGGGTTCTCCTCATCACTCCCGTGCCTTTCTCCAGTACCTTAGCCACAGCTTAAAGGCGTGCACACATAGGGAGCCTTGCTAGCATCCCCCAGAACTAAGCCGTGGCTGTAGATCTGGAGCTACCCACAACATGAGTCGTGACTGCATGAAGGGTCAGAATGGAACTCCTTAATCAGGAACTGACACACATATATTTATACAGTCACATATGGGTCATTTACATGCACAAAATTTCCCCTAGGAAATGTTCTGAGGGATTCTCATGTTTTTGTTCCATCTGCTTCTTGGAATGTGAAACATAATAAGATTAGGGACAGACAGTTAAATTAAACATAACATAACATTTCTAAACAAGGCAGGACAATGTTAATCGAGATGTTAAGCAAGATTACAGAGAGCAGATTTACAAACTATTCAAATATAAACAGATAACAACACATTCCTGAGACAAGGGTAGCCTAGGAGTCTAATCCACTCAGGAAAATAACAAGGTACACATGGACCAGACAACAGGCAATAGCCTTATTCTGGCATAACACAGATTACACAAATATTCTGCACACAAGAGAGGCCAATGAGATAATATGGATTATAAAGCCTGCACCCTACAAATATGCCTCCAGGTCCATGCACCCAAGTCCAAAGTGACTTATGTCACAGCCAGATTTTAAGGATTACCTTGGAAAATGCAGACTGAATCCTACAATCACTGAGCAGCAAATCATATCACCTGCGCTGTGCTTCAGATATCTCATAATGCTGGCCCGTTAGTGGGTAATGAGGACCGGAGTTGAGAAACACTGATTCTAGTTGGTATTGGCTTGACAAGGCACTCAGACTTCAAATGATATTAAGGTGGCTCAAAGGGTTCAGTGCAGAAATGTTTTATATTTTACAACAAAAGTTACTCACATGTCCATCATTAAGGATGATTCAGGATGGCATTGAGAGGTCCAAATTGTATACCTGAAACAGAAAAATGTATACTTATTTAAGGGGTTATTCACTAACCTCCGAACTTCCCATTCCCAGCGAATTGCACCAAACAATGAATTTCACCAATTCGGTGCAATTTCGGGGCAATTAATCTATTCACTAAGCTGTCAATTCACCTAATAGAGGTGAATTCACAGCAAAATATGGTGCAGTTTGGCACCACCAAAATTGTCTTATAGAAGATGATTATATTTTCTTTTTACAGAACGCCAAACTGCACCAAAATTCCGGCAAAAATTACTTGATTTTCAGTGGTTCAGTTCGACATGTTTAAACAGGGGAATCCCATAGGTCTCAATGTAACAGGGTTATTCAGAGAGCACCGATATGTCATCAACATTTCGATGCTTTCTGATTTGCCCTTACTTTAGTGAGTCCGATTCGCTGACTCTGCCGCGAATTCAGCATTCACCGCAGGGTACCTGAAGTGCGATAAATTGACCGCCGCCAACCTGGCGCAAACCTGCCGGCCACCGCCGACAACCTGCTGGACAGCTGCTCAATCTTGCCACCCGCTGCCGCAAACCCACCACCAACCCGCAGGATAGCTGCCACAAAACCGCCGGTCGGCTCGTCAGGGGTGCTCCTGACGAGCCGGTGGGGCAAAACGCATGTCGGGTGCAGACTGATGGGCGTCTGATTGATGAAATTATTTAGTGACTATCAAAATAGTGTGTAGCCCCTACAAGTGAAATTATCTTTTTTTCTGAAACTGCTTGGCCGTTGATGTTGAGCATGGTTGCCGCTGTTTAAAATTCAGTTTTTCCATAGATCTGTAATTATATGACATTGCCGGTAGCCACACCAGAGAAATATAGTGGAAAGGTTGGTGGCGGCATTAGTTGGTGCCGCTAGGTATGATTTGTGGTTATTTAACCTGTGGAGTCACCATTGTGGAAACGGAATATGGTATTGAGAATTATAGAATTACCGGAATGGTGTAAAACAAGTTCTGCTGGTTGTACCAGTTAATGCTGTGGTAAATGACTATAGTCTAGTGGTTAAAAATCTTTAATAGTGCCAAGAAAATATAATGCTGCGAGCTACGTTAGGGCACCAGCAGGAAGGAACTGACTACCATCTCAGTTAAACAATGAGAAACTGTTGCTAATGGTGTGAATGAGGGGACGACTTCATTGAACTTATGCAGTACCTGCTAATTATAGTTTGCCGGCTAACTATGTGGCAACTCGGAGGCAAACGACGTGAATCATACTAATGAGACATACAGGGTTATTCAAAGAGAATCGAAAAGTCACCGCACGTTCGGTGACTTTTCGTTCTCCTCAATTCGGTGCGATTCGGCGATCCCATTTCGGCGACCCTGCGGTGTATTCAGCAAACACCACAGGGCCATCGTAGTGCAGGGAAAACCCACCGCAAACCTGCCGAAAACTCACCGCAAAACCCAGCGAACGCACACGAAACCCGCAAAAACATCTGGATTAACCCCGCCGAACACGCCGGAGAAACCCGAGCAGGAGCCGATCACAGCGCAGAGCAGCCGCCGGAAAAATCTGACACCGCAGACGAATGGAGTGAAAAAAAAAAACAGTACGCTTGAATGTTTGAAAAGTGAAACGCTGTTTGCAGAGAAACTACTGAACGAAAATGTCTGGAATTTACATATGATCCAAGGAATGATAATAAAAAGGCTGTTACAGAAAAAAGAAAAAAAAAAAAAAAGGAAAAAAGTTTGCAGAAAAATCCCAAAAAATGTCTAAAAGATACTAAAAAATCTATAAATAAAGAGACTTTTTACTGCAGAATATTATAATGAACGGTTTATTAGATATTGAATTAAAACGGGAATATTTTTAACATTGAAGCCTATGGGATTCGCCTGAATAAACCTGTCGAATGAAACCACCGAATGAGAGGGCATTTCGGCAACTTTTCACTGCTGGTTTGTGTTCTCTGAATAGACGAAGCAGTGCTTTTGTATGGGGATTTCACTGCCCTCGAACAGGCACCGTATGTGCAGGCAATTCGCCAACATTTTCAGCGTTCGGTTACCTTTCGCCAGCAATTCGGATCTCTTTGAATATCCCTGATAGTGTAAAATTTCCCATGAAAGAATAACGGGGCTGCAGCTCGCAGTTGGTTAATTTAGTGTGGTGAGATACAATAGCGGCCAACCTTGTGTACATACCTGTATAATCTATCAGACCAGGCCAATTCGAATTAATGTCTAGAGGCGACATTTATAAAAGCGGTTTCAAATGATCAGTACTAAGAGATGCTTGAAGGTCTTTATTCAGTGATACCTGAAGAGTTGGGGTTAACAGGTAAGGCTAGGGTCAGACGAACGCATTTTTCACGTTGTCCGTGAAAAAGTACGTTCGAACGAACGTACGTATTTTTTCCCGGAATACGCGATAGCGGTCATACGATGCGCCTTTTCGTCCGTGATTTTGTACGGGTCATCAATAAAACACTTTTTGTGTCTGGACGTTATGTTGGCCGGACATTAGCAGCGTCTGACGTCTCCCAATCACACACACACGCCGCTATGCGGACGCAGCGCACTCTGTACGTCAGTAGTAGCGGTTTGACGTTCTCGAAAAAATGCGTTCGTTTGCCACTTGCGTTGCACGGACGAACTTTCGTGCGGCCGTTCGTCGTATGTTTCCCGGCATTGGACGTCATTTGCTGCTAGCACGGCCGTGATTTCGTGCGGCTAAACGCACGTGAAAAATGCGTTCGTCTGACCCTAGCCTTAATTAGCCCAAGTATCACCTTTTACCAGTTGGTAATTGTTTGTTATTAACGTGTGTTTTGTGTCATTTAATATTTTTAATCAATGACTTATTTTAATGGTTCTAATAAAGGTTATATTTTATTCACATTATGAATTCATGTGTCTAGCCTGTCGAGTAGGGGATTTAGTGTCAAAATTGAGACGCTGTTTGCAAAAAAACTACTGGACGAAAATGTCTGGAATTAACATATAATTAACATATAAGATCCTATGAATGATAATAAAAAGGTCTGGTAGAAAAAAGAGAAACGCTATTTAAAAAAAATTAGAAAAAGTTAATTTGGCAAAAAAATCCTGAAAAATGCCTAAAAAATTTGAAAAAAATACAATGACTTTTTGCTGCAGATTAAAATAATAAACGGTTTATTACATATTGCATTAAAACGGGAATATTTTATAACATTGAAACCTATGGGATTCGCCTGAATAAACCTGCCGAATGAAAACATTTCCCTGACATTTCACTGCTGTTTGGTGTCTGTCAATAGATTGACCATTGCTTCTCTAAAGGGATTTTACTGCCGCCGAACAGGCACCGTATTTCGCTGGCAATTCACTAAAAAGTTGGCAAACTGCCTGCTTTGAGAATAGCCGAATGGTCCCGAAAATGCACCGTATGGGGAAATTCACTGTTCGATGCAATTTCGGGGCCGGATCAGCTCTGTCTGAATAACCCTTTAAATATCGTTATTTATTTTTTTATTTAAAGTCCGTTTATTCTTATTATTTGCAAAAACACTTTTTATATTTTTATTTATTAGACAAAAAATTTTTTATAAAGCCATTTGTTTTTTTTCCATTCTGTAACAGACCTTTTTATTCTTTGTCAGCGGACCATTTTTTTATTATTTCAACATATTTTAATGCATTTTGTATCGAACAGCGCCATGGAACTTGTTAGCGTTTTATAAAAACGTGTAACTGTGTTGGTTTAAACACTTATTAGGAGAACAGGAAAGCTCGTTTTTTTTCTTTCCATTTTTCAGTTCGGCGGAATTCACTGATGCCAATTCAGCATTAAATTTGGGGTCAGACGAGCGTCATTGGAGAGAGGAAGAAACGCCCGTGAGGTGGACGTTCCTTCCACTCGACACCCATCTGGCCACCTCAATGAGGGCAGTTAGTGCGCTCAGCGCTGTGAGGCTCAATCCTCCTACGAAGGATCGTGCTTTTCAGCTCCGTCAACTCGCGTCCTAGTGCTTTGATGGAGAGGCCTGCTGCATGGACGCAGCACGGCCCCTGTTGCGCACGCAATTCACGTGCGTGCTATAGCGTCTGGCCTGTCCCGTTGCAGCGTCACAACGCTGTACTGGATGCCAGACGCCACATCAGTACGGGCACACCTAGTGCATTCGTCTGACACTGGCCTTATCAGGGCAATTTAGACGTTTTCGCCGACGTCCGATAACTTCTTCGGCAACTCCAATTATGGTGACCATCTGCTAAATAGTGAATTCACCGCATTTTCGGCGAAATGGAATTGAGGAAGCATGAAGAAAGGGGCCGAAACGCAAAGCACCGGAATTGCTTTGGGAATAGACCCTTTAGCAAATTTGAACTGACCAAAAATGAGTAAGAAATCAATAAACGAACTGTGACATGGTATTATTCTTAAAAACAGAAATTACTTAAATTACTTATAAATTATTTTTAAATATTTTGCTACCCAAAAAAAGGTCAAATTTTATCAAAAAACTTTTAAATATTACAGACTCACCAAATGTATGAAAACGTGGAATACGTACAATAAAACCGTACGGGCGCAGTCTTTTCAGAAAGGTCATTTCCACTACAACAGAGAAAATAGAAATAAAGCATAAAGAAAAGTTATTTAACCCCTTCACTGCTGAGCCATTTCACATCTTAAAAAACAACACGTTTTTCTTTATTATTATTTTTATAAAAAATGTTTCTTTACTTTAAACATGGTCATGTTTGGTATCATTGGAAAGGCCATGCTCTGCTAGCTGCCAACAGTCAGGAGATATCGGGGTTCAAAGAAGCCCCTATCTCCACCCTATCTTTCCTTAGGAGTCAATGAGGACGTTCCCCACACGTCCTCAGCAGTGAAAGGGTTAAATATTCATGAGACGTCCCACTTCTGATCAGTGATTTTCTACCCCATTATTCTGTCTCGATGCTGTGGTTTGATGTGAGGGCTTTGTACAGTTAATAGTTACTGTAACCAAGGACCATTCCATGCTTCTCCACTGGGCGGCACCCTACCGGCTTTTTAGGTAAAAGAATAAATAAAACTTAAGAAAAAAAATTAATACATTTTATATACTCTCAAGGCTAGTATTTTTTCCTGGGAAACAGTGGGCATTTGCACAGCAGAAACTGAGCGTGTCAGATATGGACAATTTCAGTTCTCTATCCTGTCTCAGAGCATTTTACACATGCTCTGTTATTTAACCTCCCTGGTCGTCTAATTTTTGGGAAAAACCGTGTCTAAAAGCGCCCTAATTTTTTTTGCCCCCCTAGCGGTATCCCCGAGTGTGGCTTGGTTTTAAGTTCCTATGTTGGAAGCGGTAACCCCGAGCAACACTTGGGATGCTGCTGGATACATCACTTCTCCCTGCACTTCCTCGATGTCCCCAGCTGCCTCCTCCGACGACCGCGACCTTATACTTCCTGGTTTCCTCCTCGCGAGAAGGAATCCAGGAAGTAAATGCTGTGATCACCGGAGGAGACTGCAGAGATCAGCGAGGGAGCGCACGGAGAGGTGATGTATACAGCCCGAGTGTGTCTCGGGGTTACCGCTCTCAGCAGTGAAATTTAACCCCGAGACACACTCGGGATAACTGTCAGGGAGGTTAAGAGGGAGGTCCTATCTTTCCAATGTGTTATCACAAGGAGAGGTGAGCTAAAACAACATTCATTACGCATGCTTCTATAATCCGACCCTGGTGAAAGGTATGGGGTGTGAGGTAGATGAGTCTGGCACAGGTGCTCATTATAGACTGTAGAATGTTGAGGTGGGAGGTACTGGATGTGAGGTAGATGAGTCCAGCAGAGGCATTCATTAGAGACTGTAGAGGGGAGCGGTGTGAGACATACAGGATGTGAGGTACATGAGTTTGGCAAAGGTGTTTATTATAGACTATAGAGGGGTAAGGTGTGAGAGGTACTGGATGTGAGATAGATGAGTGTGGCAGAGGTGTTTATTATAGACTATAGAGGGGAGAGGTGTGAGAGGTACCGGATGTGAGGTAGATGAGTGTGGCAGAGGCGATCATTATAGACTATAGATGGGTAAGGTGTGAGAGGTACTGGATGTGCGGTAGATGAGTGTGGCAGAGGTGTTTATTATAGACTATAGAGGGGAGAGGTGTGAGAGGTACCGGATGTGAGGTAGATGAGTGTGGCAGAGGCGATCATTATAGACTATAGATGGGTAAGGTGTGAGAGGTACTGGATGTGAGATAGGTGAGTGAGGCAGAGGCGTTCATTATAGACTATAGAGGGGAGAGTTGTGAGAGGTACTGGATGTGAGGTAGATGAGTCTGGCAGAGGAGATCATAATATACTATATATGGGAGAGGTGTGAGAGCTAGATGAGTCCAGTAGAGACATTCATTACAGACTGTAGAGGGGAGCGATGTGAGACATACAAGATGAGTCTCACAGAGGTCTTCATTTTAGACTGTAGAGGGGAGAGGTTTGAAACATACAGGATGAAAGGTAGATGAGTCTGGCAAAGGTGTTCCTTATAGACTATAGAGGGGAGAGGTGTGAGAGGTACTGGATGTTAGGTAGATGAGTCTGGCAGAAGCGATCATTATAGACTATAGAGGAGAGAGGTGTGAGAGGTACTGGATGTGCGGTAGATGAGTGTGGCAAAGGTGTTCATCATAGACTATAGAGGGGAGAGTTGTGAGAGATACTGGATGTGAGGTAGATGAGTCTGGCACAGGCGGTCATTATAGACTATAGAGGGGAGAGGTGTGAGAGGTATTGGATGTTAGGTAGATGAGTCTGGCAGAAGCGATCATTATAGACTATAGAGGGGAGAGGTGTGAGAGATACTGGATGTGAGGTAGATGAGTCTGGCAGAGGCAATCGTTATAGACTATAGAGGGGAGAGGTGTGAAAGGTACAGGATTTGAGGTAGATGAGAGGCAAAGGCGTTCCTTATAGACTGTAAAGTAGTGAGGTAGATGAATAGGGCAGAGGCGTTCATTAAAGACCGTAGAGCAGTGGTTCTCAAACCTGTCCTCGTGACCCCCAACCAGGCCGGATTTTGCAGATAGCTGAAGCACAGCACAGGTGATATGATTTGCTGCTCAGTGAATGCAAGATTCAGTCTGCAATTCTCCAAGGTGATCTGCAAAATATGGCCTGGTTGGGGGTCCCGAGGACAGGTTTGAGAACCACTGCCGTAGAGGGATGAGGTGTGAAATACAAGGTCTGAGGTGCATGGATCTGGCAGAGGTCTTCAGTATAGTCTGTAGAGGGATAATCTGAGGTGATTTAAAGGCAGTAAGCAGAGGGTTACAGTAGTTTAGGCTTTTCTTTATCCCCTTAATACAGCAGTATACAACAATATTAGTCAAACAAGAGTATATGTTCCTGAAATCTAAAATGCCATTTACTAGAAGAAGCCAGTGAGCATGGGATCATAATAGGTGGTGACACAACCAATACACAAGATTTATTTTAAACAGTATATCGCGAAAATTAAAAATTAAATGAAATGAGGCATAAAGGAATAGAAATCAGAGAATTAAGATCATAGACCAATTAACCCCTTCACTGACCAGCTCTTCATGTTGAAAAAAGACTGAATCCAACCCAATCTTATCCCACTAGTTGGGGAAGTTCCTCCACAAATCTAATAGCTAGGCGTCTACTAGGAATGAGCCGAACACGCCCGAGTTCGGTTCATATTTGAACCCGAACTTTCCAAATGTTCGAATCCGAACCCGAACCCGAACTCGAACTCAATACAAGTCAATGGGGCTGAAAATTCGGTTTTAAGAGTGCCCTCCAAGAGGGCATATATGCTAGATATTTGACATAAAAGGTGTATGGGGGTCCGGGTAGTGCCCTGGGGGACAGGAAACAAGGACACAAAGTTTTAAAAAAAAGTTTTTAAAGGGACAGTGAGTTTTCCATGAAATAAGGGTTAAAAATAAAAACGAAAAATTCCTTCAAATATCGTACCTAGGAGGTCCCCATAACCTGCCCGTGAAGTGGCGGATTTCTAGGATGTATAGAAACACTTAAAAACAAAAAAATTATGTTTCAAATGACGGTAAATGCTTTTCCTTTAATCTATCCATAAACAACTGCTTGGGGCGGCAGCCTGTATGAAAAGAGGAGACATTTTCGGACACGCAGAAAAAGTTTAGTGATTTTTGGGCTAAATTATTGTGAAACTTATGCAGGCTTTGGATGAAAGTAACAATAGGTGCTTTAAGGCTGGGGTCAGACTAGCGCACTTTTAACGTGCGTTTAGGCGCACTTAATCTTTCCCGCACTAGCAGCAAATGACACGCAATGACGGCCAATATATGAAGTACGGCCGCACGAAAGTCCGGCCGCGCAACGCAAGTGGAAAATGAATGCATTTTTTCGAGAACGCTGAACCGCTAGTACTGACGTACAGAGTGCGCTGCGTCCGCATAGCGGCGTGTGTGCGTGATTAGGAGACGTCAGACGCTGCTCATGTCCGGCCAACATAACGTCCAGACACCCAAAGTTTCCTGGTTTGGATCCGTAAAAAATCATGCACAAAAATGCGCATCGTATGACCGTTTAAGCGCTTCCCGTGAAAAAACACCTCAATGCGTTCGGACACACTTTTTGACGTTCGCTGCGAAAAATGCGTTCGTTTGACCCTAGCCTAAAATTGGGCCTTTAGCGTCGGCAACAGTGCCGTCACACAGTCTCACCCCTCTGAGGATATGAATCTGATACAGGCGTCAGTGGCAGTGCAGCCAAATATTGTGCCTTTGGTGCCAGGCCAGCAAGTGCCATCATACAGTAACCCCTCTGTGGTATTGTGGAAGAGTGCATCGGTGGACTATGCGGTCAGGGCCGGTGCTAGACTATTTTGCGCCCTAGGCAAGACCAGCTACTTGCACCCCCCCCCCAAAAAAACGACACAACATGAAACTGCTAAATTTCTTTTTACTTAAGAATAAAGTTTGAAAAGCACCAATAGTAAAGGTAAAATAAATATAAATAAACTGTATTAAACCATTTTAAATTAACTCTATTAAACAAATTAAAATTAACTCTATTAATACAAACAAATATAAATTAACGGAAAAAAAAATAAGAGTTGTCACATAAGTTTCAATTTCAGACACATCAAAATTTCACTTTGCGTGCCTTATCCTTTGCAAATTTTCATCATGCATATATATATATATATATATATATATTGCCCAGGCCAGCTCACATCATGCGTATATATATTTCCCAGGCCAATCCCCTGGTGGAGATAGGGGGTTCATTTGAACCCCGATATCTCCAGGCATCTAGTGGGTCATGGAGGGTGTCAATCGAAAGGCCTGAGCATGGCCTTTCAGATGATACCCAACATGACCAGGTATAAAGTAAAAAAAAGAAAAAAGAAAATAAAAACATGTATTTTTTTTGTGTGTTATTTTTATTAATGCAGCAATATTGTTCACATTGCAATTATAATGTGAACAATGATGCACTAATGATTTTTTCTATGGGTGCGTTTGCTATAAATCACGTAATTCCCCCCAAAAAGTGTAACAAGTCCCCATTTCTAATTTTTGTACAAGCGCACCCCATAGAAAACATAACTGCAAACGCTCATGTGCTAAAATGTGAAAAGAAACAACACTTTACACACTGCAGATGATTAAAAATTTAATTGCCTCTCTCTCTTTTCTCCTCCCCCTTTCTTTTTCCCTCTCTTCCTTTTTTTTTTTATCTATGTAGCCAAGCTAATTACTTGCATAGCATAGACCTTCAATTTGTCCCTCAGATGATTTGCTCAGGACCTCCCTGTAAACAACATTCCTGGTTTTACTCTCTGGCTGGAGGATGACCAGGCTATCAGGTGAACTGACTCTGGTGCACGTCACATACAACTGGCCATGGGAGAAACAGTCACTCTTCAGATGCACACCAGCCACTTTCAATGTCTGCTCCTGTGCCTTATTGATGGTGATGGTGTAGCACACCCTAACAGGAAATTGTAGCGTTTGAACTTGAAGTTTGTTCCTAATCCAGGTAAAGTATCCATGTCATTGGGCAGACTAGATGGGCCGAAGGGTTCTTATCTGCCGACATTTTTCTATGTTTCTATGTTTCTATGTAGTCTGATGGGATCAGAGGAATTCTGGGTATGAAAACGGTTTCTCCCTGATTTACACCTGTGAAAATCATGACTTCGATTACGTGTTTGTACAGAGTCTACACCTGAAGTCTGGTGCCATTGCACAGTTTCGGAGGGGTTAGATTTCGTAACACCATGATTGGGATTCCACAACGTATGCCCCTCTCATTGTCCTCGTGACCAACAAAGTATATCTGCAAAAATGAAGGCTGCTGCTTTGGCACCGCCATGATACTCCCTATCGAGTGGTAGCCCTGCCCCTGCACTTTCAATGTTGGCATAAAATTTCTCTCCTTCACCTCTCTGGCTCCAACAGACGTCATTTGGAAGCATCCGTTGTACTTCGGGGCAGAGTAAAGAAAGTGCTCTGCCATTGGATGCTGGTGGGTGAGAAGAGGCTGTGTAAGGGTTCAGGGTAGGGCTGAAGGGGAGAGAGTTGGACTTTCCCACCACTGCAGCACATCCAGTGACTCTCATCCTGCCACTTCAGAGCATGGCACCAGGCACAAGGTAACCAAGGTCCGAGTTCAACAACGTTTTCCCTGGAGTAATCAATCTGAGGTTCATATTTAAAACCAGACAAATACTTATTAGTCCAAGGCACTGATCTCATTTGTGACTCATTAATGTAGGGGTTATTAGATGCATACTTTATTACAGCCTCTCTACTGACTTGGGGATGAGTAAGTAGAGTATACTTTATACTAGCTTCCCTTACTTGTGTTTTCCTAATCGCATCTGTAAATCTTTTTCTGCATTTTTTCCCTCTTTTCTCTTTAACTTTTGTTACAGTAGAAGAGACAGATCTGTCTGAACTGAGGAGATCAGTGTAAGAAGTGATTTGGAGCTGGGGCAGTGACGTGCGGTGAGGTCAGTGCTTGGTGAGGCACTGGCTAGTATCAGAGCCAGATATACACAGGTTACGTAGGTTCAGGTTCAGTGCTCCCCAGGGTCTGGCTGCTGTCGGTGCTCCCCAGGATCTCTGTCATCCTCAGGCAGCCTAGTGTGACACTGAGGCCACACCTCAAGCACAGCCCTGCACCCACTGATTGTGCGAGACAGGACACATGACTGTCCTGCGCCAATCAATAAAGGGAAGGCCAGCCTCCCATGCAGGAGTTTTTTGAATGACTTGGGCCAATAGCGCATTCCTATTGGTCCAAGATATTTCATTGCTCTTCCAGTGCCTCTGAGGCACTGGGAGTGCAATGTTCAGGAAGTGGACAGTGCTCAGATGTCTGTTCATTGAACAGACGCGCCACACTGCACTGTTCTTGTCAGCATACTTGATTTGCGTAGGCTCAGGCTGTTGAAGGGGAAAAAAAAAGAATGTGTGGCGCACAGGCAGGGGAACGAGGAGCAGGTGAGTTTGACTGCAGCTGCCCTTAATGGCAGGTGAGGCTCTGCCTCACCTGCCGCCCCTGACCGCACGTCCCTGAGCTGGGGCACTATGCAGGAGAAATTTGGTTCACCGTCCGTTGGCTCAGTGCTGGTGGGCGATTGAACCTCATAAGGGAATATATCTCCCGCCACTTTGAGTTCGGAAGCAGTTCCATAGGTCGAAGGTGTAGACATTTTGGTGAGGTAGAGATGTTTAGTGCTGTAAGGAACCCCAGACCGCTCCTGAGTGAAGGAGAGCAATGTCTGCCAGTATGAACTGTGTCACTGTTCACTCCGTAGACACCGGAGAAAGGGCAAGTGAGGTGCCGTTCCACTTTCTGAAGCATGTTCCAGTCAGGATTTTGCCATTGCCTGGACTGGTGTCCAGGCACTCAGGGATCCGTTCCCAATTTCCCCTCACCTCTCCAGTCTCAGGTGTAGGCTGGACCTGCAATGCCCATATAATCAAGCCTCACCTCTCAAGCAATGCTTCTGCATCGTTCTTCCTAAGAAGTCTCATTTGCAAGCCTGACCTGCGTGCTATGCACATAACCTGTCTGAGAAACTCTTCATCATTGGTATTCTGCTGAGAACCCCTCATCATTTGTATCCTGAGAACCCCTCATCATTTGTATCCTGAGAACCCCTCATCATTGGTATCCTGCTGAGAACCCCTCATCATTTGTATCCTGAGAACCCCTCATCACTTGTATCCTGAGAAACCCTCATCATTGGTATCCTGCTGAGAACCCCTCATCATTTGTGTCCTGAGAACCCCTCATCTTTGGTATCCTGCTGAGAACTCCTCATCATCGCTGTGACCCCCCTCATTGCTACACTCCATTGTGGATCCCTCATTGCTGCATACCTTCAGCAACCCTTATTTTTGGACTTTCATACCTACCCTCCATCATCCTGCTGAACTGTTTGATCTCACATCTCACCTCTGATCTGGACTTTGACTATCCCCATGCCAGCTGCCTGCCACCGACCTAAGCTTGATTCGACCACTCTCCTGTGTTAACCCTTCTGATACCACGCCTGATCTTTTGTGCCTTTTGCCCTCTGTGTCTCCTGGTCCTCAACCCTCTGTGTATCCAGTAAATGTGTTCTTTAGTATATCTGTTTCCATTTCTGTTCAGTCAGCCCTGATTGTGTTATTCCTCATCCAGTGTCCAGTCCAGTACCTGTCCTGTTAGCCCTATTGTGCTATTCAGTGTCATGTCCTCTCCACCCCTTCTTATCCCATCTGCTAAGTGTACCCTGCCCTCTGTATATAGTATCCTTCCCAACCAGCTCCTATATCTTTTTGCTGTTATTTATCCAGATTCCCCTTCTTGGTTTACTTCTGTTTATTTAATAAACCTATATTCCTGGTTAGACCTCACCGTCCTGCCTCTCTCCATTTGTGTAACCACACACTGGGCTCAAAACCACAACCCAGCAAGTGAGACGTAACAAACTGAGGTAACGGCATGTGAGGCAAGTGGCAGTCGGACTTGGAACAGCTCTTTTCTTCAGGTGGAGAGGGGAATTTCACTCCTTAGCATCAGAACATGTTAATAACTAGTGCTCTGATGGTCATTTCGAAAAAATCTTTTCTTACTGAGCCCTAGAAGCCGAGAGGAACATTCGTGCCGAATTTCAAGTTTGTAGGCTTTATGGTTCTGGAGATATCGTGATGTTGTGCGAGTGGCATTTCGCTTTTATATATATAGATTGTTGATTAACCGCCAACACATTCCGCCGCACTGTACAAAGGTACAATGGGTAAAGACAAGACATTTATACAATACACCAAATTTTTTATTTAAAAAAATCGATATTTCACCAACAGATACAGAAGGAATTGAGGGTCGTATTCCCCTGAGAATTTACAATCTGGATGGAGGGGTGAGAAACAGGAGGGGAGGACTGCAGGGATGAGAATGATGGTAATGCAGAGAGAGATGAGGATGGTTATTGGGTCGGTCAGATGTCTTGTTACGGAGTCAAGTCATCGGCTTCCCTGTGCAGAAGGGTCTTTAGGGAGCGATTAAAAGAAGCCATATTGGGGGACAGTCTGATAATGTGAGAAAGCGCATTCCATAGCGTTGATACGAGTCCTGCAATCTGGCACATGTGGCGAGGTAATGGAGGATGCCCAGGAGCAGGTCATCGTGGGATCTTAGGGGGCAGGCTCGGCTGTATTTGGTGATTAGTGATTAGTGCGGACAGGTAGTGAGGAGCGGCGTTAGTGAGGGCTTTTTAGGTCAGGGTGAGTAGTTTGAATTTGATTCTGCTGTGGATGAGGAGCCAGTGTAGGGATTGACAGAGAAGAACGGCAGAGACAAAGCGACGGGTGAGATGGTTATGCGGGGCTGATGCTTTTAGGATGGACTGCAGGGGGGACAGGTGGGAGAGAGGAAGGCCAGTTAGTAGGTTATTGCAGTAGTCCATGCTGGAGATTATGAGGGCGTGGATAAATTGCTTGGTGTTGGCAGTAGTCAGAAATGGACAAATTTTGGCGATATTGCAGAGGTGATTGCAGCAAGATGAGGAGAGTGATTGGATGTAGGGAGTGAAGAAAAGAATGGAGTCTAGAGTCACTCGTTTTTCTTTTTTCTGTAACAGCCCTCTTTATTATCATTCATTGGATCTTATATGTAAATTTCAGACATTTTCGTTCAGTAGTTTCTTTGCAAACAGCGTTTCACTTTTCAAACATTCAAGCATACTGTTTATTTTTCTCACTCCATTCGTCTGCGGTGTCGGGTTTTTCCGGCGGCTGCTCTACGCTGTGATCGGTCGGCTGCTCGGGTTTCTCCAGCGTGTTTGGCGGGGTTAATCCAGATGTTTTTGCGGGTTTCGGTGTGCCTTCGTCTGGTTTTGCGGTGAGTGTTCATCAGGTTTGCGGCGGCATTTCCCTGCACTACATCGGCCCTGTGGTGCTTGCTGAATACACCACAGGGTCGCCGAAATGGGATCGCCGAACGCCCCAAATTGAAGAGAACGAAAAGTCACCGAATGTGCGGTGACTTTTCGATTCTCTTTGAATAACCCTGATAGTATCTATTCAATGCCGAACGGGAAAAAACGCCTCCCCAAAAATTCCCGAGAAATGCCTAAAAAATCCCAAAAATAAGTAATTAAATATTTTTTTCACTGCAAAAAGTCTCAACAGTTGACGGCTGGTATTTTCATTTTATTGGTAGTAATCTGTTTCACATTCTCAAATAACTAAGAAAAAAATGAAATAACTCATAAAAACTAAATATAAATCAACCCAAAATACGAACAAACTCAAAAACGAAGTGATCCAAAATATGAAATGACCCATAAAAACGAAAAACGAAGTGAACCGAAAACGATAACCGGCCGTCCGAAATTTAGAATTGGTCCGAAAATAAGAATCGCGGTAAAATAACGAACGACCCAGAACAAAAAAAAAAAAAGGCAGAATGGAATAAGCCGAAATGACCTGAAATGTGAAAAAAAAATTTACAAAAAAATTCACACATCTTGCACATGTCTAGATTTGACTCCTGGCCAGAGCAGCTCTCTAGTAAGCGCCCTTGGGTAGTGTAGTTTTCTTCATTTACCTGCCACACATTTTGCATTTTGAAGTACATTTAACATACATTGCCAAAAGTATTGGCTCACCTGCCTTGACTCACATATGAATTTAAGTGACATCCCATTCCTAATCCATAGGGTTCGATATGACGTCGGTCCACCCTTTGCAGCTATAACAGCTTCAACTCTTCTGGGAAGGCTGTCCACAAGGTTTAGGAGTGTGTTTATGGGAATTTGTGACCATTCTTCCAGAAGCACATTTGTGAGGTCACACACTGATGTTGGACGAGAAGGCCTGGCTCTCAGTCTCCGCTCTAATTCATCCCAAAGGTGTTCTATCGGGTTGAGGTCAGGACTCTGTGCAGGCCACTCAAGTTCATCCACACCAGACTCTGTCATCCATGACTTTATGGACCTTGCTTTGTGCACTGGTGCACAGTCATGTTGGAAGAGGAAGGGGCCAGCTCCAAACTGTTCCCACAAAGTTGGGAGCATGAAATTGTCCAAAATGTCTTGGTATGCTGAAGCATTCTGAGTTCCTTTCACTGGAACTAAGGGGCCAAGCCCAGCTCCTGAAAAACAACCCCACACCATAATCCCCCTCCACCAAACTTTACACTTGGCACAATGCAGTCAGACAAGTACCGTTCTCCCGGCAACCGCCAAACCCAGACTCATCCATCAGATTGCCAAATGGAGAAGCGTCATTTGTCACTCCAGAGAACGCATCTCCACTGCTCTAGAGTCCATTGGCGGCGTGCTTTACACCACTGCATCCGACGCTTTGCATTGCACTTGGTGATGTATGGCTTGGATGCTCGGCCATGGAAACCCATTCCATGAAGCTCTCTGCGCACTGTTCTTGAGCTATTCTGAAGGCCACATGAACTTTGGAGATCTGTAGTGATTGACTCTGTAGAAAGTTGGCGACCTCTTCGCACTATGCGCCTCAGCATCCGCTGACCCCGCTCCGTCAGTTTACGTGGCCTACCACTTCGTGGCTGAGTTGCTGTCGTTCCCAAACACTTCCACCTTCTTATAATACAGCTGACAGTTGACTGTGGAATATTTAGGAGCGAGGATATTTCACGACTGGATTTGTTGCACAGGTGGCATCCTATCACAGCTCCCCGCTGGAATTCACTGAGCTCCTGAGAGCGACCCATTCTTTCACAAATGTTTGTAAAAACAGTCTGCATGCCTAGGTGCTTGATTTTACACACCTGTGGCCATGGAAGTGATTGGAACACCTGATTCTGATTATTTGGATGGGTGAGCGAATACTTTTGGCAATATAGTGTATATTGCACAATATATTCACAGCATATTTCACAATGCATTCCCAAATACACTTATATATTTCAGCATGCATTCTGAACATATTCAATAATATATATTGACATATATTTTATATGACCAAAATTGTAGTATCTCAAATATATTTCTTTTCCATGTGAGAGAAAAACAAACACATGTAAGATATCAGCAACATCAAATAAACACAATAAGGACATTTCATTTTTTGGTGGTACTGGCCCTTTAAGAGGTAAATGCAATGACAATCCCTGTAAAAGTCAGCTCTAGAGTGTAACCCAGTGGTTAAAAAGAAGAATGATGACACCTCAGCATGTTCTTTTCAGCGATCAAGTTGGGAAAACTAGAACAATAGTATATCTTATGATAGATCTGTATTATTATAATAGTATGATTAGGATAATGGCAGATATATATATGTATTACGGTTAAAGTCCGAAGTGCGGTTAATTTTAGGATTACCCGGGTAATCCTGACATTACCCAGGCATCATTAGCAAATGTCCAAAGTGAAATATTTTTTTGGACTTTATCTGGGTAATCTGCAAAGTAACCAGAGGCTTCTGGGTAATCCGGTTTTCTGCTGTGTTTTACCCAGGTAAAACGCACATTACTCTAGTGTTGTTGGATAAAGTGCGATGTGCAATGAAACATCAGACTTTATCCGCATAAACTGCAAAGTATCCAAACGCCTCTGGGTGCTCCGATTTTCAGCAGGTTACAGTTGACTGAATTCCGAGGATTACCCAGGTAAAGCTGCAAACTGTTATCTGACTGATGACAAAATTTTCTTTTTTGTTATTTTTAACCAAATTGTATCCACTGTCACAAACCCCACTAAACAAACATCAGGATACTCTGTGCGTTAATTGTCTGATAATGTATTTATTAAAATATTATATAAGAGTAAACCTAATGGTTATTATGTTTTATAAATGATATATAAGCACATATGACACATAATAAAGATCATGTAACTCTTTCACATTAATATAAGAAACATATCCTGTTACCCTGTATATTCATTATATTTTCATTGATAATATCCATAGATAATAGTAAAATTCACTGTTACCCAAGGGGTGTTGGATGCTCTGCAGATTACCCAAGTGAAGCTGTGCATAGTCCTCAGATTACCCGGGTAAAGCTTTAGACGTTTATCTGTACGAGAACAAAATTCAGTCTTAACCAAACGGGGTTGGATAGTCTGCAGATAATCCGGGTAAAGTGCAAATTTTAACCCAAGGGCAGTTTGTTAGTCCTAAAATTACCCGGGTAATGTCTAAACTTCTGAGGAAAGGGATTTAGGGGTTATTATTTCAGAGGATCTAAGGGTAAGTAGTCAATGTAATAGAGCAGCAGGAAATGCTAGCAGAATGTTTGGTTGTGTAGGGAGAGGTATTAGCAGTAGGAAAAGGGAAGTGCTCATGCCACTGTACAGAGCACTGGTGAGACCTCACTTGGAGTACTGTGTGCAGTACTGGAGACCGTATCTCCAGAAGGATATAGACATCTTAGAGAGAGTTCAGAGAAGGGCTACTAAAATGGTGTACGGCTTGAAGGAGAAAAGTTACCAGGAAAGGCTTAATGATCTTAACATGTACAGCTTGGAAAAAAGACGAGACAGAGGAGATATGATAGAAACATTTAAATACGTAAAGGGAATCCACAAGGTAGAGGAAGGGATTATATTTAAAAGGAAACAAAGTAGCAAAACAAGAGGACATAGTCTTAGATTAGAGGTACAAAGGTTTAAAAGTAATGTAGCGCTCACTCCCGGAGGAGCCGCTGAAATTGAACCTCGGGTCAGTCTCCCCGCACTAGGGAATAAATATACTCCAGCACCGTTGTGGATTTTATAAATTATATAGTTTACTAGAATAAATGGCATATAATGAATAACACGGTGTTCGTATATATATTTACAGTACTTCGTAATGCGGGAAACGCGCAGCGGAAAAGAAATACGATGCTTCGTAATTCGAGAAACGCGCAGCGGAAAAGAGAAAATACAAGGCTTCGTAATTCGAGAAACGCGCAGCGGAAAAGAGAAAGGAAAAATAAATCTTTAACCCCTTTTTGTGGTTGGGGAGTGAGTCCCGCACAGGTTATGTCCCAGAATGTAAGTGTGTGTGTGTTATGGTACCCGGGTACAATATTCAACTGGCCAGTGAATTGCTTATGAGGTATCTTCGACTAGTCAAGTTGGGGCCCTGTGGGTTTTGGAAACAAACAGCAGCGTGCTTTATTTTCACAACGGCCTGGAAGGCCTCTCACTCATCCGCCAGATACTTGGTGTTCCGCTCGACCCAGGACGTCTCTCCGCTCGATCTTGGCTGGGATTCTCTGGGCTACCGGATCCGCTGTCTTGCCTTTCTGTAGCTGCTGCAAGATGTCCAGCTCACCGCCTGCTCTCCCTGTCCGATCGATCTGCGGTGCTCCTAACTCGGGGTCCTCTCGCTCACTTGGTATCTAGCGTGGGTATTCCTGTGAATCACTGGGTCTTCCTCTGGTAAGGCTGAATAACCCAGTCTTTAGCTCTGTCAGGCCCCAGCTGCGCTCCGGCCTAGTCACTGTCTCGTTCTGCTGCTCTGCGTCTTGCTCCTCTCACTCCCTGGCACACTCTGCCAGCTCTCTCCACGAGGCTCAGGATGTAAGTGTCTGTGCCCCACCCACTTCCTGTGTCCACTCCCAAAGCCTGCCGGGAAATGTAGTCCCACTGTTCAATGTCTCTCAGCGTGCTTGTCTCCCTCCGGTGGCCAAAAATAGGTACTGCCACAACAGGGAATTAAACCCAGCGCTACACTCTCCCCCTCCTAGAACTCTTGGGTCTCTCCAAGGAGGTACAACAGTTGCATTACATTTCAAAACAGTTCAGACAACATATACAGGCTCAGCAGCAAGCATACAGTGGGTTAGATACACTTCCTCAAGTTGACTCATGTTTTGGGCTACCTCAGCTAACATAGCAGACACTTCGGGCAACCTTCGCACTGTGGTGACGGCCTCTTCAGTGCTATGTCCTGGTGAGTCGTAGGTGAGTCGCTGGGGCGGTCGAACAGAGCGTTTTGGTTCTGGCTCAATCAGTTCCTCTTCAGGTGGAAGTACTATAGGCGCTGGTTCTGTTCTTCTTTCTACCACTGGAGCAGACATCTCTTCGGAGTATGATCCTTCCAGTGAAGGCATAGAACTGTAGTCATAAGATTTGACTTCAGGAACTACAGGGATTGCAACAGTCTCAGGAACTTCTAACTGAAATTCAGGAGCTTCAGGCCTCAAATTACTTTCCCACCGTTCAGGAACCTCGATAACCTCTTCAGGCTCCGGTGAGCGCATCCAGTCCAGACAAAAACTCTCTTCCTCACTGTCCCTTTCGCTGTCTTCGACAGCCCGGGTCTGCTGAGACCGAGTAACAGGAGGCAAACGTGGAGCAGGCGGATTCGGCAGAGGAAGTTCGTCCCCAACTGGTATCCTCACAGCCTCTCTCAAAGGTAACAAATGATTCCGGTGCCAGTTCTTAAGAGGCCCAGCCTTTCCATCCGGCCAGATTTGATACACCGGCAGACCCGGCAGTTGCTTGCAGACAATGTAGACTTGAGAACTCCATCTATCCGCCAACTTTTGCCTCGCAGCAGCACCCAAGTTCTTCAACAAAACCCTATCACCGGGTTGTAGATCCTGTATCCGAACTTTCAAGTCATAGTTCCTTTTGTTCCTTTGCTCCCTGTTTCCTGAGGTCAAACGGGCCTGTTCAAACGCAGAGGCCAGATTCTTTCGAAGTCTATCCACGTAATTTCTATGGCAAGCTACCGACGTCTGGTCTAGAGATAACCCAAACGCCAAATCAATCGGCAGTCGAGCTTCTCTTCTGAACATAAGACGGTACGGTAAGTATCCAGTGGCGTCACTCTCCGTACTGTTATATGCATGCACCAGAGTAGCTATGTGACGACTCCAACTCTGCTTCTCTGTGTTTGACAGTGTCCCCAGCATATTTAGCAGCGTGCGATTAAACCTTTCAGGCTGAGCATCACCTTGAGGGTGATATGGTGTAGTTCGGGTCTTTTGGATTCCCAACAGTTCCAACAATTGCCCAACAAGTCGGCTTTCAAGTCTCTACCCTGATCAGAGTGTATTCTCCTTGGTAGGCCGTAGTGAACAAAGAACTTCTCCATCAGAACCTTTGCTACTGTCAGAGAGCGTTGGTCTTTCGTGGAAAAGGCTTGGGCGTAACGTGTGAAGTGATCAGTCACTACTACAATGTTCCCTTGCCCACTAGCATCCGGCTCGAAGCACAAGAAGTCAATGCACACCAAATCCATGGGTCCCTGACTCTGCAGATGGCTCATTGGAGCGGTTCGGGTCGGTAAAGTCTTCCTCTGAATACACCTCAGACATGAATGGCAGTAACTTTCCACTTCAGCTCTCATGCAAAGCCAATAGAACCGGTCTCGCACCAGCTTAAAAGTCCTTTCAGCGCCCAAATGTCCATGCTCATCATGTAGCGATCGCAGCACACTCTCCCTATGTTTAGTGGGAAGGAATAACTGTTGGGTCTCTTCAGCATTGGTTGAGGGGCACTTTCGGTAGACCACCCCATCCAACATCTTCAACCGTTCCCACTCTTTGTAGACTAATCTGGCTCCATCTGGGGAATTGGTCAGCAGAATTTCACGCTGGTTCGCAGTTAGGGCCTTTATGGTTAAAGCAATTAAAGGGTCTCTGGCCTGATCAGCTTTCAGGTCCTGTTTTGAAAAGGTAGGTAGACTTTCATCCCTCAATTGCGTAGGGTTGCAGTAGAACTCCGGAACAGCCGCAGCCATGACTCCTATGGCCTCCGCTTCAATCCCTCCCTTGACCCGGCGCTCTGCTCCTTGACACAAAGCTTGGACCCCGTCTGGAGTTAACTGAGTCCATTCTGCAGCGTAGGGTCTTCTCGACAAAGCATCAGCATCTCGATTATTCACCCCAGGGCGATACTTCAGGCTGAACCGAAACCCTGACAGAGCGGCCAACCACCGATGTCCTCTTGCGTCCAGTTTCGCAGTAGTAAGGATGTAGGTAAGAGGATTGTTATCCGTCTTTATCACAAACTTGGCTCCATACAGATAGTCCTTTAGCTTGTCTACCACTGCCCACTTTAAGGCTAGGAACTCCAACTTGTGGGTAGGGTAGTTCTTCTCTGACGGCATAAGGCTCCGGCTCACGTACGCTACAGGCCTCAGCAATCCACCATACTCTTAATACAGGACTCCTCCTAGACCTTCTCTGCTGGCATCCACATGTAACTCATACTGCTTGTGAGGGTCCGCGTAGGCCAAGACAGGAGCTCGGATTAGACTCTCTTTCAGCTTCAAGAAAGCACCTTCACATTGACTAGTCCATTCTCCCTGTATGGACTCTCGAGCTTTCCTTGGTCCTGGAGCTGGCGGGTTTCGGTCAGAGACCTTGCAGCCTTCTTCTGTACTTTCCTTCTGTAGGAGTTTGTTCAGTGGTTGAGCTATTTTTGCGAATCCTCCTACAAATCTTCGATAATAGGAACAGAACCCCAAGAAAGATCTAAGTTCAGTGACGTTTCGGGGTCTAGGCCAAGAAGCTACGGCCTCCAACTTCCGAGGATCTGTTGAAACACCTTCTGCTGAGACCACATGTCCCAAATACGTAACAGACGGTAGGCAGAATTGACATTTCTCCAGAGACAGTTTCAATCCCTCTTCATGGAGCCTCTTCAAGACCTTCTCCAAACGTTGCTCATGTTCTTCCAGAGTCTTCCCGAACACAATTATGTCATCCAGGTACACTAATACTTCGATCAGATTCATGTCCCCGACTGTCTTCTCCATTAACCGTTGGAACGTGGCTGGAGCCCCCGTAAGGCCTTGAGGCATTCTGTTGAATTCAAAGAACCCCAGTGGACAGATGAACGCAGTCTTCTCTTTGTCTTCAGGATGCATTGGTATCTGGTGATACCCACTTCGCAGGTCTAGTACACTAAACCATTTTGCTCCAGACAAACACTGTAAGGCATCTTCTATCCGAGGATTAGCATATTGGTCTGGGATGGTTCTCCGATTCAGCTTGCGATAGTCTATGCATAGGCGGACAGAACCATTCTTCTTCCGGACCATCACTATTGGAGATGCGTATGGACTCCTGGACTCTTTGATCACCTTGGTTCTTTGCAGTTCATTCAGCTGTTCTCGCAGATCATCCAAGTCTCCCAGCGGAACTCGTCTTGACCTTTCACGAAACGGCTTGTCTTCTTGTAATCGAATGCGGTGCTCAGTACTTTTAGCTAGGCCTACGTCGAACTCATCTTTCGAGAACAGTTCTCTCCACTTTAGAACTTGAGACTGAAGACGTTTCTTCCATTCAGGTGAAATGGGAGCGTCCTTGGGGTAGAATCTTTCATCTGGAATCTCTTTATCCACTCCCCCTCCTAAATCGGTAGGAGAGAGAGGCGTAGCAGACGCTACTTGCCCGATAGGCATTCGTGCTTTAAGGACTACTGGAGAATCCGACACATTGCACACGCTGACTGAGACTCTTCCTCGTGTTTTTTTCAAAGCTTTAGTGGAGATTATTTCAGGAATTACTTCGACTCCGGCTTCACTCCCATGATTAAAATCGGTTTCCAGTACCACATAGGGACCTGGTTGCGATCCGTTCAACTTGACTGAAGCCCGGAAGCTCGCTACTTTTCCTGCTTGCAGAACCTTCTCTGTTCCTTCTAATCTCCATGGCGCCCCACTTAGGCAGGTGCCTTCTGTTCTTCGACCATCCTCTGATAGACTGGACGTAACATTGGGTGTACTCCTTGAGTAGAATCTTCTTCCAATACGATAGGTGTCAGGAGACGTCGCACCAAATCAGTATTCGTCCCCACTATCATGGAACTCCTGTTTGCCCCTGAAGGCCGAGGACACACAATGGCCAATGCATCACAACCTCCGGACTGTCCGATGACTTCGGATCCGATCTCCAACTTCACCTGTAGATACCGTCATAGGGGAGTTTCTCCGTTCCGACACCCCAGATTTCCAGGTCCTTCAATTTCTGTAGAGGAATGTGCTTCAAGTGTTTCTCGTAGAAGTCTCGGTAGATCAATGTCACTTGAGCCCCTGAATCCAACAGGGCTTTAGTGTAGACTCCCTCCACTTGGATTGGCACAATAGGCGAAGGACCTATTAGCTGGTCAGGAAACTTGGTGGTGGCACCAGGACACTTAGACCCAGTTTGTTGTACCCTGGCCTTCTTCTTGGCCCGTGTAGGTTTTGGGTGTGCATTGCTTCCCCATGACGTAGGTCCGGATGCTAAGGGAGTGACTCTTTCAGTCCTGGCAGGCTCAGCAGTTGGCCAGACTTTGGGCCCTCTCGCCCTCTTAGTCCTCGCTTGGTTTTTGGAGCGGTTTTCAACCTTCGGGCACCTAGGTTGCTCCTTCACTTGTGCCCTCTGGCGTTTCCCGCCGGTGAGGTAGATAACAGTCCTTCCAAGGTTTTCAACAACTCCTCTACTCTATTTCCTTCAGGCTTTTGGCTTTTGCATTGTGTGCGGAAATGGCCCATTTCTCCACAACTGAAACACCTCTTCTTTGAAGACGGAGACGCATTCACCCGCTGTGATTCGGTTGAAGGACCCTGGCTAGACGCCACAGCAACTCCGGTTGTCTGCATGTCCATAAGGAACTTCTGCATCTCTGTCTGTGTCTCTGTCACCTTCAACAATACTCGGCACAGTTCCGCGTACGCCTGTTGCAGTTCAGCTTGAGCTTCTTGTACCTCCTTAACAGTTTTTCGCAACTCGCCTTGTGCAGAGAGGTTTAATTCTTTGACAGTCCAGATATTAGAGCTGGTGTCAGGCGCTGGCACTTAGTATCTCCAGATCCAGTAGGGGCTATCCAGCCTAGTGTCTCGTCCTCCGAGGGTGAGATGGTGAAGGGAAAAATACAAAAAGGAGAAATATTGCGCAGCCTGTGATAACTCAATGAGTATATTTAGGTGGAAGGGAGATATACTCACACTTTAAGGTGCCAATTTGATTAACAGGCACCAAACAGTATGCAGATCGGTGGATTAAACTCAGGGGCACCGATTCCCCTCTCAGCGATCCAGGAGCAGAAGATCCAAACCTCCAAGATGTCTTTTCAGAGTGTAGGAAGGATAAAATCACCAGGAAATCAGTCGAGATGATAAAATCCACAAACGGTTTATTAAAACAATCTTTAAAATACACCTCAAACGCGTTTCGCTACTCAGAGCTTCATCAGTGGGTGTCTGGTGTCTGGGTGTCACACCCACTGATGAAGCTCTGAGTAGCGAAACGCGTTTGAGGTGTATTTTAAAGATTGTTTTAATAAACCGTTTGTGGATTTTATCATCTCGACTGATTTCCTGGTGATTTTATCCTTCCTACACTCTGAAAAGACATCTTGGAGGTTTGGATCTTCTGCTCCTGGATCGCTGAGAGGGGAATCGGTGCCCCTGAGTTTAATCCACCGATCTGCATACTGTTTGGTGCCTGTTAATCAAATTGGCACCTTAAAGTGTGAGTATATCTCCCTTCCACCTAAATATACTCATTGAGTTATCACAGGCTGCGCAATATTTCTCCTTTTTGTATTTTTCCCTTCACCATCTCACCCTCGGAGGACGAGACACTAGGCTGGATAGCCCCTACTGGATCTGGAGATACCAAGTGCCAGCGCCTGACACCAGCTCTAATATCTGGACTCTCTACTCTAACGGATTTGGGGATTTACCGTTTCCTCTGGTTTGCCCGGCTGCTGCACACCGTCTCTGGCCAGTATTCATCAACTTTCAATATATATGTTTTTTATTTTTTGGGATTGAGGACTGTGTTTCTCTACCCTATTCTTGATTTTTGCACTCTAGACTCACTGGTTATTTTTTACTCTGACTCTGTGTTTTTTTTTTTGTTTGTTTGTTTTTTGTTTTTTTTTCATCCTGGATGTATCTTTACATTCTGCTGGTGACTCTCGGATTTATTCCCTATACATCCTAGATTATTTCTATCCTATTTTACATCGTTCATATATATTTTTTCTATATATTTTTTTCTGCTTACTGGTTTTTGATTTTACAGAGTTGTTTCTCTATTTAATTATTATTTATGTCACTTTGAAGTGTTTCTTCATTTATTCAGTGTTATTTCACATATATTAATACTTTTTGCATTATAATTTTGGTTGCTGATTATCAGTGGACAGCTGGTTTTCATATCCTTTCTATTTAAGGTGTTTTTACTTTATTACAACTGTCCAACTGCGTTTTTTACTTCTTTGCAAGTGTTTATTCGTAGAATTGAGTTACAGGTGTATCAATCCTATCTACCACTGTACTAAAATTCTAGCCACCACATCTTGTTCTTCACTCATCATTCTAATCATTCCGTTCGATTAGTAATATAGCATATACACTTTGTTTTCTTTTATTTCCCTGCTTTGTTAATAGAGCCATCTAGTGGCGCCACACAGACACTGCACTTTTAATTCTTTGACAGCCTTCTCTGTGGATTTAAAAGCGATCAGATGCTCTTGTTCGTCCACGTCGGATCCGTAGGTATCCAACGAGTCGCTTTCAGGCTGCACACAGTCGTTATGCCTCACAGGTTGTGCGTAAGCTCTTTCTCCTCGCCTGAAGGATTTTTCTTCCAGTAAAGCCTCCTCCTCTCTGACAGCTCGGATCAGTTCCAGGTACTTCAGTTCTTGATTACCTTCTCTGCTTCTCAGCTGCAGCATCACTGGATCTAGAGGTTGAGAGCCCCTCAGGATCTGTTTTATTCGGATCTTATCCACTTCAGCCGGTTTGGCCCCTTTCTTGAGGAGTATCTGGTGCAGAATCTTATCTAGGCGCCTCATATATTCGGTCATTCTCTCACCTTTCCGCTGGTAGGTGTGTTCATACTGATATACAAGCTCTGCGGCCTTTTCTGTTCGCCCAAAAACTTCCTCCAGAACATTTAAATAATCTAAAGCAGTGCAGTCTTTCTTACTCAATTTTAGGTTTCTCACAGCTTCTGACGCAGGTCCCTTTAAGCTCTCGGTGATCCTTTGCTTTTTCTGGGCTTCAGGGACGTCCCACTCATCCAGAGCCTGCATCGCCTGTTCCACCCATTCTTCGAAGGTTTCCTCTCCCGCCGGAGTTGGTACGTGTCCTGTAAAATTTCTCAACCGTCGATAACCGAAGTTAGTGTGTGGAGGGCTTGTTCTCTGACACTTAGCCAGCAAATCTCCAATAGCCACTATAAATTCAGGCCCGATCATGGCCAACGGACTGGGCGCGGGAACACTTGCGGATTCGCCACGTGGCGCACTTGGCTGAATCAGTTGGACTTCCACCTCATCAGTCAGCTTCACGCTCGCGCCCTGAAAACACACTGGAACACCCTTTCTCCACTCAAAGAGAACATACGTGTGAGAGGTATCTGGGTTCTCTTTAATGTCCAGGATTAACCCCCGATGATCTGGTGTCAGCGCGGCCACGGCCTGGCGAATCTGATCTTCGGCCCAAGTGTCTGCGGGAATATCCATGACTATACAAAATTCTAACTGACTACTGTGCTCCTCACACCATTTGGCAGCAGTGTCTGGATCCATATTTAACCCTTTAGATGCGGTTTTTCCAGAGACTGGATCCCGGACGAGCCCCCACGTGTAGCGCTCACTCCCGGAGGAGCCGCTGAAATTGAACCTTGGGTCAATCTCCCCGCACTAGGGAATAAATATACTCCAGCACCGTTGTGGATTTTATAAATTATATAGTTTACTAGAATAAATGGTATATAATGAATAACACGGTGTTCCTATATATATTTACAGTACTTCATAATGCGGGAAACGCGCAGCGGAAAAGAAATACGATGCTTCGTAGTTTGAGGAACGCTCAGCAGAAAAGAGAAAATACAAGGCTTCGTAATTCGAGAAACGCGCAGCGGAAAAGAGAAAGGAAAAATAAATCTTTAACCCCTTTTTGTGGTTGGGGAGTGAGTCCCGCACAGGTTATGTCTCAGAATGTAAGTGTGTGTGTGTTATGGTACCCGGGTACAATATTCAACTGGCCAGTGAATTGCTTATGAGGTATCTTTGACTAGTCAAGTTGGGGCCCTGTGGGTTTTGGAAACAAACAGCAGCGTGCTTTATTTTCACAACGGCCTGGAAGGCCTCTCACCCATCCGCCAGATACTTGGTGTTCTGCTCGACCCAGGACGACCCAGGTCTCGTTCTGCTGCTCTGCGTCTTGCTCCTCTCACTCCCTGGTGCGCTCTGCCAGCTCTCTCCACGAGGCTCAGGATGTAAGTGTCTGTGTCCCACCCACTTCCTGTGTCCGCTCCCAAAGCCTGCCGGGAAATGTAGTCCCACTGTTCAATGTCTCTCAGCGTGCTTGTAAAAATAGGTACTGCCACAACAGGGAATTAAACCCAGCGCTACAGTAACATCAGGAAGCATTATTTTACTGAGAGGGTGGTGGATACATGGAACAGTCTTCCAGTAGAAGTGGTAGAGGCCAAAACAGTAATTGAATTTAAGCAAGCATGGGATAGGCATAAGGCTATCCTAAACAAAAGATAAATCCAGGTAAAGTATCCATGTAATTGGACAGACTAGATGGGTCGAAAGGTTCTTATCTGTCGACATTTTTCTATGTTTCTATGTTTGTAACTTTTCATTTTTTTACATCCTTACCCGGCAGTTTTGGGTAATGTCAGGATTACCCGGGTAATTTTAAGATTAAGCGCACTTCGGGCTTTAACCGTAACATCATTGCAGAACCCATTTGCACATCGATCACAGCAATTCAATGAACTGCATCCCAAAGCTCCCGTGCTACATTCCCCATACGCAGCACAGAACTCTGGGTAAGACATGCAAATGACGTCTGTCTCACTTTTATGCATCCTGGGTCTGTTTTCACACAGAACCCTTAAATCAATGCCACGCCATACTAGATGGCTTTCTTTTAGCAGAGATCAGGTTTATGCAACTGGACAAAGCCACTCTGGACAGCACTGTTTCGGGTCAATCGGACCCTCTTCAGCAGGAGCAATTTTTTTTTGTATATCATTTTTAATTAAATACACAGTAATATTTGGGAATATTCCCAGTGTATTCCTTACTGTAATAACCTATATGGAAGGCAGATGTCACCAACTACTGGCCAAATGTATACAAGATAATGGTAGTGATGGGGTTAAAAAAACTCAGGACTAACCCGTTAGCGATTGGGATCTTGCACTTTTCAGCACGAACTTACTGTACTTTGCGCTCCCTATACTTAACATGGGGAGCGGGAGCGCAAAGTGTTAATTAGCATTAGGATTACAAAGTTCGAACGCTAATTACCGTCTGGCTGCGGTTAACCCAAAAGTTAACCACAGCTAGGACCTGGTGCTAACGAATTCCGCTTCTGCAGAATCCGTCAGCACCAACTGAAACCTCCCCCGCCCCCAAAAAAAATCACATACTCATCTCCCATCCCACGGCGAGAACGGCGGCTCCATCCGCCTCTTCTTGCCACCAGGAGCAGAGTGAGACTGGGGGGGGGAAGTCCTCCAGTCTCCCTCTGTGAATCACTGTGCCGACCTGCCGGATCTCGCGAGGCAAGATCCTGCAGGTCATGTGACAGGTAGTGGAAACCTCAATGGAGTCCTATGGACCCTATCGAGGGGATGCTCGCGTCGGCACTTAGCGCTGCCATGAGCATCCTGAAGCTTAGCGCCGTGTTATGGTGTATGTAGGCTGCTGGTTTAGCACCTGCACCGTAATATCACGCTACAACGGGGATGCAAAGGAGAAATCTGCAGCTGCACATCATCCACCGTAGCGTCCCCGTTTTAGCGTGATGATTGTAATACTGCCCCCCGGAGTCGTAGCTTAAATCCCTGTTTAGCACACAATGATCTGAGTCCTGCTTTCAGTTGCAGCATAACATTGATCGGACGCTCAGAAGACATCTCTGTTTGGAACAAAATAAATAATACAGAAATATTTGTCAAAATTCGAAAAATTGATTTTTCTTCTATTATAGTCATATAAAAAAGTACATTAAAAAAGTAACATCAGCATCGTTAGTGCCCTTTGCTCCTTTAAATCAGGATGTCTGCTAGTAAGACGTTCATCTCGCAGTTTTCAGGATCCCACTTCTGCCACCAAAACAACCTGAACACAACTGAACTTTCAAGGGTCGTTACTCGTGTTTGTTTTGTCGTGAGTTTTATATCACCGCTTATTTCGGATTTCGTTATGGTTCTTTGGAACTGCAACGAATCTTCTTCTTCGAAGGAAGCCTGGAACACCAAAACTGTTGTCCCATAGATACTCCGGAGAAAGGACCTTGGTTGGTTTGTAATGAAGCAGGTATTTATTTAAGTAACTCTCATCGTGCCAGACGGCCTCAATGTTTTTCTTTTTGTCTGTCAGCATTGCGTTGTGACAGAAGTTAGTCAATTTATACACCTCTTCTACTTTTCCCCCGAAGTATCCTCCTGCATAGTAGAAGTCACCCTTGTCGGTGGGAATGTAAGCTTCGGACTGCGGGTTCCGCTCATACGTAAAACTTTCACGAGCCTTTCCATAAAGACCAGGATGCAAGGTCCCGAACAAGTCGCTTAGAATCTCCACACCCACGTCATCGCTGAACTTCATGTCTACGTCTACACAAACTAAATAGTCCACCTCGTTGACGAATAGTTTTTGAGAATAGTCACGGATCGTTTCCATGCGCCTCATGGAAACGTCTTGCCACCTTTCATAGCTGGGAACTTCAAGAACTATGATCTTCCTTCCTTCCGGGAGGACTACACTTGACCCATTGAAGTCGTTGACGCGGTCGGTAAATATGTAGTAGTTGACAGGATGCCCCACCATAAAGAATTGTTCAGCAGTCTCAATGAACATCTTCAGGAACACTGTGTATCTAAGAGGGACAGATAATGATGCAATAATGTTTAGCTTAAAAGTAAAGTATAGTACAAATTCTGAAGCACATACTGAATGTGGAAATTGGCAAACTGGCTGTACCTTGTGATGACAATTTTTAAAATAGTTTAAAGGGCCACCAAAAAAATGCAATGTCCTTATTGTATTTCTTTATGTTGCTGATATCTTACATGTGTTTGTTTTTCTCTTGTATGTTTAGTTAAGAAAATATTTTCCTCTATATGTGTCACTGGGAGCATCCATTGTGTGATATTTTCCTCTATATGTGTCACTGGGCGCATCCATTGTGTGATATTTTCCTCTATATGTGTCACTGGGTGCATCCATTGTGTCATATTTTCCTCTATGTGTCACTGGGTGCATCCATTGTGCGATATTTCCCTGTATATGTGTCACTGGATGCATCCATTGTGTGATATTTTCCTCTATATGTGTCACTGGGCGCATGCATTGTGTGATATTTTCCTCTATATGTGTCACTGAGCGCATCCATTGTGTGATAGTTTCCTCTATATGTGTCACTGGGCGCATCCATTGTGTGATATTTTCCTCTATATGTGTCACTGGGGCATGCATTGTGTGATATTTTCCTCTATATGTGTCACTGAGCGCATCCATTGTGTGATATTTTCCTCTATATGTGTCACTGGGTGCATCCATTGTGTGATATTTTCCTCTATATGTGTCACTGGGTGCATCCATTGTGTGATATTTTCCTCTATATGTGTCACTGGGTGCATCCATTGTGTGATATTATCCTCTATATGTGTCACTGGGCGCATCCATTGTGTGATATTTTCCTCTATGTGTCACTGGGTGCATCCATTGTGTGATGTTTTCCTCTATATGTGTCACTGGGCGCATCCATTGTGTGATATTTTCCTCTATGTGTCACTGGGTGCATCCATTGTGTGATATTTTGTGTTTATTTGATGTTGCTGATATCTTACATGTGTTTGTTTTTCTCTTGTATGTTTAGTTAAGAAAATATTTTACTATGTACGTGTTACTGGGTGCATTCATTGTGTCAGAAATGTCGGTGCTCTCTCGTTCCCTGCACATCGGGGAATCAAAGTTCCCCACCCTGCGGTGATTTCAGCATTCGCGAAGGGTCACCGGAGTGCAGGGAAAATCCGTCAAACCGCCGAACACCCGCCGTAAACCCAACAGAACTGCTGCAAAATACACTCCGAACACGTCGGAAAAAGCCGACGAGCCTTCGAACACAAAGTGCCGTCCAGTCGCTGGAAAAAGCCGACAAGCTGACGTACAGGGTAAAAAAAAAAAAAAAGATTTGAAAGTGTCAAAACTGAAACGCTGTTTGCAAAAAAACAACTTAACGAAAAATTTTGATAAAAAAATCCTGGAAAATGCCTAAAAGATCCTAAAAAAAACAATAAATAAAGAGACTTTTTGCTGCAGATTAAAATAATAAATGGTTTATTATTAGATATTGTATTAAAACAGGAAAATTTTTAACATTGAAACCTATGGGATTCGCCTGAATAAACCTGCCGAAAGAAACCTCCGAACAGCAGGGCACTACACTGACATTTCTCTGCTGTTCGGTATCTATGAATAGATTAACCATTGCTTCTCTATGGGGGATTTCACTGCCGTCGAACAGGCACCGTACTTGCTCGCAGTTCGCCAAAATTTGGTGAACTGCCTGCCCTCTGAATAGCCGAATGGCCACCAAATGTCACCGTACGGGGAAATCCACTGTTCGGTGTCATTTCGGGGCCAGATCGGCTCTCCGAATAACCCTGCATGTTTCCACTTGTGCGTGGCAACCCTACTGTTACTGGTTTATTAACATTTTTGACTCACTTTTTAATAGCGAATACGGTGACACCAACGCGGCCTCCTCTCTTATGGAACTGTTCATTCAATATATCGATGCTGTACGTTCCATTCCAAATAATCGGAGAAAGCCAAGGGGTCATCACCATGACGTCGTTACGGCTGGAGGCAGAAACATCACATTATATATCTCTTTTACTGACTGTTTCTTGCTTTATTTTATTTTATTTTTTTAAACCTTTATTTCAATTATACCTCATTTTACCTCCTAAATTACAAAACAGTAAACACTTTATGGTCTTTGGTGTGAGGAATAGGACTTAAATACTACCTCATCCTCTAATGTTTCCTCGCTAAAATTTATTTTGTCCCATCTTACCATCATTAACGCTCTGTCACGCAATGTCTTTTCTCCAACCTGACTCCCC
This sequence comes from Leptobrachium leishanense, assembly GCA_009667805.1. Taxonomy (NCBI): domain Eukaryota; kingdom Metazoa; phylum Chordata; class Amphibia; order Anura; family Megophryidae; genus Leptobrachium; species Leptobrachium leishanense. Next base: position 137,841,716 of record CM019071.1, read on the forward strand.
TCAACTTTTAATTTTCTCCTAATTACCCATTACTTTTACTCCAGTAGATACATACAGTGAGAAAAAGAGGTTTGCCAGGGTCCTGAGGACGAGCAACGGCACAAGTGGCCTGCTCTACGGTGGGTCCTGCTCAGGTCTCGCAACGTTTTAGCTCGATAGTGCCATTACAGGGATGACTGTGCCATATACAAATCAGACACTATCACCCAGAAAGGGTGGACGGTACTGAATGCCAAGGAAGTCATCCTTGCACAAGAGGTGCAGCAGCCCCCATGTCGATAGTTTTGGCCTTTTTTAGGGTATAGCTGACAACCGTCTAGGCACCTGGAGCAAGGGCTCCACGTCTGGATTACCCTGTAAACTTCTTACCATCATTAACACTCTGTCACAATGTCTTTTCTCCAACCTGGACTACCCTCAACTTTTAAATATCTCCTAATTTCCCATTACTTTCACACTGGTAGATATACCTACAGACACTGACAGACAATGAGACAAGGATAAAAGCACACCAGCAAAGTAAGAGATTCGCCCTCACAGACACCGGCAGATTCATTCATACAGACTTTGACAGATTCATACATATTGACATAAGCAGACACTGACGGATTCACATATAGCGACATAAGCAGACACTGACAGATCAACACATTGACATAAGCAGACACTGACAGATCAACACATTGACATAAGCGGACACTGACAGATCAACACATTGACATAAGCGGACACTGACAGATCAACACATTGACATAAGCAGACACTGACAGATCAACACATTGACATAAGCGGACACTGACAGATCAACACATTGACATAAGCAGACACTGACAGATCAACACATTGACATAAGCAGACACTGACAGATCAACACATTGACATAAGCGGACACTGACAGATCAACACATTGACATAAGCGGACACTGACAGATCAACACATTGACATAAGCAGACACTGACAGATCAACACATTGACATAAGCAGACACTGACAGATCAACACATTGACATAAGCGGACACTGACAGATCAACACATTGACATAAGCGGACACTGACAGATCAACACACTGACATAAGCGGACACTGACAGATCAACACATTGACATAGCTAGACACTGACAGATCAACACATTGACATAAGCGGACACTGACAGATCAACACACTGACATAAGCAGACACTGACAGATCAACACACTGACATAAGCGGACACTGACAGATCAACACATTGACATAAGCAGACACTAACCAACACATTGACATAAGCAGTCACTGACAGATCAACACATTGACATAAGCAGACACTGACAGATCAACACATTGACATAAGCAGACACTGACAGATCAACTCATTGACATAATCGGACACTGACAGATCAACACATTGACATAAGCGGACACTGCCAGATTTACACATATTGACAGAAACAGACACTGACAGATCAACACATTGACATAATTGGACACTGACAGACCAACACATTGACATAAGCGGACACTGCCAGATTCACACATATTGACAGAAACAGACACTGACAGATCAACACATTGACATAAGCAGGCACTGACAGATCAACACATTGACATAAGTAGACACTGACAGATTCATGCTTACAGAAATAGACACTGACAGATCAACACATTGACATAAGCAGACACTGACAGATTCACACATAGCGACATAAGCAGACACTGAAAGACACACAGAAACAGACACAGATTCATACATACTGGCCAAGACAGGCAAACAATGACAAATACACACATGGAGACACCCACAGATTCACAAAAAGCACACAAACAATGACATGTGTACTCGCGAAGTGCCCGCAGTCTGTTTTTTGTGGTTATTTGAGTAGAGTACATTTTGTTGGTTGTGGATTTTTTTTTGTTATTTCGTTTTTGGTGGAGGTTTTTATAATGACAATATCAATGCCAAAACAGATTCCACTGATTCTCTCATTACTTTCTTTTTACCTTTTTCTTTCTAAACACAACCAGATCTCACCCATGCACTATGAAATACAACATTTTGACTTTGGAATTCTCATGATAATTAAAAAAAACTGTGTTATTCAGAAAAAGAACACAAATGTATTTCGGGGATAGATGACACTCACGTAAGATAGTTCATTCCTTCTGCTGGATACAGCATTCTAAAAAAAATAAAATGAGTAACTATACACATGTCTTTAGAAACGCATCTTAATAAACAGATAACTACTGTTGGTTGGCTTCCCTGATGGAATAAATATCAGGATTAGGGACATTCTGTCTACCATGACCACAACATACTTCAAGTGGTCATAATGACATGAGTATGTCCCATTCTCCCTGTCTTGCCTTTGGAATCGAGCGGAGTCAAAATCAATCTCTGGAAAGTCAGCTAGTGGAAGAAGTGTTGACCAGTCAAGTGTTGACCATGTGCCTTTCAAGGGTTCTACATTCAGGGGCATCTGATTGGCTGCTGCACATGCCAATCATCATGGGGCTGACATATAGCTGCTTCCTGCGGCCAGCCGCCTGAAGAGGCACAAGGAGACAGCAGCACAGAACAAAGGAAACGTTTTTTATTTGTCTGGATTGAATCAATCCCACCGGTGATAGTCTACAGAAAGAGTCAGCAACCTTGGCCCTTCAGATGTTTGGAACTCCATTTCATGTATGCTCAACCACTTATTAGGTTGGCAGAGACTCATGGGAGATGTAGTACTGAAACATCTGGAGGGTCAAGGTTGCTGACTCCTTGTCTACAGTGTGACAACTAATACAAACAATATCATAAACATTCATCACACTTTCTGTTTTGTCCCACCTTCCATGTACACAGAAGAAAAAAAATACCTTATTGGTGTCATGGGCTCAGCGAAGGGATGTCTCCATATTTATTTTATTATCACTCATGATTCAGACATAGGAAGGAAACATAATCTGGAACAATTTGGATGATGTTAGCAATCTAGGATTACGTTATCACTCACGTTGCTCTGCAGGTGAATATGATGGTAGAAGGCCACTGCATATTCTTGTAACAATACCTGAAACGAGAAGATACAAAATATAGCACAGGAACGCAACACCGTAATCTGAACTGCCATTTCCCTCTTACTTGTGGTGGCAAGATGGACTGAAAGTATATACTGTATAATAACCCATAAATGAGATCGTCATTGATAGTCCAGAGAAGAAGCCTGAAACGCATTGTCATGGCGGCACCCGGCTTGGGCCATGGTGGGGCCTTAGTTCAGGAACAAGTTAAGCCCTTGAGGCAGGTTAGTTGCTGGCTGCATGGACAGATCACAGCACACCGATGTACACAGATATAGGACATGATATAACAGGACTGTAACAAGAAGAGCAGGAGAACACAGAAGAAATCGAAAGGAATCCCTAACACTGGGGTAAGATCCTTGAATGGTCTTCTGCTTAAGGAAACCTAACAAGAGAATACCAGAGACAGGAGAACAGTAAGGGCGAGGGTTAAACAATACAACCAGCAACAACAACAAACACAGGGAGCCCTGAATTGAAATGAGGTCCTTATATTGGCCTCTGTGCTAAGGATAACTATATACACAGAACATGAAACAAGGAACAAATATAGAATGGTCAAGACTGGAGCCAAAGGATCAAGAACCAGAAAGGAACGTCTTAGACTAGCAGAGGTCAGTACACAGATCAATAATACAGAGTTCAGGGAGCAGACAAAAAGAATAGTTAAGATATATGTCAAAAATCATAAACCAGAAAATCCAAGATACTATGCAGGAATGCAGCAACACAGGAACCAGCAACATGAACCCTCCGGGACAGGATACTAGGAGGAACCAGAACTCATGCAAGAGCAAACAGCCTCTTTGCTGCTTGCATCTTTATAGTGAACGGGTCTGGGCAATTGGGACATGTGATCCCAGACCTAAACAGGCACAGAGAAACCCAGGGGCTTCACAGGGTGGAATGGCTATCCCAGAACAGGAAAGAGCTGGTCCAGATCCCTCTCACCACCAGGGGACCTGGCTGGAAGATAGAAATGTGACACACATCAAGTCAAACAAATTGATGTAGAATTTACGTATCTAGTCCCAGTTGACTCAAGAGAGCATTTGTGGTGCAAATGGACCTGCTAGGTCAAGTTCAAAACCATTTCAATTTCAGACGTGTTTAATATATTGCACGACACCTGATCTGTCTGCTAGGACACTCCAACAGGATCTTATTCAGTGGAGGCTACGCCAAAGGGGCAGTTGGATCAGTCAACCACCAGTTATTGGGGCTGCAAATAAAATACAAATGTAGAATTGATATATCTAGTCCCACGAGTGACCCAAGAGAGAATTTGTGCCACGACATGACTATAACTGCTTTGGCAAGTTCAAAGCCATTTCAATATCAGATTTGTAGAATATAGTGTTTGAGACCTGCTCTTTCTATGAGGACACTCCTACTCAGTGGAGGCTCAGCCATAAAGTCAGTTGGGACAATCAACCACCTGTTAATGGGACTACAACTAAAATAATCATGCAGAATTTATGTATCCAGCTCCAGGCAACTCAAGAGAGCATTTGTGGCACAAAAGTAACTGCTATGGCAAGGTTAGGATGCCAAGATCTGATTTGTAGAATATATTTCCTGAGGACTACTCTCTCTATAAGGACACGCCAACAGTAGGCTTGTGCACCGATTTTTTTTTCGGTTCGATTTGTTCAGATGTTTAAAATTTTCGATTCGGCTCGTTTCGACCGATTTCTGTTTCGATCGATTTCTGTTTCGATTCGGTTCGGTTCGGCTCGTTTTTCGTGTACATTTTTTTTCCGGAATATCGACCATTTTTCGGATTTTCGGGTCACTTTGCTCGTTTTTTGTATCGACTTTTCGAGATTTCGGAAATTTTCGTATTTTTCGAAACTTCTGTTCTCCTCGTTTCAAAGTGTCTACGATAATTCTGGCGATTCTATCGTGTTTTTTTTATTAAATAAAGATCCTTTTTTTCTTATGAATATACATTTCACAACTTTATTTAATCATATTAAAATGGTATGAAAGCCAAGGAACAAAAAAAATGAACAAAACGATTTAAAAAACGCTAAACTGACCCGAATGCCACAAGAAACAAGTGATACGCATTTACAAATACAAAATTTACAGAATCAGCGATATAACTGATAATAGTTAAATATACGATTTCCAGAATTACCGAAATGGAACCGAAATCATGAATGCAACCGAAATCATGAATAGAGCAAAAATAAATTTCGATTTGACACATTTCAAGTCCATTCGAAAAATCCCAAAAATTTTCGTTTCGGCTCGGAAAACTTTTCGGATCTATCGGTTTTCGGGTCCGATCCGATTCGGAAATTCGGCCGAATCCGAAGACACAAATCGGGAAATTTCGTGAAAATTCCGAAATTCCGAAACCCGAAACGCACATCCCTAGCCAACAGGATCCTATTCATTGGAGGTTCAGCTATAGGGTCAGTTGGGACAGTCAACCAGATGTTATTGGAGTTTGAAATTTTTTTTATTTGCAGATGAGGACGCTCCGGGTACTCTGACCACTTATTTTACAGATAGTCACAGAGCCTAGAGTGTCCCTTTAAACAGTACAGGTTGTATCACTACACAACGGATTGTGTTGCTCTGCCAACACAGTTGCAAATATTCTCCAACTCAGTCAGATGTCCTTTTTGAAACTCTTTTACGACTTTTTCACTATTTACTGGTTTGTGAATAAAAATAAATCCCTAAACGCATTCGGTAGCCTGTTTCATAAACACAGTTGTGTTTCCTGAATATTATCATTTATTTATAAAGTATTTTACCAGTAAGGATATATTGAGATTTCTCTTGTTTTCAAGTATGTCCTGGGTATCATACATCGTAATATAGTAGCTCCACCAGACAAGCTAAATCACGTGCATTATAATCCACTGGAGTGATTTAGAGCCCTGGCAAACATTTATTATCCCTGGAAAATCCGATAAATAAATGTTAAATGGCACATTTAAACTGATAGCGATATTGACATTTTAAATGGTAACGATGCCGTCACTGCCAATAGAACAAGATTATTGTAGGTGACTTGTTCCCCGAGTAACTGATGAAAGGTTAAAATGTACTCACAAACCTTAAAGGGCTAATACAATCTACAGTGTATAATTTTATAATCTTGCAAACCACATATAGCTGCAATAAAAAATATGTGAACCCTCTACAAATGTTTGCATTTCTGTTTTAATGTTCATCTAAGTACAGATCACCAAACCCAATCCTGTTTAACTAATAACACACTAATTATTGCATTCCTTTTGTACATATTGAATCTATCATTCAAATATCCACAATATAGGCTGGAAAAAGTATGTGAATCCCTAGGCTAATGACTTCGACAAAAGCTGAAAAGAGTTGGAAATTGGCAAACCTGGTGCCCAGTTATAATGAAATGAGATTGGAGGTTTGGGAAGTGGTACTTTTACTTATAAAAAGCACTCAGACATTTTGAGTTTGCCATTCACAAAAAGCATCTGTTGATGTGAACTGTGCTTGCAAAAAAAGAGCTCCCAGAAGACCTGCCATCAAGAATTGCTATGTTGCATGAAGCTAGATAGGGTTACAAAGTTATGTCTAAGAACTTAAATACTCATCTGACCACTGTTAGACAAACCGTCTACAAATAGAGATGATTTAGTACTTTGTATGTTGCTGCCAAAGGACGATCAACTAGCTAGCTGGAAAATAATTGAAAAGCATCTGTTTTAACAAATAATATTTTACGATTTTCAATGCACCACTTAAGAAATTGCCCCTCAGTGACATCCATGTCCACTTAAAATTAATTAGAAAGGATTACTCTGATGCACGAGAAGACAACATGTCCACATTACTCCTACCAAAGTCCACCCAATCATATCAACAGGAAAAGCTTGATGAAGAGTAAAAACTAGAGATGACTTCCACTATCAAATCTTAAAATGCCGCTAAATACCGAAGAAGTTTCCCTATCTAAAAGAGACAGTCCCTACATTTCAGGAGTGTAAACGTATAGCATGGCTGCCGAGCAATACAACTTTCAGCTCAGATGGATACAGAAAAAATGGCGTCGCGCCCATACTCACCGGAGCGGCGAATTGGTTACAATTGTTAGGTACCCACTCTAAAGAGGTGCCTTGAAGTGGCGAGTGGGCTTACGTTGCAATGGCCATTGCAACAAACAAAAACCTAATTTTTGTTGTACATGGAACACATAGAAACGAGCGCAGATGACACTCTTTTTCCTTGTTATGTTTTATACATTGACTGGGCTGTTACTCCTGGCAGTTGCTGCCGCTCCGGTGAGTATGGGCGCGACGCCATTTTTTCTGTATTTATGTATATCATGCTTGTAACACCAGTCCGTCGTTCTGCAGCTGTTCCTCTTTCCATGTTTTTGTTTTTGATCCCAAATGGGAAGTGTTTGGTGCGTGTATAAATAAAACCCACCATCTTTGCCTCTCCTTGGCTGAAAAGCAGCTGGAGGGGCTTGGAGCTGCTCAGTAGAGCGGCCTTTTGGTTACAATTGTTAGGTACTCACTCTAAAGAGGTGCCTTGAAGTGGCGAGTGGGCTTACGTTGCAATGGCCATTGAAACAAACAAAAACCTCATTTTTGTTGTACATGGAACACATAGAAACGAGTGCAGATGACACTCTTTTTCCTTGTTATGTTTCAGCTCAGATGGGCCCGTTCTGGCCAGCCCTGAGGTGGAAAAGCGACTGCTGTGAATAAGTGACTTTAAGAAGCATGAAACTTACAAAGTAATGGAAAACAGGAAAATACAAGGGTAAACAATTATCCATCCTCTTCTACGAGTGGACCTGTAACCTGTAAGAAAGCAGAATGAGAGAGATAAGTGAATGCGTTGACTCCAGCAATTAATAGCAACAATTAAACAATGCAAATTACAAGATCTGAAATTTGAAAAAGGACTTCCAGCTCTTGACCTAAACACGTGTATTTGACGAACAGGCCATTTCTGCCTATATGCTAAATGCACAGCTCGATTGAACTTGTGCAAGATAAGGGAGACCATCTAGTGTCTGGAACTTTTCATCCCAATAGCAATTCTCTAAAAATGTAATAAATTAATAATGAAGGATTTGCAAATTGAAGTTATTTTCATGGTTCAATTAGCTCAGGATAACACTTCATATGCAAAATAGCTTTTTATGTGATATTTAAACTTTAAACGACACTCTATTAAGAAATATAGTTTCCTTTGTTTTCCCTTAAATAATTTGCCAGATGCTGCTGACAGTCTCTGCCCAATTATTTTAATTAATTAGTCACTTGAGACTTGAGGTACATGGACCTAAAGACGCGTTTGGGAGGTGTGGGCCTGGTGTGTTAAAGTGTTTTCCAGCCCTCTGTTATGTTAAAGTCGCCCTGTAACTACAATTCTGCGTGCAGGGTGTTTGTGTTTTCTGTGCCCTATTCCCTGATGTCTGTGTTATATTATTATTCCCAGATGTGTTAATTGTAGTGTCATGTTGTATACACTGTAAGTATCATAGACCTGACATGGCGCTTGTGATGTGCGTCATTTGAACTTGGGGTACATGGGCATGGAGATGGATTTGAAGGGTGCAGGACTCAATCGTTATTAGCCCATTGAATTCTTGTGTGCAGAATGTTGGTATAATTGTGATTATGCAAGAATGTCATTGTCTGTTACAATCTGCTGATCAGATTAGCCTGCCAGTAAACCTACTCTTAAAATGTTGTAAATATCTGATTAACAGCTCCTCAAACATAATCTTCGTTGTCGGACAAACTCTGCCTGTTTTAAACTGTAATCTATTTGTCAATCACTATCACCCATTGTCTTGACTTGTTTAGAAATGTTAAGTAATGTTTAATGTAACTGTCTACCTAATCTAATTATGTTTCACCTTCCAAACAGTAAATGTTTGTGCAATTATCTGTTCAGTCTGATTAGGTCTGGAGGAAGGCACGGGAGTCTGCCTGGATAGAACACGGGGGGTCCTGCATGGAAGCGGCATTGGCAGATGTGACCCTGTCAGGGTACAGAGATCTGTTACAGTAATTGATTACTTTGTTTCTCCATGTTTCCATTAAACACCCCAGAATGTGGCTTAAACCAGATCTCTATACCGCTTCCCCAGCTTTTGTCTATTACAGCAGGACATGTCTCTGGGAGGGGGAAGCTACTGGGAGGCTATTCAGTATGGAAATAACAGGGTGTGTTTTACCTTTGTATTCTGCACATTTTTGCATGAGGCTGCTGACCCCTGATCTAAGGTCAGATTTAAGAAGGATGCAAATTTAGTTGATATTCAAGTGTATTAAGGGTGGATTTTCAGCTGGGAATTGTAAATTTTGGGGCAAAATACTTGACTTTTAGCATTTTCAGCTCTGGTATTCCTCCAGCTGGTCCTAAATTTTAAGAACCCCTTAGAATTCTCCGACAAGTCACCTTTTGTTCAGTGACCGACCTTCTAGCAGTGTTGTAGAAGATATAAACGTTCAGTGTCAGTACTGGAGGAAGATTGATGTAACCCGCGCTTTGCATGATGTGTGATTGTGTTTTGTGTATCTAAGCAAAACCTTTTAAATAGAAGCACAGATTAAATAAACCCTTCTGTCACGGAAGCAGCAGGGCAGGTGAGGAGAGATCCAGGTATCTATCTACAGAGGCCTGGTGTGATCAAAACTACCACGCAGCACAGACAAAAAACCTCGTAAATAGTGCTTGAAACATCTTTAATAGTACCAACACAGGGGCGGCTCTAGAGTCAGTGAGTATTAAGGAAAATCTCAACTGTGAGGCCCTATTATTGTGCAAAAATGAAGAATTAGCCTAAAAAAACATACTTAATGAAGGCTCAGACGTCTGTCCTGGCAGACTGGTGTATGTTAACGTAGGAGCATATTTGTAGGGTATATCAGTACTTCCACGGACGTGTGCATAGTGAAAGGCCACACAAATACCATCATATGAGACCCCTGCTTGAGTGAGGCCTTGGGCGGCTGCCTAGTTGGCCTAATTATAGAGCCGCCTCTGACCCTGTGCAAACGGTATCAAATGAAAGGCTTAAACGGACTCTCTAGACACACTGACCACTTTAGCTTATTAAAGTTGTCAGGTTGTGTGGAGTGTCCCCCCACCCCACACTCTCGGCCCTGTTTTGTATATATCACTATGTGAAATGGAAGTGTTTCCTCAGCCAACACAGCTGTCGCTCACGAAGCTAGAATTCAATATCGCGTCTACCGTGGACCAACTCACGGACTAATGATGAGCCCTGTTCCAAAGTTCAGGCTAACAAGGGGACGCTAACGGGGAATATCTGCGTCTGCATATTTTCCCGTAGCGTCCCCTTGTAAATGTGGTATTTAGGGGCAGGCGCTAGCTGAGCACCTCACCACGGAACACAACACTAACCTCTGTGATACTTGTGGTAGCTCTTCCGCTCCACTGCGATTATCACCTCCTGGAGTCCATAGGAATGGTTGCGCTTCCGGCAGCGAGCACTGCGAGATCTCGTTCTCGCAAGATTGTGCAGTGCCATGGAGTGATGCGGAGGGACACTGAGGACTATTTGTTCCCAGTCTCATTCTGCTCGCAGCTAGAAGAAGCAGCGGATCGGACCACATTTCCCATTGCGGGATCAGAGGTAAGGATCGGATTTATTGGGGGATTTAGGGGGTTATAAATGATTTTGCATTTGCAGAATAATTTACCACCGGCTTTTAGAAAGTGCTAAAATGTTGCCTTGTGGGCTCCAACACTAATTAGCGATAGCACTTTGTAATACCTTACTTATTGAAACGCTAAGTATAGGATGTGAAGTACAGTAAACTCGTGGAAGCTCGAGCAAAAACCAAACGGGGATAGCGTCATGAGAGTAATATGGGGGGCATGCGTTAACCCTTTCGCTGCTGAGCTATTTCACGCCTGTGTGCTGAACTCATTTTTACCGGTTTCGCTCATCATGTTTAACCGCGTTTTGAAGCCTTATTTTATTATATGACCCAGACATATTATATATCGTTCTTTCCGGGAGACTCGGCAGATTCATAATATATCATTATTATATGTATACGTCATGTCCTGCCTGTATATTATAACAAAAAATGCAATAAAATTAGAATTTTCAATAATTTACAATGTGTAAAGTGTTTCTTTTCACATTTTAACATGCAAGCGTTTGCGGTTATATTTTGTATGGGGTGCGCTTGTTAAAAAAATTAGTAATGGGGTCTCGTTACATTTTTTGGGGGGGGAAATTACGCGATTTTTAACAAACACACCCCATACAAAAATCGTTAGTGCAGCATCATTGTTCACATTATAATTGAAATAGGAACAATATTGCTGCATTAACAAAACAAAACAAAAAAAGTTGTTTATTTTTTTTATTATTTCTTTTTTAAATATTTTTTTATTTTTATTTTTATTTTTGAATATTTTTTGCAAACTTTTTACATGGTCATGTTCAGTATCGTTGGAAAGGCCATGCTCTGGCGTATCCAACGATACCATACATTAACCCCTAGCTGCCACGGATCTGGAGATAGGGAGTTACAATGAACCCCCTATCTCCATCATTGGTGGCAGCTAGGGGTTAACTTTAGAACTGATGTCATCGCGCTATGCACGAGGACGCCAGTCATCAGGGGGAGTTCCCAGAAGTTTGGCTGACATCCAAGATGTCGGCCAGCTCCGGGAGAGGCTCATGATCCGGCGCTTTTTGGTGCCGAATCGTGATCCGGCCCCCAAGGGGTTAAAGCCAGCCACCATTTGGAAGGGCAGGCTGTGCCCTTCCAAACGGTGCCTGACTTTCACCGCTGGCACCAGGCGATCGGGAGGGAGAGAGGTCCAAGCGACCTCCCCCCCTCCCTTTCAGGCACCTCCTACGCACTTGCGGGGGGGGTTCGCCTGAAATAGATGTCATTGCGCTAGTGCGACGACATCTGTTGTCCCAGAGTGCCGGGCTGACATCCAAGATGTCAGCCCACACCGGGGGGGGCACAGAAATCGTCCGGAATCCCAGCCGATTGCTGCCTCCTGTGCTAGGACGCGCTGAGCGCGTCCATAGCACAGGAGCAGCACTTGGCAGGACGCGCTCAGCGCGTCCTTAGCAGCCAAGTGGTTAAAGTCATTTATCCTGGTGGTATCGCTTACATATCAAGGTGATACATTAGCGCCAACTGGCTGGGTGGAGTAGAGGTAACATCTCTGCTCTGCGTAGAGAGTGCCTGTGGAGTCATGGGTTTGAGCCCAGCAAGCACCTCTCCAATAAGTGTCCTTGGGCAAGACACCTAACGGTACATACTCGCCACCCAGGACATACTTGAAAACAAGAGAAATCTCAAATGTATCCTTCCTGGTAAAATCCTTTCTCACAAAAAAAAAACTATGGAAAAGAGCCTGATGTCAACAGGCTTTGGTGTCAAATGGTCGGCTTTCCAAAACAACACGGAGCCATCGTTTGGCCGATCATTGTTATTCTTCATAACATTTGTACAGCAAACAGTAACACGATGCATCACTGACTGCAGGAAAAACATGTTCTATCAATGTCAAGGCTTTTCCACCCAACATGAACAGTACGTCATGACTGGGCTCATACGGTTTCGTTCTACACTCACAGGGGGTTATTCAAAGGGCACGGAGTTGTCAATGTTGCAAACACCAATAAAGAATCCACCAGAGGATATTGGTTTTACGAATGTTCACACATTACGCTCGAGGAGCATTAACTCCTTACAGTTCGTTGGGAGCCTTAAATGCAGCCGAGCGACATAGCACACCCTGCAGCTTTCTGACAACTCTTACAGCACACCTCCCTTCCATGTGGCCATTCTCCATCACTCAGGTCGATCGGCTGCACGGATGGAAGACGGACTGTAAAAGTTGACAGAAAGCCGCGAGTCGTACCATGCCACTATGTGACATTTAGGCCCGGCTGCTGTCAGAATGGTATAGTCTGCCCTGCGACGATAAGGGGTTAAGAGGGTCTGGATAGATGGCTTGTAATTGGAGCAGGGAGGAATTTTATTGTTCTTGTGCTGTCGGGAATATGATATATCTCTTAGCATGGTTGACAGGAGGCGCACGCACAGCCGTGTGAATCAACAAGTCGAGACGTGCCAGCGCAGCTTTACTGATATAAAAAGGAAGTTATAGTTAAAAACCTGCTGAAAACAAAGGAGGACTACATGCAAGAACGCTAAAAGAAGACAAGTGGATTCCAATGGCCTTACCATGGCTTACCGATTCCATCAAACACTGTCAGGGTTATTCAGAGAAAGGTGAAACTCTGGAGAACTTTTTGGAGAAGTGAAAATTCTAGTTCAAAATAGCCGATTTGGAAAGTGAGACAAAAGGGAGAATATTTCTGGTTTGGCTATTTTGACCTAGAATTTTCCATTCTCCAGTCATTTTTCAGAGTTTCACCTTTTCTCTGAATAAACCTGTATGGAAAACACGGAGAAATGTCTGTAACTTAACGTGACATCTAAAAAACAACACAGACGCGTGACCATCGCCAACAAAACGCAGCACAATCAACCTGTCGACATACTTGATATACAAATAACAAAGATGATATTCTTTGTGACACTCATACAGGTATTGTACAAAGAGGCGTGAGTCCCTATGCAAACAAACGCACTTATACAAACACACTCTTAATCACGTGTAGGTGTAGATACAAAGACCGACCCAAACCAGTCATTGGGCAACCCAGATGAATTCTTACTTCAGAATGTCTCCACGTCCCCACATCGAGCCCATGTAAGGCTTGTGTATAAAACGGGAATATGGCGAACTCAAAACATCACCTTGGACGCCCACCTCACTGGTACAAATCAGGCTAACTTCTGCACTGGTCAGGAATGCCTGGAGAGTAGTAGGTCTCAATGCCTTCTGGCAATACCAATGACCTAGAGCAGAGGTTCCCAACTCCGGTCCTCAGGTCCCCCCAACAGGCCAGGTTTTATGGATTCCCCGGGGAAATGCAGACTGAATCCAGCAATCACTGCAGGATATCACCTGGAGATATCTGGAAAACCTTGCCTGGCAGCATAGAAACATAGAAAAATGTCGGCAGATAAGAACCTTTCGGCCCATCTAGTCTGCCCAATTACATGGATACTTTACCTGGATTTATCTTTTGTTTAGGATAGCCTTATGCCTATCCCATGCCTGCTTAAATTCAATTACTGTTTTGGCCTTTTCTACTGGAAGACTGTTCCATGTATCCACCACCCTCTCAGTAAAATAATGCTTCCTGATGTTACTTTTAAACCTTTGCCCCTCTAATCTAAGACTATGTCCTCTTGTTTTGCTACTTTGTTTCCGTTTAAATATACTCCCTTCCTCTACCTTGTGGATTCCCTTTACGTATTTAAATGTTTCTATCATATCTCCTCTGTCTCGTCTTTTTTCCAAGCTGTACATGTTAAGATCATTAACCCTTTCCTGGTAACTTTTCTCCTTCAAGCAGGTCCTGAAGACCAGGTTTGGGAACCCAATGCCTTAGAGGGACTTTCTAGTGGTTTATGAACTTTCTCTAAATCCGTTCCTCGTGTTAAAACAATCATTTTCCTCGTTTCCATCCATTATTTATCCCTTACTTTCCTACTTTTAACGAGTCTGTGGACATTTGTCTCTGGACCTGAATGCCTGTGCTTTACTGACCAGCTGAGCCTTAGCCAACAGATTCTCCATTGTTGCTCAATCTGCTCAATCTGGTATATATTCAAAAAGGAAAGAATAAATGATGGGCCCTATTACAATCTTCGTGTTAAAACGCTTGCGCAACGCGTGAATTTTGGCGCCAAGCGTTAAACGTTAACGCGCGTAAATCAACACTGGTATTACAATCCTCGCGCATTTTTTCATCCATCGAGCAATGACGCGTGTTAAATGGACGCGCACTTCTGCGCGCGCAGTAACGTTGCGCGCAGAAATCAGTGTTTTTTCACACGATTCAGCCAATCAGAATTAAGAACCACAATTCTCTCACGTTAAATTTTTGCGCCTGTCAAAGTCAATCTGCGCATATATGCTGCATCAATAAAAAAAACACGCACAACTTCTCCATTTTATAGGTTTGGGTATGAGTAGAATGTGTAACTATACTTTGCTGGGGTTTTTTTTTGGGGCTGGTGTATTTGGGTTCGGCAGGTTGATAGAATTCGCCATTAACACCAGCTTTTAGGAGTTGCTAAAATTATGCGCGCAAAGGCTGTGCGTTAAATTTTAGCGCACAGATTGTAATACCATCCGCGTACCAGCGCACAAACGCATTTGCGCTCACAATGTTACGTATAGGACGCGCAGTAAAGTATGCTCTCGCAGGGCTCACGCAGGTTCACCCGCAGTAGACATATACGCGCGTTTGTTGCACTGACATTGTAATACGACGTTCAGCGCAAAGGGTTTTACCGCTCGCGTTAATGCGTTTTTGCACGGGCGCAAATGTTTGCATGAAGATTGTAATAGGGCCCAATATATATACACACTGCCTGGCCAAAAAAAAATCACCACCTGGATGTAACTCAGCCAATAGCTGCTCGCCTTCCATTGGATAATTACTGCAGTGATCAATATGTTTCAGCATAGAATGAGGTCATGTGACTCCGTGAAACTACTGAATGAGCACCTTTTCCATTAATGGGTTTTTTCTCCCCTGATGGCACAGCGGGCATATTCCAAGATGGCAATGCCAGGATTCATCGGGCTCAAATTGTGCAAGAGTGGTTCAGGGAGCACGAGACCTCATTCTTGGTGTAGTTTCCTGTTTCCTAATCTCAGAATGCTGTGGATTCCACCCTCTTAAACCGACGCATTTGAAGAACGAGATGTTTACTAGCATGTAGTGGTTACGGTTCATTACGATGCAGTTAAATCGATGCACTGCCTGTCATTAAAACACCGTTAAAATGAAAAAGAGCTGATTTAATTATGTGAAAAGGATCATTGTATTAATAAGTTTGTAAGGGATTACATTTAAACACTCCGTCCTCCCAGTAATCACTGTTTATGGTGTCATTATGCTACAATTAAACGTTTTATTGCTAGCGTTGATCCTGTGTCAGATTTTTAGTGACTCAACGAGGAATCGGCACGTTTCTGTTGGTTTTATTTGGCACATATTCATCTAATCGGGTTTCATGGAGCAGCCCTGGATGTTACTGGTTACAGGTGCATCGCAATAAATTAGAATGTGGTGGAAAAGTTCATTAATTTCATTAATTCAACTCCAATTGTGAAACTTTTGTATTAAATAAATTTAATGCCCACAGATTGAAGCAGTTTAAGTCTTTGGTTCTTTTAATTGTGATGATTTTGCTCACATTTAAGACCAATTCACTATCTCAAAAAATCAGAATATGTTGACCTGTCAATCAGCTAATCAACTCAAAACACCTGCAAAGTTTTCCGGAGCCGTCAAAATGGTCACCGTTTGGTTCACTAGGCTACACGGTCATGGGGAAGACTGCTGATCTGACAGTTGTCCAGAAGACAATGATTGACACCTTCACAAGGAGGGTACAGCCACAAACATTCCTTGCCAAAGAAGCCGGCTGTTCACCGAGTGCTGTATCCAAGCATGTTAAGAGAAAGTCAAGTGCAAGGAAAAGATGCACAACCAACCGAGAGAACCGCAGCCTCGAGAGACTTGTCAAATCAAAATCCATTAGGTGAACTTCACAAGGAATGGACTGAGGCTGGGGTCAAGGCATCAAGAGCCACCACACACAGACATGTAAAAGAATTTGGCTACAGTTGAAGTATTCCTCTTGTTAAGTCACTCCTGAACCACAGATAACGTCAGAGGCATCTTACCTGGGCTAAGGAGAAGACGAACTGGACCGTTGCCCGGTGGTCCAAAGTCCTCTTTTCAGATGAGAGCAAGTTCTGTATTTCATTTGGAAACCAAGGTCCTAGAGTCTGGAGAAAGGGTGGAGAAGCTCATAGCCCAAGTTGCTTGAAGTCCAGTGCTAAGTTTCCACAGACTGTGATGATTTGGGATGTCATCTGCTGGTGTTGGTCCACTGCGTTTTTTGAAACCCAAAGTCACTTACCAAGATGTTTTGGAGCACTTCATGCTTCCTTCTGCTGAATAGTTTTTTAAAGATGCTGATTCCTTTTTCCAGCAGGATTTGGCACCTGCCCACACTGACAAAAGCACCAAAAGTCGGTTAAATGACCATGGTGTTGGTGTGCTTGACTGGCCGGCAAACTCTCCGGACCTGAACCCCATAGAGAATCTATTGTCAAGAGGAAAATGGAAAACAAGAGACCAAAAAATGCAGATGAGCTGAAGGCCAGTGTCAAAGAAACCTGGGCTTCCATATCACCTCAGCAGTGCCACAGACTGATCACCTCCATGCCACATCACCTCCATGCTAGGGATGTGCATTTCGGGTTTCGGAATTTCGGAATTTTCACGAAATTTCCCGATTCGTGTTTTCGGATGCGGCCGATTTTCCGAAAATTTTTAGATCCGAAAATGTCAGATCCGAAAAGTTTTCCGAGCCGAAACGAAATATTTTTGGAATTTTCGAATGGACTTGAAATGTGTCAAATCGAAATTTATTGCTTTGAAACGAGAACAGACGTTCCGAAAAAACGAAAATTTCAGAAATTACGAAAAGACGATACAAAAAACGAGCAAAGTGACACGAAAATACCAAAAACGGTCGATATTCCGAAAACATGTACAATTCCGAAAAACGAAAATTTCCGAAATTACGAAAAGTCGATACAAAAAACGAGCAAAGTGACACGAAAATACGAAAAATGGTCGATATTCCGAAAAAAAATGTACACGAAAAACGAATCGAGCCGAACCGAAACAGAAATCGGTCGAAACGAGCCGAATCGAAAAGTTTAAAAATCCAAAAAATCGAACCGAATCGAACCGAAAGAAAAATCGGTGCACAAGCCTACTCCATGCCACATCACCTCCATGCCGCGTCACCTCCATGCCACGTCACCTCCATGCCACGTCACCTCCATGCCACGCCGAATTGAGACAGTAATTAAAGCAAAAGGAGCCCCTACCAAGTATTGAGCACATTTACAGTAAATGAACAGACTTTACAGAAGGCCAACAATTCACTAATAATGAGGTTTTTTTGGTCTTATGAAATATTCTAATTTTTTGAGATAGTGAATTGGTGTTTTTTTTAAAATGTGACAAAAATCGTCACAATTAAAAGAACCAAAGACTTAAACTGCTTCAATCTGTGTGCATTGAATTTATTTACTACACAAGTTTCACAATTTGAGTTGAATTAATGACATAAATGAACTTTTCCACCACATTCTAATTTATTGAGATGCACCTGTATGTTGCCTGGCTGATTATTCTCTTAAGATTATTAAAACGTCTCACAATTTCTGAAGTTATCGGGAAGCAAACCTTGAAGGGAAAGACTCCTGTGTCGGTTACAATTCCTCACTATTGAGTTATTTCCCCCAAAAAATGGTTATTTTGGCATGCAATTTCACAGTCAAAGTTCAAAACGACACTCTGCCCCATGGATCAGCAACCTTGGCCCTTCAGATGTTTTGGAACTACATCGTCCATGATGCGTGGATTGTCTGAGCCTCATGAGAAACATAGTTCAAAAACATCAGTGCAAAGGTTGCTGCTCCACACTCTACTCAGTGGGAGAACTCAATCTTATCTGGTGTGAGCCCCCTGCTCCCGTTCCCAGTCCCTCTGAAGAAGACTCGGGGGGGGGCTGATTCAGCCATCCAAATGCAGGGGTCTTAGCCCTGCCCAGGCCCTCAGCTCAGGCAGCCCTCAGCACAGGTTTCAGGGCTTGGAGACCTTTGGGAACCAGCCTTGTCCAATTGTACCACAGCTTTCCTACAATTACAGCCACTGGATTGGCTGGAGCACCCAGTCCCCCTGTGGTCACATGACATGTACAGCAGGACACATGCCATATCCTGCAGGGATCAGAGGGAGGTCAAGGCTGGATTAAAGGGAGTTTTTAAAGGAAACTAAAGGGTTAACACAGGAAGGAAGGGGTCAGGAGGGGTTAATGTTAAACCCCTCTGTGTCCTTCCCCCTCTTGTTTTAACCCTATAGTGTCCCTTTAATATATATCCAGATAAAACGATCATTGGTAACTTTAAGCTTTGGTTATTTTACATTCACTTTGTATAAGACATTACCTTCTATATTATAGCTTTAGACACTTTATTTATTTGTATTTATGAACTTTTTAACTGCGCGTCATAACAGGCAGGGTTTACGAGTATTACCTAATCATATGTGGAATTGAGGGACCTCCCAGAGGGGCAAATTAATTCATTAATATATTACTGTGGCTCCATTGGGATACGGGCATGATTCATTAATAGACTTCCTACTGGGAACACACAGCATTTACACACTGCATGACAGCCAGGTCATCACTATCATTTTTTGGCACGAGAAAGAGTTTTATTCTATTGAGCTTTTCAGGGCATATACATTTAAATTACTGCTCCGGTGAGCATCAAAAAAATAAGAGAGATAGATAAAGAGATAATGATAGATAGATAGATACAGAGATAGATAGATAGATAGACAGAGGGATAGATAGATAGATAGATAGATAGATAGATAGATAGATAGATAGATAGATAGATAGATACAGAGATAGATAGATAGATAGATAGATAGATAGATAGATAGATAGATAGATAGATAGATAGATAGATAGATAGATAGATAGATAGATAGATAGATAGATAGATAGATAGATAGATAGATAGATAGATAGATAGATAGATAGATAGATAGATAGAGGGAAAAATGGATAGATAGCTAGATAGATAAAGAGATAATGATAGATAGATACATAGATAGATAACGAGATGGATAGATAAAGAGATATTGATAAATATATAATGATAGATAGATACAGAGATAGATAAAGAGATAATGATAGACATATAAAGAGACAGATAAAGAGATAATGATAGATATATAAAGAGATAGATAAAGAGGTAATGATATATAGATACAGAGATAGATAAAGAGATAATGATATATATATATAGAGATAGATAGATAGATACAGAGATAGATAGATAAAGAGATAATGATAGATATATAAAGAGATAGATAAAGAAGTAATGATATATAGATACAGAGATAGATAAAGAGATAATGACATATAGATAGATACAGAGATAGATAGATAAAGAGATAATAATAGATATATAAAGAGATAGATAAAGAGGTAATGATATATAGATACAGAGATAGATAAAGAGATAATGATATATACACTATATTGCCAAAAGTATTTGCTCACCCATCCAAATAATCAGAATCAGGTGTTCCAATCACTTCCATGGCCACAGGTGTATAAAATCAAGCACCTAGGCATGCAGACTGTTTTTACAAACATTTGTGAAAGAATGGGTCGCTCTCAGGAGCTCAGTGAATTCCAGCGTGGAACTGTGATAGGATGCCACCTGTGCAACAAGTCCAGTCGTGAAATTTCCTCACTCCTAAATATTCCACAGTCAACTGTCAACTGTATTATAAGAACGTGGAAGTGTTTGGGAACGACAGCAACTCAGCCACGAAGTGGTAGGCCACGTAAACTGACGGAGCGGGGTTAGCAGATGCTGAGGCGCATAGTGCGACGAGGTCGCCAACTTTCTGCAGAGTCAATCGCCACAGACCTCCAAACTTCATGTGGCCTTCAGATTAGCTCAAGAACAGTGCACAGAGACCTTCATGGAATGGGTTTCCATGGCCGAGCAGCTGCATCCAAGCAATACATCACCAAGTGCAATGCAAAGCGTCGGATGCAGTGGTGTAAAGCACGCCACCACTGGACTCTAGAGCAGTGGAGATGCGTTCTCTGGAGTGACGAATCGCACTTCTCCATCTGGCAATCTGATGGACGAGTCTGGGTTTGGCGGTTGCCAGGAGAACGGTACTTGTCTGACTGCATTGTGCCAAGTGTAAGGTTTGGTGGAGGGGATTATGGTGTAGGGTTGTTTTTCAGGAGCTGGGCTTGGCCCCTTAGTTCCAGTGAAAGGAACTCTGAATGCTTCAGCATACCAAGACATTTTGGACAATTCTATGCTCCCAACTTTATGCAAACAGTTTGGAGCTGGCCCCTTCCTCTTCCAACATGACTGTGCACCAGTGCACAAAGCAAGGTCTATAAAGACATGGATGACAGAGTCTGGTGTGGATGAACTTGATTGGCCTGCACAGAGTCCTGACCTCAACCCGATAGAACACCTTTGGGATGAATTAGAGCGGAGACTGAGAGCCAGGCCTTCTCGTCCAACATCAGTGTGTGACCTCACAAATGCGCTTCTGCAAGAATGGTCAAAAATTCCCATAAACACACTCCTAAACCTTGTGTACAGCCTACCCAGAAGAGTTGAAGCTGTTATAGCTGCAAAGGGTGGACCGACGTCATATTGAACCTTATGGATTAGGAATGGGATGTCACCTAAATTCTTATGCGAGTCAAGGCAGGTGAGCCAATACTTTTGGCAATATAGTGTAGATAGATAGAGAGATAGATAAAGAGATAATGACAGATAGATATAGAGATAGAAGATAGATAGGTAGATAGATACAGAAATAGATAGATAGATACAGAGATAGATAGATAGATAGATACAGAGATAGATAGATAGATACAGAGATAGATAGATAGATAGATAGATAGATACAGAGATAGATAGATCGATAGATACAGAGATAGATAGATAGATAGATAGATAGATAGATAGATAGATAGATAGATAGATAGATAGATACAGATATAGATAGATAGATACAGAGATAGATAGATAGCTAAAGAGATAATGATAGATATAGAGATAGACAGATAAATATGGAGATAGATATCGAGATATAGAGATAGAGAGATAAATATGGAGATAGATACAGACATAGATAGATAGATAGATAGATATTAGATAGATAGATAGATAGATAATCTTAGATTGATAGATACAGTTTAATATAGCTCTTTATCTGCTGACCTGGTACTGTCCCTTTGGCCTGTTCTTGGACTTCCTTGCATGCAACTCATCTTGACCCTTGGAAATGGATACTGACTGGACTCTTTGATCGCCCCTTACATACTTTGCCTCGAACACCCTGCCACCCCTGGTTAATGGTACCACATCTTAGGCTCCTACCCTGACCTCTCGACCCCTGACATTGGGATACTGGTAGTCCTCGCGGTGTGGGACCTTAGGTGTGGGGGTATTAGGCTTATGGACATCCAGCCTTAGAGAGCCTTTGGAATGTGCTGGGACATGGCCAGCGGCGCATCCCTCCCCCGACTCTTGGGACTCTCTGCAGCCCCGGCACTGGTCGCCAGCTGCGCGTGGGGACGGCTTGTCCTGCACGCGGTCTCTTCGCCCTCAGCCTGGACATCGTGAGGGTTTCCCCACAAGGAATTTGGAATCTCTGCTGCTCCCTTGCGTGCAGGGGAGGTGTCGATTTGTGTGCTAAAATTGGGGGTATAACGGTAGCTCCCTCGACCCTTGTGCTCTCACCCTCCTTGGCCCCCTCACCCACACTATACATGGCCTCTGTGCCTGTTGGAGAAGTGTGGATGCTGGCCTCCTGCCAAGGGACCTGTTGACCAAATGTTGCAAAGTCAATTCTCAAGGACAATTGGTATACATGGGCACCTAAGGGTTAACATGTTAAATGTATCTTGAAACTGTTTGCATTTTAGGTGTTAGTTTATGTTAGTGATGCAATGTAGACTTAATGTTCTTGCTATCTGTTTGCCCTTAGAGTGATTTGTTCTGGCTTATTTGCGAATCTCGTCTTGTGTAACTGAACAGGTTTCTGCATCTCCTGAACGAATTCACATCCCCCTTATGTACACAATGTATTGTGCTGATTGTGTCATGTTACCTCCCCCTCCCTGTTGCCAGTATAACTGGTCCCCATTTCCAATAAAACATCATTCTTCTTCCCTGCATTAAGCTGTGTCTGGTGTTTGGGGAGAGATACTTAGAATTATACAGCACTCCCTCAAGTTCTGGCTGAGGGTTGTGAGAGACGGAAAGCTGCTGCGGATCAGCTTGGCTGGAGAGAAAGGACGAACGCTGTGAGAGTAAACCCCAGTTGCTGTTACGGGGGGGGGTGTAACTTCTGCGTCTGGAACTGTTTCTACGTTTGATAGGGAAGCCTGGGTGTATACCTCTACACCATGGATGTCCAAACTTCGGCCACCCAGATGTCCATGAACTACAACTCCCATGCCTTCTCCATCCATCTAATGCAGTCAGAGATTCCTGGGAGATGTAGTTGAGGAACATCTGGGGAGCCGGAGTTTGGACATCCCTGCTCTACACCAAAGAAGGGGTGGGAGACTGGGAGGGCAGGGTTGAGTGTGGGCACCTTATTTAAACGCCATCCTCCAGCTGGTCAAGTGATCACTTCTTTTGTGCCTTCCTTGGTGCAGGAACACCGGGTGATCTCTCCTTGACTTAGTCTCTGGTACCAACCCCAGAAGTGACTGATCACTAACGCACCTCATCCGCCTGCTCCGACGCCAGAACTTTCTCAATGGTAATGCACCTCAGCCGCCTGCCCCATCCCCAGTACTGTCTCATCGTTAATGCACCTTAGCCTCCTGCCCCGACCCCTGAACTTTCACAATGCTAAAGCGCCTCAGCCACCTGCCCCAACCCCGGAACTGTCTCATCGCTAATGCACCTCAGCTGCCAGCCCCGACCATGGAACCGTTTATTGACCTCGAGATACCAGATTGCCCCTCTTCTTTCGACACCTCAGTCCTGCCTTTCTACTTACTGAGCTCTAGACCCCCCCAAACCTGACAGAATGCTGTTGGTCCTTGGGATATGGGGACCTTCCTTAGGTATGGGGGTACCTGGCTTTAAAGTGCTGTGGCCTATAACATTTACCATTTAAGGCAAGGCTTTGCACTAACTCACACTTAAGACCAAAACCCTCAAACCTACAATGTTGGATGCCCATTGGTCCCCGTGTCATTACATTTCTAGGTGCACCCACGTATACAGTGCCGCTGTGTCACTCGGCTTATATAGAGGGGGGACTGCAAAGCACAAACACGTAGCATGGCAGGTCCCAGTCGTTAGCGAAGTAGTAAAAAGTGGTCTGAAATGGCAGCAAAACAAACATGTCACACTTCATGCTCCAACAACAGACCGGTTCGACAGGAAGACTAAATTACTCCGGACAAACAGCATTTTTGTTGTCTTTCTTTTGGTTTGCATTATTCAGCCACTTTTTGTGGAAATACGGTTATGACATTTTGCTATGTCGTCTGACAAGTTCTCTTTGATTTCTGTAAACGCTGAGGCTGAGGTTAAAGGGTCACGACCCCAAAAAAACGCAATGTCCTTATTGTGTTTATGTGATGTTGCTGATATCTTACATGTGTTTGTTTTTCTCTTGTATGTTTAGTTAAGAAAATATATTCCTCTATATGTGTCACTGGGTGCATCCATTGTGTGATATTTTGTGTTGTAAACTGTCCCCCCGCCCCACACAGTATCTTTCCATCGTTTGCACCTCACTGTGTCGCTTTGGCCATAGAATCGAGTCAACAGGTCAGATCTCCGAAAAAAAAAACACTCATAAGGATTGCATTGTGTGGGATGTATGCAAAGGACATCACCCACTGGTTGTTTAAAGTTTTGAAAGTCCACTATCAGATCACGTCCTGCTGCCATCTCTTATCTCATGTAGTCTAAACAGCACAATAGATCCCCTGTAGTCTTGTCTAAACATTCACTCCTCGGCTCCATAGTGTCTTCATTACTGGTTCATTCTATACCGCAGTTGGAAAGTGAAACTCACCGTAAGATTTTGGTTCCTCTTCATCAGTGGTCAGTTACTCAGTTACTTCAGTACCTGTAACCTGGCGTTCCTGGCTCATGTTGTCCCTCATTTCATGCCTGTCCTCCTCACCATCAGATTCCCTGGCATCCTGACCCCGACTCTGCCTCTGATCCCGTTACCCGTGTTCTGTGCCTGAATTACCCCCTCACTTCCTGGACTGATCACCTGGTCACCAACTCTGTCTACATTCCTGACCAAGCTACAATTTCTACTTGACAGAAATGTCATGGTGTAGAGAAGCAATGTCAAACTCTGTTCTCCCTCCACCACCACTATGTAGCTGGACAACAACTCCCGTAATTCTTTGGCCACCGATTGCATTGAAAGATTTCTGGGAATTGTTGGCCACTAGCATCCGGAGAGCCGGAGTTTGACATCCCTGGTGCAGACAGTAATTACAATTAGGGACGCAATAATGTAGGGGTTATTGGAACTGCAACTCCAGGCCTAGTCTCAAAATCAGCCCAGTGAAACTTTAACTGTGCCAACACCAGTTTCCACCAGCACAATGAAATTGGGAAGGATGGGGTAGGTAGCTAGATGTAGATAGGAATGGGGCCAGGGAACAAAGGAAGGTGAGAAGAATGGGACAAGGAACAATAGGACGTGAGAAGAATGGGGCAAAAGAACAACAGAAGGAGAGAAGAATGGGGTAGAGGAGCAATGGACATAGAGAAGAATGGGGTAGAGGAGCAATGGGAGGTGAGAACGAAGAATGTGGTAGAGGAACAATTGGAGATAAGAAAAATAAAGCAGAGGAACAATAGCAAGTGAGAAGAATTTGGCAGAGGAAAATGGGAGGTGAGAAGAATGGGGCAGTGGTACAGTGGAAGGAGAAAATAATATGGTAGAGGAACAATGGGAGCGGACGCGAATCAGGCAGAGGTATAATGGAGATGAAAGAGATGTGACACAGGCATACCCAACTTTCAGTTCCAGCCCCATGAAGCACTCATGCTTATCGAGCACTGATTACAGTGAGCATGGTGTACACGGTTACATGTTACATGTACTTTTTGGTCAGCAGATTACATCCTTCATATAGGTTTAGGGTTAAAAGCTTAACATTTTTTTTGTTGCAGTGTCCAAATAAACCTTGAATACATTGTATCTGCTATCAAAGACATCATGATTCTCTTTAAGTCTTTCAAAAAGACTCGCCCAATGAAATTGTTTTACCTTTTAGGTTGAACAAAGTGTTGCTGAGGTTCCTGTTTGATTTGATTTCCTCTATCACTCAGTAACCTGATCTCAGTCCATCCCTCCGCTTCCTTAGCACTGAAAACAACAACAGAACCTCATTTTCCCTTGTCTGATCCAGGAAGATAGGGGATCACAGAGCAGCAGCCCCGGGATTAATGGGAAGTGTGTCACATTTCCACATCGCAGCCAGGCCCCCTGGTGGTGAGAGCGACGCTCAGCAGCTCTTGTGTCGTTTGCGCTAGCCACTGCAGACCATTTCCCCTGTGGCTGATAGTCTGTAGTCACATGTCCAGCCCTGCGCTATATATATGGCCAGCAGTGGATTATTATTTATTATTATTATTCTTTATTTATAAAGCGCCAGCATATTCCGCAGCGCTGTACAATAAGCACAGTACAGACAGGGTTACAATACATTGCCAACATTTGACAAACAGTACAGGAGGAGATGAGGGCCCTATTCCCGTAGGAACTCACAATCTAGGAGGGTTGGGGTTGGAAACAGGAGGAGAGGACTGTAAGGTGAGAGTGATTGATGGTTGCGTCAGTGAGTTGGGGGGGTCGGCTTCCCTAAATAGGAATGTTTTAAGGGAGCGTTTGAAGGAAGAGAAGTTAGGGGAAAGTCTGACAGTACGAGGGAGAGCGTTCCAGAGAGTGGGGGCTGCGCGTGAGAAATCCTGCAGTCTATCATGGGAAGAGGTGATGCGGGGAGAATCTAGGCGCAGGTCACTGTTTGACCTTAGGGAGCGGGCTGGGGTGTATTTGGTGATTAGTGAGGACAGGTAGTGAGGCGCTGAGTTAGTGAGGGTTTTGTAGGTAAGGATAAGGATTTTGAACTTAATTCTGCAGTGGATGGGGAGCCAGTGAAGGGACTCGCAGAGGGGAGCGGCAGAGACAGAGCGGCGGGTGAGGTGAATTAGCCTGGCGGAGGCGTTCAGGATGGATTGTAGAGGGGAGAGGCGGGACAGAGGGAGGCCAGATAAGAGATTATTGCAATAGTCGAGTCGGGAGATTACCAGGGCGTGTATGAGTTGTTTTGTGGTGACAGCGGTAAGAAATGGCCGAATTCTGGAAATATTACGCAGTTGGTATCGGCAGGAGGAGGAAAGAGACTTGATGTGGGGGATGAAGGAAAGAGCAGAGTCCAGTGTAACTCCAAGACAGCGAACTTGGTTTGATGGGGAGATGGTGATACCCTCCACCGTGATAGAGAAGTCAGGAGGTGGGGAGGCATTAGAGGGAGGAATAAGTAGGAGCTCAGTCTTTGACATGTTGATCTTTAGGTGGTGGGAGGCCATCCAGGAGGAGATGCCAGATAAACAGTCACTGACTTTTGAAAGGACAGGGGGAGAGAGATCAGGGGTAGAGAGGTAGATCTGAGTGTCATCAGCGTAGAGGTGGTAATTAAAGCCAAAGCTGTTGATGATTTTGCCCAGGGAGGAGGTGTAGATGGAAAAGAGCAGAGGACCAAGGACAGAGCCTTGAGGTACACCAACAGATAGAGGCAATGAGGAGGAGGAGTTACCAGCAAAGGACACACAGAAGGACCTGTTGGATAAATAGGAGTCAACCCAAGCAAGTGCAGTGTCACCGAGACCCAGAGAGTTGAGGGTCTGTAGAAGGAGGGGGTGGTCAACAGTGTCAAAAGCAGCCGAGAGGTCAAGCAGGATGAGAATAGAATAGTGGCTGTGTTTTTTAGCAGTTAGGAGGTCATTGGTGACTTTGGTGAGGGCAGTTTCAGTTGAGTGTAGCAGACGGAAGCCAGATTGCAGGGGGTCAAGTAGGGAATTGGAGGACAGGAAGAGGGAGAGGCGGTTGAAGACTAGTTTTTCTAAGAGCTTTGATGTGAAGGGAAGCAGGGATACAGGGCGGTAGTTGGATGGAGAGTTGGGGTCTAGGGATGGTTTCTTTAGTAAAGGGGTAACTAACGCGTGTTTGAAGGCGGATGGAAAGGAGCCAGTGGAGAGAGATAGGTTGAAGATGTGTGTGAGAGCAGGGGTGAGGGAGGAGGAGAGGGGAGGAATTAGATGTGAGGGAATGGGGTCGAGCGGGCATGTGGTGAGATGTGAGGAGGACAATAAGGAATTGACTTCCTCCTCAGTGGCTGGGAGGAAGCGGCAGAGGGTGGCAGAGGGGACCTGTGGGAGTGGAGGTGACATCTCCATAACTATCTTGTGTTGGGATGTTGCTTCTGATAGTTAGAGTTTTACTGAGGAAGTAGTCTGCCAGGTCTTGAGCGCTGAAGGCAGCTGAGGGGGGAGGTGCAGGTGGGTAGAGGAGGGTGTTGAAGGTGGACCAGAGCCGTTTAGGGTTGGAGGACAGCGTAGATATAAGAGATGAGAAGAAGGATTGTTTGGCCAAGTGGAGGGCAGAGGTGTATGACCGGAGAATAAACTTGAAGTGAACAAAATCAGCTTCAGAGCGGGATTTCCTCCAGGCACGCTCTGCGGTGCGGGAGCATCTTTGCAGGTAGCGAGTCTGGAGGGTGTGCCAGGGCTGAAGCTGGCGGCGTGGGGCCCTGCAGAGTCGAAGAGGAGCAAGAGTGTCTAGAGCAGAGATAAGCGTAGTGTTGTAGTGATCAGTGGCAGCATCAGGGCAGGTGAAGGATGAGGTATGAGGGAGGTGGTGAAGTAGGTTGGAGAATTGATGGGGGTCCACAGCATGTAGATTTCTGCGAGTGTGTGTGCGGGGTGGGGGAGCAGGGTGTTTAGGAAGTCCAGATAGGTTGAAAGAGAGAAGGTGGTGGTCAGAGATAGGGAAAGGGCGACATTTGAACTCAGAAATGGAGCAGAGGTTGGAAAAGACCAGGTCAATAACGTGACCATCGCGGTGGGTAGGGAGGAGGGAGGATTGTGTGAGTCCAAGGGAGGACGTGAGTGAAAGAAGTTTGGAGGCAGCAGGAGCAGAAGGATCGTCAATGGGAATGTTGAAGTCCCCGAGAATTAGGCATGGAAGATTAGAAGACAGGAAGTGAGAAAGCCAGGTAGCAAAGTGGTCAAAGAACTGGGAGGTTCGTCCCGGTGGGCGGTAGATGACTGCCACCCTGAGAGCCAGAGGAGAGAACAGGCGGATGCAGTGTGTCTCGAAGGAGGAGAAGGAGAGGGATGGGGAGGAGGGAGATGCTGGTAGGTGCAGGTGGGAGAGAGCAGGAGTCCGACCCCGCCACCATTTCTCTCACCCGGTCTGGGGGTATGGCTCAAGTGTAGACCGCCAGGTGAGAGAGCAGCAACGAAGGCCGTGTCAGAGGGAGTTAGCCAGGTTTCAGTTAAAGCTAGGAGGTTGAAGGAGTTTGAAAGGAAGAGGTCATGGACGACTGTCCATGTGATTGAAAGGAAGAGGTCATGGACGGCTGTACAGGATTGGATCCTTGCTTCAGGATACGTCTTCCTTACTGAGTGCTGCATCTGTGATTTTGGTTCTGTTATTCTGTGTATGATTATTGGCGTGTTTTCTGGATATTCTCTTGCCTGCTCCTTGGAACCTGTATTTAATATTCTGTGTATGACTTCAGCTTGTATGACCTGATCTTCTGGCTCCTGATCCCCGGTTTCTGGCTGACTTCTACTCTGGCGCCCACTATTCTGCTGCATCCAGTGAGAGGAGGCAGGGACCGTGCCACCTTCTGCACTGTGGGATTTACCACCAGAGTTTGACAGATGATTGTCAGCAAAACCTTCTCTGGACAGAAAAAGCAAGTTACATCGGAATAACTCATTCTCCTTCGGGTAGCCACAATTTATTGGACTGTACACAAAGTATCAGAGCCGTTACTTACCAGTGAGCAGCTGCAAAATCACGTAACACCAGGATCTTTGAGATCGTACTCATTGCCAAATACCAGCTCAAGGAGAGAAGAATGAGCTACCATGGAATATCTAGCTATTCTTCGACTAGTTGATAGTTAACACATCCAATATAAAGTACAGGAGCCTTTAACTTACAATAAGCAGAAACTAAAGCAAAGTGTGCAGCTCAGCTTGAATAGCTCTTGCAGCCATTGGAATTTGAGCGTTCCACTTGTTAATGTCTAAGTCAGAATAGAGCCCCCAGATGCCTCATCAATGATTTTTTAAAGTATACGAACCATGCACCCATGAAGTATACAGACAGTACTGTACCAATGTACAGTATATCATCACACAAAGACGAGTGAATGAAGAAAATAAAACACACACACCAAACATAATCAAAAAAGTTCTAAAAGACGACAATGAATTTTTTTCCCGACACTCGATAGATTGGGTACTCTAATGGGGCAAGAAATAGCCCCTATAAAGTCTGGTATAAGGGACTTTTTCAGGTGCATTTATCAATATGTTTTGACATGACTTATCCAATGTCAAAGAGAAATGTACAATTTTTTTATATCTTTGGAATTTTGGTGATGTGTCAGTCACATGATTCCTGTTGCGGCAGAGTACTGACTCCGGCTGTTTGGCTACAATTCTTGGTAATGACTTCTCAACAGTAATATCCCCTCTAGCAGTGGGTTAGATGAGAGTGCAGTCACCCGTCACTCACCAAACGAGCCCAAAATCGAGACAGAAAATAAAAACCAAAGAAAAAAACAAGTATGGGTAGGTGATGTGGGATAATGAAAAATGTCTGTGGTGACGAGAGACTGCAGGTGGAGGAAAAAAGTTTTAGGAGCAGAATAGAGGAAAAAAATTATAATTTGGATTGGATGATTAACTATGGCAGGGAATGAGAAAAGGAAAAACTTGAGGTGCAGGAAGAGCAAAAAAATGATCTAGGTCAGGGCTGTCAAGCTCGGTTGTTGATCCCTACTTTTCCCAGAATACTTTTAATGCTGTAGAACAGGGCTGACAAGCTCACGGCCCCCAAGGTGTTCATGCCTACAATTCCCAGAATTCTTCCAATGTAATAGATGGCCAGGGAATTATTGGAGTTGTAGTTCAGAAACATCTGGGGGCCCAGAGTTTGACAGCCCTGATCTAGGAGATACAAAAGGGAAAAAAATACAAAATCACAGAAAGAAAACATTTATATATATATAAAAAAAACAACATGAAAAGAGAACAAAGATGGATACTTACAGGGTTATTCAGAGAGTGGTGAAAAGCAGGAGAATGACTGGAGAATGAAAATGCTAGGTCAAAATAGCTGATTTAGAAAATGAGATAAATGGGAGAACTTTTCTGGTTTGGCTATTTTGACCTAGAATTTTCACTTCTACAGTCATTCTCCTGGTTTTCACCTTTCTCTGAATAACCCTGATAGTTTCATGATAGTTTTCAAAAACATTGGGATACTGTAAGTAAAGGATCGATTTATCGAACGTTCATCATATTTTACCCAAATTGGAGTCGCCATAGCAGTTATCGGATGTCGGAGAAAACTACAGAATAGGCATAGGTGAACTGGGGGAAAAAAGGAAGTCTCCTAATAGGCGGTTAAAACAATAAAAATGTAGCAAAAATGTGTCTAAATAATAAAAAAAAGTATTTTAAAAAATAATAAAAATGTCTGTTAACCCCTTAAGGGCCGCTGACGTACCCTGTACGTCCTGTTCTCGGGTCTCCCTTAGACCCGCGGACGTACAGGGTACGTCACCGGCGCCAAATCCCCCTCCCGCCCGATACTCACCTCCCTCGTCGGATCCCACGGCGATCTGGCAGGGAGGAAGCCTGCCCATGTGATTTACATGGGCAGGCGAGGCTGATGACGTCGCCACGCTGCGTGGTGACGTCATCAGAAGGTGCCCCCATGTGTTTCAATGGAGGGGAGGGGGGGCTCCTTCGGAGCCCTCTATCTCCCCAACCATTGAAGCTAGGGAGATGCCGTTTGCACCGCTGGAGAGGGGAGAGCCTCCCCTTTCCAGCGGTGTATGGCATTAACCAATTGGCGCCAAAACGTGATTCAAACCTGGAGGGGGGCTGACATCTTGGATGTCAGCCAAGCCTCCAGGTCCCCCCCCACCCACTGACAACCTCACCATATGTGTGAGGATGTCAGTGGGCCAGTTAACCCTCTAGCTGCCATGTAGAGATAAGGGGATCCTAAGGATCCCTTTATCTCCCGATCCATGGCAGCTAGATGGTCATATTTGCCATCATTTGAAAGGCCTGATTATGGCCTTTCAAATGATACCAAACATGACCAGGTTTGGTTTTAAAAAAATGTAAAAAAAATTAAATTAAAAAAAAAAAAAAAAATTAAATTAAATAAAAAAATGTTTTTTTTTTAAAAAGTTTTTTTTGTCTGGGGGGAGTTTAATTAAATAGGACCTAGGCTTCATCTAAAAATAATTAGCACAAAATGGTCAGAATGAGCGCAGCGCACATAGGTGAACTGGCTCAGCAGTGAAAGGGTTAAAAGGTAAAAACATGTAAAAATTGGGTATTTCTATTCTCGGGATAAAATTTGGAAACTATTTAGCCGGGGTCTTTATTGGTGGTTATAGCTTTAGGGGATTAAATTACGAAAAAGTGTGTTTTTACCATTTTTTTCATCATATTTCATATTTTTTTTATATTAAATTATTGGATATGATGGAAATAATGGTATTTCTAGAAAGTCCATTTAATGGCGGGAAAAAGGGTGTATAATATGTGTGGGTTGAATAAACGAGTAAGAGGAAAATTTGATCTAAACACGAGCAGCGCAGAAACGTAAAAACAGCAGCGGTCACTAAAGGACGGATTTGTGTAAAACCGCCCGGTCATTAAGGGGTTAAAAAAATAAAGAAGTTTTAAAATAAATGTCGTCTAAAAAATACAAAAAATACAAACAGGTCTTTTAAAAACTAAAAAGGGTTTTTACAAACAATAAAGTCTTTAAAAAAGAAATTAAAATACTACATTTTTTATATTGAAAGCTATGGGATTCGCCTGTTTAAACCTGACGAATTTAAACACTGAAAATCAGGGCATTTCCCTGGATTTTCAGTGCAGTTTGGCGTTCTCTGAAAAGAAGAGACAATACTCTTCCATGGGAAAATTGCATTGCACGGTATTTCACTATCGATTCGCCTGTTTTCGGTAAATTGACAGTCTAGTGATTAGCCGA
This sequence comes from Leptobrachium leishanense, assembly GCA_009667805.1. NCBI lineage: Eukaryota > Metazoa > Chordata > Amphibia > Anura > Megophryidae > Leptobrachium > Leptobrachium leishanense. The sequence continues at coordinate 137,874,854 of CM019071.1, forward strand.
ATTGTCCTGAAATTGAACCAAACAGTGAAATGCACCGTTCGGTGCAATTTGGAGCTAATTTTGAGCTTGGTGAATAACCTCTAAATTACCGATTCCTTTTACACAAGAAAAAGAAAAAATAAATTACAGAAAGGAAGCAGAAATTTAAAAAACATAAAAATAAAAAAAATTATTACACCGGGGGCCCTATTACAGTCCTCGCTCACAATTTTGCGCGGGTGCAAAGACGCGTTAACGCAAGGGGTAAAACCCTTTGCGCTGAACGTCGTATTACAACGTTCGCGCAAAAAATGCGCGTTAACGTTTAACGTGGATGGACCTGCGCGAGCATAATGAACTGTGCGCGTCCTATACTTAACATTGTGAGCGCAAATGTGTGCGCTGGTACGCGCGTGGTATTACAATCTTAGCGCAAAGTTTAACGGACAACGCTTGCGCGCATAATTTTAACGTCTTTGAAAAGCTGGTGGTAACGGCAAATTGTAACAACCTGACCGTACCAAACTGCGGATTCACAACGGAGAACGTCGATGCGCACTTTTTTTTACTAGATTCGTCAAAAATGACGGCCACTACCTTGTCTTCCGTCAAAAACGTACGTCTGTTGTGCGCCGTCCGCACAAAAATGCGGATGCGTCAAAAATGCCAGACTCTGAAGGACTCGCGTTAAAAATTACATTGCGCTCACTGATTTCTGCGCGCAACGGTACTTTGCGCGCATTTTTGCGCGTCGGTTTTACGAACGTTATTTTTTGACGGATGAAAAAATGCACGAGGATTGTTATACCACCGTTCATTTTCGCGCGTTAACGCTTAATGCTGTGCGCAAAAAAATCCTGCGCTGCGCGAGCGTTTTTGCGTTAGGAATGTAATAGGGCCCCAAGGATTTAACCATTAAGTGAAGCAGGTGCATTCTGTTCAGGAAGTTAGAGTCTGTGGACTCTTCTTTTATAAGGGTAATGAATATAATGGAAGTTAAATAGCAATAGCGATAGTACAGCGCTGGGGATTATGTTGGCGCTTTATAAATCAAGTGTAATAATAAACAGGTAAATGCTTGTTTTAAAGGGATACTCGATAAAAAAGTAGAGTTCCCTTTTAATACCCTTAAATAATTCTGTAGATCCTGCCTCTAACCAATTATTATTTCTATTTTTATGGTGATTTTACTCACCTTTTCTCCCTTGCCGCGGGCTCCTCCTCCTCGACCGCACGAATCTGGAAGTCCCTGAAGCTTTTCTGCGCAATTTATGCTCTTATGTAATGTGCGTAGTGCAGGAACCGCAAATTGCGCGGCGCTATGGGACTTGCGCACTTTACATACGAAGGTTCCGTAGCGCCTGCTCAGAGCGATGGATTGGAGCTACACGCGCATGCACAGATCCGATCCAATCAGCTGCCTCTCTGGGAACGCTCGCTACAGCGATTGGACTCGGAGGGTGACGTCAGCCGCTTTCTGTGAGTGACATCACTAGTGACCAGCAGCCGGGAAATTAAAAAATCCCAGCTGATGGTGACTCTGGGTGGGGTTGAGGAAACTCCTC